>JARHVA010006104.1:10000-355000 GCA_037957365.1 Torreya grandis
GGTCTAGTGAGGAATTAGAGTGTGACATTTTACCTCCACTTAAGGAAAAATCACTTTATAAATCTTATTATTATTATTATTTTAAGAGAATTTACATGGATATATTTGCCTATGATTATAATATTATGCATATTCATAATTCTACCTCTTATTTAACAAGTTGAAAAAATTAAAAAAATTAAAATCTCAAAAGTGAATCTCTGCCTAAGAAGGAAGATAAAAATAATATAATTAATAATAACAACACCCGCATGCATATTAATCCTCTAATTTTGAATCAAACCATTAGATTTTTTAGTCTTAATGATAATCCAAGTGATATTTATGAATTATATTTGATAATAAAATGATCACATTGACTTAAAATCAACATCACCTTACCAAAGATTTAAAATAAGTGGAGGAAAGATAAAATTTTAAGTATAATTGTATCAATTATCATAGAGATGTTTTATTTGAATGTTGAATTAATGTGCTTATTAATATTAAATTATATAAATAGAATATAATAATACAAGGTGATCTATATATAATTGTAAACATCAAAGTAAAGATAAATTACTAAAATGGATAAAGTGAAAAATAAACAAACAAGGCTAATCTATACAAAAGAGAAAAGAAGTTATATTTTTGAATCATCAGGTGACTGAATAGGAAAATATAATGAAGGAATAGATAGAATATATAAAAATTCTAAATATTTTAAAAGATGAACCTAAGCTACCTCAAGGATAGGAATGCCCAGTAAGGGACATGAGTAACTATGGTTATTTTCACTATTGGTCAATCTTGTCTTTTTATAGAAAACTAAAAATTTTAGAGTAGTTAGGTATGATAGTGAAAATTAGGTCTTCTTACATTGATTTTATATTTATAATGTGTGAAAATACCTTTATATTATTTCATTAAGATATAAACCCTAAATTTTTTGCACAAGGATATAAATAAATGTGAAGGAGTAAATAAGGGCTAGTAGTTGGACTTGTGCTAAAACTCAACACCCCATTGTGCTAAGTGTTGGATACATAAGAATACTATGAAGAAGGATCAAACCACCATGTAGTTCTCTCACATAAGTGATTGGTAAAATTATGATCATTTGACTATATGAATGCATCTAGATTTATCTTCAATACTTGATCATGGTTGGCTAGGGTTACACAGAATGAAATTTAGACTTGGCTCATGAATACTTGAAGTTCTTTGAAACTGATCTGGGAAGAATAGGTATTATTTTTCAATGTGAATTTGTGTAAATACATTCTTTTTATATAATTTATATGTTTTTAATGATGTTTGAAATGAATTGTGCGATCTAGTAATTTGACTCAAGAGAGGATAGTTAGTATGGTGTTAGTTCTAAAATGAAAACAAAATGAAATAAACACACTAATAATATAACATCTCTAGGCCTAGACACTAGAGCTTAGTTAACAAACACGAATAAAACACATAACTAGAAAGCAAAAACACCCTATTTTTACCTTCCTTGGATGCTCCAAAATTCTTATTGTAGTGGATTTCTTGGCTTGTGCTCATGAAGTCTTTGGTAATGGAAACTTGGCTACTTCCATCTCTCCTTGGAACCTTTGGCTTATGGCTTGGCTTGGATTAGAATAAATTTGGCATGGTAACACTAGTTGAAAATTTTAGATCTATTTGAACATTATAACTTGTCATAATAAAGGCTTAAAAATGATGTGGTAAGGCCTCCTATTTATAGATTTTTTAAAATGTCTAGAATCAACCTGAACCATCCATCCTAAGATTGAGATGTGTTGTTGAGGATTAATTCAATTTTTGGAATTAAGTTTATAATCATCCTCATCATAACATTAGAAGAAGGGGAAATTAAGATTCATGGAGGGAATCATGGAAGAAATTGATGAGGCATGGGGGGCATGGATTCTGATATTTATGGCATTTATGGCCTAGGGATATCTTCCCAAGAAATGAGGTCACCTGATGATGCAGATATCCAATATCAATTTAAAAAAATAAGTTTCAACAATTTTCCATGGAATTCTTGATTAGGCCTTGATTTGGATTAATTATCTCTTAAGCATGATTAAGCGCTTTGTACACAAATTACTCAAATTGATCAGAATAGCTTATTATTGGTCCAAAATTTGACTAGATTAGAATTATAAGGTAATGTTAGACGCCTTGAATACATTATCCCATTTAGAATTTTTCCAAAAAAAATAATGAAGGCACATGCCTCATGTAGTATATTTGATAGGAAAGAGCAATCCAGAGCACCCATGTGCAAATTTGGTACTTTGACTCAGAATGATTTGATTAAAGTTAGCTAGCCAATAAATTACATTACCCTATTTAGGGATACCTTGGCCAAAATTGGTACTTTAATATGTCAGTTTCACATCTTTTAGTGTGTTTTAGTTTTTTAAGGCCAAATTGTGCATGTTGGGTAGAAAATGGCCAAAATTTTGACTGGAGGTTGCCGATGGCCAGATTTAGGTGTCTATAGTTTACCCCTATTTGGGAAGGCATTACAAGCTATAAGCATAGTAAAATTTTCTCATATAATGTAAAGGTCATGTATGCCTATAACTACAATTATGATAAACTAACTATATGATGCCCCCTCAAGGGAATAGTTGGCAAAATTAGGTCAGTAAATGGTCCCTCAAAAAGAAAGAATCAAATCGAAGCAACCAAAGAAAGGAAAGATGATGTTGGGAAAACATAATGATATTGAAAAAGTAGTAAACGTCATTGATAATGCAAGTGAGATGATGTAAAATAGTTTTCCCAAAGGTGGTTATAAGCATTGTACCCTAATAGTGGCAACATGGTATGATAAAAAAATGATTTGCCCAAAAGTGGTTATAATCATTGAGAGAATGGATCTACCTCAGTTAGGATAGATAAACAAGATAATAGTATGCCCTTGTATAGGTAAACAAAATTAAAGTGGTGACAACATAATGATTTATCTAAAAGTGGTTATAATCATTGAAAAACATAGGTGGGATAGTGTGCAATGATTTGTCCATAGACAGTTATAATCATTGGACCCCGATTATGGAAAACATGATTGATTGGCTAATGATGAGGGTAATGATGAATTGGAACAACCTACTATTAGGGAGATACTCATCTAAACTAATAAAGGTTGAAATTATTTCATGGCTAATTACTCCATTTGGGATATGATTAGGATGAAATCATGATGTTGATGCTAAAGAAATGGTGCCAATGTTGAATATATTTCTTGAAGATGAGGTTTGTTATAGCACATGTTAGTAGGCATCATGGTATATAATCATAAAGACTTGGTCAAAATATGCATGAGGACTAACTCTCGTAATCCAATACTCAATAAAAAATAATGTACCAATGATAGAAACCATGATGACAATGTAAAAATATGAATATGGATGGATTCAAGTATAAGTGTGGGCAAGGAATCACCTAATGAACACACATAAACTAAATCAATCCAACAATGCTAAAAATAAACAAATAGGCATATAAACAAACAAAACAAGCAAAACTAAACAAACAAACAATGCAATAAAAACCCTACAAATATTACCCCTAGAAAATAGGTTACAACTTAACAAAAAAACAAAATAGGGGAATAAAAAAAAAGGAAGGGGGTGGCTAAGTTGTCTCCATATACAATGGGCAAGTGGATGTTGCCTACATAGTTCCATAGATGTAATATCCAATAAAAACTTCAAGCCAAATGTAGTTCTCCCATGGAATGGGAAGAATATGATCATTAATGAAAACAAATATAATAGATGTGATAGAATAAGAGGAATGGTCTTGCAAAATGGAAAGTGCATGAGAGAAAAGGCCAAAAAAGGATGGGGAGACTAAATGATAAGTTTTTTGTTTGTAACTTAGTAAGGGCTCCTAGAATCCTTAAGGCAAAGAAGTGGTCAATTATTTTTTTCTTTTATAATGATTTTTCAAATATTTTTGGAATTTTTATGGAGTATCTCAACTTGATCAAGAATGATGAGACACTTAAATGGTTCAAGCTCATGAAACACTGAGAGGGTGGCTTAAGTTTCTCATAAAACAATGAGAATGTGGCTTAAGGGTGACTAAGCTGACCTCAACAAGTATTGAGCACTACCTACATAGTCCCAGAGTAAGACCATAAGTCACTGTAGTTTTGCCCTTATAATAGAGGAACTCGATGAGTGTAGCAATCAATTCAAATAGGCACAGTTGGTAAAAAGGCATAGTATGACATGGGAAGTGGCAAGTTGGTATGTTAAGGCTTAATGTTTCCCCTAGTTTTCCCATAGGTGGTTATAACTAGGACACAATGGCATAGATCAATGGTACTAATTTTCCCAAAGGTAGTTATAATTAGTAGCAAGACCGGTGGTAAGAAAGGAATAACAAATGAAGGATACAATTACCGAAACTTCTGTCACACTATCCCAAAATATGGTCTCTTTATAAATTACTTGAACTAACTAATGAAACTAATCAGATACCTTGATGCTAAAACTACGTAATGACTTACAAAAACCAAGGTCAAACAAGTTAGGCTTTAGAACACATTGGGTTGATAGAACGGAAGCAAAAGGTGGATATGATGAAGAAGACAGATAAGGATGGTATTTGTATAAAGAAGAATAGTGATAAAATGACATAACTTAAATGGTCCTTATAGACAATACACCTTAGCACTCAAGCATAATATCACTTGAGATGAATAATATTCATCAACTCTAGATGTTCATCACCATCTAGTGTGGTGAGCATGTATGCTCTTGATCCATAATCTACAGTAATGATGAAAGGCCCTATCTAGTTTGGTTTGAATTTACCTTTATGATTCTTCTCAATTTTGGTATTCTTTTAGTTTTATATAAGAACAAGATCACCAAGTTAAAATGTTATATACTTAATATGCCAATTATAATGGCCTTTGAGTTATTTCTGATATGCTTAAAGATTGTTGTGATTATAAATTAGGTCTAGCTCTTGTAGGTGGGCTACTCAATAGTCATGATCATCTAGGGCATGCTTGAAAGAGATGCATAGTGAAGGAAATTCAACCTCACTATGAAGGATGGATTTAGTACCATAAACAAGTGAGTATGGAGTAGATCCTATGGGGGTACGAAGATTAATATGGTATGCCCAAAGGGCATAGAATATCTGAAGGTGATAATCATGATTGACATCATTGAAAATCTTTGAGAATGTTGACAATGGTTTTATTAGATGCCTCAGCTTGGCCATTACCTTGAGGGTAATATGTTATAGAAAAATGTTGTGTGATGTTATATTTAGTACATAACTAGTCTACATCCTTGTTCTTGAATGATCCTCCATTATCAAATATAATGTCAGAGGGGATACCATAGTGGCAATGAGATGGTTTAAAATGAATTTGGAAACTTACTTTCTAGTCATGTAAGTAAGGGGTATAACTTCAACCCACTTAGTGAAATACTCAATGGTGGTAAGGATGTGTTTATGTCCATTAGATAAAGTGGGGTTAATCTTCCCAATGAGGTCAATTCCTCATATAGAAAATGGCCATGGTGTCAACATCAATTTCAAAATTTTGCTGGGGCATGAATTAGATTAGCATGTCATTGACATTTATCACACTTTTTTACATATGTCGTATCATCTGCATCCATTATGGTCTAATAATAAATAGTACATAAAAGCTTTTTGGATATGATTGCCCCACTAGAATGAGTGCCACATACTCCTTCATGAATTTCTCTTAATGCTAGTGTAGAGTCCACTAGATTTAAACAATGAAGTAGAGTTCTATCAAAACTATGACAGTAAAGGGTGGATCCAAGTAAATTATAATGAGTGGAATGATGAATGAAGGCTTTAGTTTTTTTTTGAGATAGGTTAGGTTATATAACTTAGTCATGAAGGTAGTTATAAAGGTCTTAGTACTATATAGAATTAGAACCAACAATATCATAAATCATGGCAATGGTTGAAGGTTCATGAGTTCATGATAACAAATTATTGATGAGGAACTAATACTCTCTAGATTTATTTATTTGTTAAATAAGAGATCTAATAGTAGCCATGGCATCTACATTTCTATTACTAGCCCTTGATATGTGCTCAAACTAAATGTTGGCAATTTGTTATTTAAGAGTGTCAACCATGGATTTATATGAAACCAAATTATCATCTTTAGTATAAAAATGATTTGTAACCTAATTGATGATTAACTGAGAATAACCATAAGCTTGGATATGAGATATATTCCAATACACTACTTTTCAAAGTCTTGCTACAAGTGTTTCATACTCAACCATATTGTTTGTACAAGGAAAATTGATTCTGAATGATTTAAGGATTAGATCCCCCTGTGGTGCAATAAACAATAGGCCTACCCCCAATCCATGTGAAGTAAATAAACCTTCAAAATATATCTTCCAAGGCTTCTCCTCAAGGGGTCTGTCAATGATGGTCATTATGGATTCATTAGGAAATTGAAACATGAGTGGCTATGTGTCTATGAGAGGTATGTTAGCAAGTTGATCTACAAGAAACTGTCCCTTAATTACCTTCTAATTGACATACTCTATGTCAAACTCAATGAGAAGAATGATCCATTTAGCCATTCTACCTTGTAAACCTATTTTAGATAGTAGATACTTAATTAGATCTAATTTTGAAATAAATATGGTCTTATTATTCAACATGTAATGGCATAATTTTTAATCATCAAAGACCATAGCCAAATAAGATATTTGAATAGGTGTATAGTTATGTTCATATGTAATCAAGGTATGGTTTACGTAGTATATAATATGCTCCTTTCCATTGTCATAATATTGAGCCATGAGTGCCCCCAGAGCATGGTCAGTAGCTGATAGGTATAATAAGAATGGCTTTCCTGGCGTAGGAGGTAATAGAACAAGCGGATTAACAAGATAATCTTTAAGTTTTTGAAAAAAATATTTAGCAATAATCATCCTAGTGAAATGAAACTCCCTTCTTAAAAGGTGTGTAAATGGATGACACTTGTCTTCTTATTGAGAGATGAAGCATCAGATTGACTGGATCTTACCCTATAAACTATGGAGTTGCTTCAAATTGGTTAGTGGTGGCATCTCAGTTATAGCATGGACTTTAGCTAGATTGACTTCAACACCTCTAGGAGATATGATGAAACCAAGTAATTTTATTGAAGTTACATCAAACACACTTTTTCTTGGATTGAGTCTGACTTTGTACTCCTGTAATCTTTCAAATATCTTATGCAACACTGTTGGATGGTTGGCCCTAGTTTTGGATTTTCCTAATATGTCATCGACATAGTCTTCAAAAATATCATGCATCATATCATGGAATATGACAATCATGGCTCTTTTATATGTAGCTCCAACATTATTAAGGCCAAATGGCATTACCTAATAACAAAATGTTCCCCATGGAGTGGTGAATGCTATTTTATGTTAGTATTCTAGTGCTATTCTAATCTAGTTGTATCCTAAAAAGCCATACATGAGTGAAAGCATTTCATAAACTACCATGGACTTGATTATCATGTCAATATTAGGCAAGGGAAAATCATCTTTAGGACAAGATTTGTTGATGTCTCAAAAATCAATATAAATTATGATCTCTTCAGGCTTTTTACTAATAGGTATCACCTTAGAGATCCATTTTGAGTAGTCAATGGATCAGATACATCTTGCTTCTAATATTTTTTCCAACTCTTTCTTTACCAATACAAAAATGTAAAGATGCATCTTACGTAACTTTTGTTTTAACAGTTTGGAACTAGGATTAACCATAAGATGGTGTAGAACCAAGGTAGGGTCTAAACCTAGCATATCAGAATAGGCCCATGCAAAGATAGCTACAAATTCTCTCAACAAAGTTGTAAATATGTCACATTCCTCCTTAGTGGGGGATACCCCTAATTTTATCAATTTGATGTTTGATAGAGTCTTGATATTTATCTCTATTATATCTTTGACTAGAAGGGTTAAACCATCTTCTAGGATAGTAGGTAGTGACTTGAACTATTGGATTATGTCAGGGTCCTCCATTAGGAATTGATCTTCAACTTCTCCTAGGCATGATAAATATGAGTCCCCTAATGGGATATCTAGCCATGTAATAAAAATATTAAAAAATTATTGGAAAATTTGATCAAATACTTGTTGTTTCTCAAAGCTAAAATCATATCCACATGCAAGTTTATCATTGGTGGTATCCTGGTCTAAATTCAAATAAGAATGAATACCTCCATTGAATGGCATCTAAAATAGGCTTTTACCACTAGATTGGCCTTTATCTTTACTTTTTCATGGTCAAAAAGCACCTCAAAGAGGTTTTCACTTTAAGACCTCAATGTTTTACTTATTTGTTTTTGGCTAAGGGTATTCACTCACTCTCCAAATAGGTGGTAGGATCTAATGTGATTGAGAATCCTAATTTGTGATATCCTAATAGAACATTGTCTTTAAGGCCTAAGAAATCACAAAGTGCCTCATCATTCTATAACTCATCAGTCAATAGACTATATTCTTGTTGGTCCCAATCTATTAGCTGGGAATAATATAATGGCAAAGTTTTGTGATGAATGGCCAAGGTAAGGGTAAAAATGGCATTATTATAAAATAGGTTAGTTTCAGCTAGGTTATCAAAGGTGAGGCTATGATCAGACCCTTCTTCATTATTAGCATCATCATCACTAGTTTTTGGTGATGGAGTTTGAATAAGATATGTTGGGTCACCCCCATGTAGTTTAAATCTAAGTCCATAAGGTCTCTCATAATTAATCATGGAAATTGGCTCGATGGTTCCTTGTTGATTCAATTTGAGGCCTCTTCCTTCATAATTATGATGCTCCATGATGCTATTGGGAATATGATACTTTTCATTTTTATAGAAATCATCTTGGTTGTCATTGTATAACCATGATTCATCCCCTTCAAGAGGGTCAAGTCCTAGGCTAGATGCTAGTACAAATGTGATACATCCCTTATCTTTGTTCTTTTGTTTCCAATGCATAAGTGGGATGACATTAGGTTGCCCAAATGTTTTCATATTCTAAGGAAGATTGGAAATATGAAATATATCATGGGTCACATACTCTTCCAATCCACTATTTAAAATGGTGAAATGATTAGAAGTTTTAGGAGACAACATGTGGTAAAGGGAATCTAAGGTATTATGATTTATGCAATTATATGGTGAAGGATCGATAATTATAGCCCTTCCTTTGTCCTACTTAGAACTTGGATTCATATTTTACTGATAATTATAGCTTTGAAATTTGGCCTCAAGATGCTTGTAGTGTTCATATGGGCGTAAATCTCTTGGAATGTTCACTTCCATCCCTGAGTAGAAAAATCTGATAGATTGGTGTAGCATTGATGGGACTACATAAATCTCATGTAACCAAGGCATTTGTAGAAGCATATCATATGATAACTCAAGATCAAGTACATGGTAAAGTGTATCATGGGTCAAAGGCCCAATGATAACTAAAAAACTAATGGTGCCTTGTGATTCTCTTTCCTAATTATCATAGGATTTGATAGTTATTGTTTCTAGTTGGAGATCTGCCATTATGTACCTAAGAAGCTTGATGAGCTTTAAAGACACTATGTTGAGGCCTGAATCATTATCTATAAGGACATGTTTCACTTTATATAAATTTCTATGTATAATGGATTAGTATGGAGAAGGCCAAGGGAAGACATATCATTTTGGTTGAATGTGACTTGTTGTGATAGAGCTAGGTGTCCAACCAAAACTTGAAATTGATTAGGGGATATGTCACTAGAAACTATGGATTGGGACAAAAACTCATTTAAGATATTCTTGTAGATTATTGATGTTTGCAATTTATCTAAAATAGAAATTTATGGTAGTGTCTTCTGCAATTGTTCCATAATATCAAATTTATTATCTTGGTCATTAGTGAATGGTTTATTCCAAGGTTGAATGGTTGGTTGGATGATAGGCAAAGTGGTAGATGGTTGTGAGCCTAGGATAGTAATCTTTGACCTCTGAGTTGTGATTGCACATTCAGGATTAATACTAGACCATTATTGCTAACAAATGTTGGGAATGGTGTGGGACCATACATGACAAGTCTTAGTTTTTGGTGCACTCGCATGTGGTCACGTGGTAAGAGTGAGTTGTCGATAAAAGGTCCAAAAGGGAAAGTCCTAGTTTTTTAGTTTACCTATATGCACTCCTAGTCAAAGAAGGATTATCCATGTAATTTGGTTGAATATTATTGTTTAGCAATAGTCTAAGCTAATTAGTGTTTGGTCTAGGATTAATGGAGATGGTATTAATGCTACCCTCTACAATATGACCTACAACCCTATTGTAGTCATGTGTAACTACATGGTAGGTTTTTTGGTTTTTACCATTCTGACCTTGGTTTTGTACATTATTCTATTATTATGGGTTTTGTTACTAATTTTGTTGATTTTGTTGGTTCAGCCTTTGATTTTGATTTTGTTACTACCCTAGCTATTGTTGTTGTTGTTGATTATTTTGTTACTTTTGATTTTTATGTTGGGGAAAGGGGTTTTGATAAATCTCAAGAGTTTTATTAGAAGTGAAATCATTATTATCCAATGTTATTTCTCCATTTTCCAACATATTCTCAATTAAATTCTTGATTTAGACACATCTTTGTAGATTATGCCTATTGACCTGATGATAGTCACATAATTCATTTTCATGGTACCAATCAGGATAATGAATGCCTTGTAGATAATGCTTTGGTATGGGATAAAAAATTAGATTAGTGATAATAAGCTTTTGAAATACAAACTCAAAAGGTTATCCTAGGTCACTAAAGACATGATGGGTAGGCATAATTCTTCTAGGAGGATGGGTTTGTAATGGTAAATGCTACTGTATTTGTTGTGCAGGTTTTAGTTGTTGTGATTATGGAATTGGTTGAGTAGGAGTAAGATAAAAATGTGGTGTAGATGATGTTTTCACCATTTGGACATAATAGGACTCAGTTACTCTATTTCCCACAACATTTTTATTACGATTGAATTACTTTAGTCTTTCATGGTTATTGGCCTAGGTTGGTTACGACATTGGTGCTTGAATGGGATGTTGGTTATTTATTTAATTGGTACATTGATTTTTATTAGTTGAATTAAGCTTGATGACTCATTTATTGATGAGCGCTCACTCAATCAATAAGCCTTTGTCAATGATTTCCTTGAAAGCATGCACATATTGTAGTTCCAAATGATAAGCTATCTCACTATGCAAATTTTTGGTAAACATAGTGGCTAATTGTTTATTTGGTAAATTGTGGGTGAAAAGGTTTGTAAGGGCTCTTCAGCACTATAAATAACTTGTAAAACTCTCACCAATTTTTTGATTTTCTTGCATTAAGTCCACTAATGAAATCTCATGTTTGAGATTATAGGAAAAATGCTGCACAAACTTATCAAAAAGATCATCAAAATCCATTACTGAATTATTGGGAAACTTCAAAACCACTCTAAGGCTTGTCCAACCAAACTCCTTGGAAATAAAAATAAAAGGTATATGTCATTATATGCCACTAGTTGACATGCAATAAAGAATTTGGTAAAATGAGCATTAGGGTCACATTTTCCTTTGTATTTATTAAATTTTGGTGGTTTGTATCCTGGAGGAAATGACATATATAAATAATCCATATTAAATGGATAAGAACATAGGTAATCCAATTTGAAATTTTTAGTTTGTTTATCAGCTTGAATGGCAGTAATTGCATCCTTCATCTATTGTAATTCTTGGGATAGGAAACTAGAAAGAATATTGTTTTGAGGGAGAATTTGGGTAGATGGTTGGGAGGTCACAAGTGGGACACTTTGACTAGGGTAGGATGAAGATACCTATTGGGGTAAATTGGTTTGGTTGGGGAGTGGACCAAAAATACACATACATGGATTAGGATGTATTTAAAATTAGACATTTGGTCATGCAATATTCTAGTTTGGGTTGTTGATAAAGTTTGACTTAGAGGATTTTATGGTTGGGATGGAGAGATATAACTATATTGTGCCTATTTTGGTTGAAAAGGGACATGATGTTGACTAATCAAACCTTGATGTTGAGTGGGAACGTGTGGACCAAGACCTTATCTCTAGATTTGTGGCACATTTTAAACCAACATTTGTCTAATAGGTACCTGAGAAACATGGGTACCTCCTTGTTACATGAATCCCTATGAGGAAATGAAAGTAGGTTATAGATTTGGCATCTATCACTGACCCATATTTCTACATTTTTGACTAGTCATTGCTTGGTTTTGGATTGGCATATTAGTCTACAACTAAAGAGGTACATTCATCATTACCTAGTGAGGTAGAACATTAGTTTCCCTTGATTGAGGTGGCAATATATTTTCCCTCTATTTCATTGATACACTAGATTGTGCCTATTATTATGGAATACTACTTGTTAATTTTTGAAGAGTAGCGTTCATCACATTTTGTCATTGAGGCATGACATTAGCCATTTTTTGATTACCTAATCCCATAGGTTGTACATTTGAGGAAGTATTCAGTTGAGGTTAGGGTGTAGAAACTCCTATTCCTTGGTATAATGACATATTCATAGGATTAACTATAGGCACATGTTTTTGGATAATTATTTACATGTTAGTACCACTTTGATTGGGATTGGATGTTGTTTTCACATTGTCTACTACATTTAGCTCACTATTATGTGTATAGGCTAAAGACACTTCTTCAGTAACAAGCATATGCATCAAGTTATCTATCGAAGTAGTTTGTATGAACGGGTTAGAACTTAGATTCTATTGTCTAGTTAACTCTATCAACACTCCTATTGAAGGAGCTAGGTCAAGAAGAGGCTTACTTACCATGTTCATATGATTGAAATCACATGCTAGATTTAAGTAGGTTTAATATGTTGTTTGCATTTGGTTAAAGTGATATCCCATGATGTTTTAGCATCAATCAGATATATTAGGGTCTTGATACATTATTTAGACTAGAGCCATAAGATTTATATAAGAATCATGTTGATCGTAAATGATATTATGGGGCACTCTTACTAGACTTGGTAAATTTTCATGGGGGATGTCTAATAGAAATTTGGCCCCTACCTCTATGGCTCTAATCAAAATCTCATCTTTGTTCTCTAAAAAATGTTACTCAAACAAAATTGGATCATACGTGGAAGCCCTATTAGTAGAATATGAATATTGAAGTATTGTCTCATCCACTATAGGTATTGTAGCTAGGTATTGCATGGTTTGCTCTTGGTTTTATTCTAAATAAGGTGGTGTGTTAACTAGATAGTTAGCCAATGGATCTTGGCTTTGGGCCCATGATTGAGTATTATAAGAGGGATAAGAATCCATCTCATAAGCAATATTATCTACATAGGGGTCTTACACCATTTCTTCCTAAAACACCACATTACTAATCCTTGGATTATACGTGAGTCCACTATGAGTGTAATAATACATGTTAGGATCCATAGTTAATGATTTTGTGATAATATTTCTATAGAATCTAAAAATGACAATGTCTAAAATAGATGATGTTCCAACTTGATCTAGATTTGTCAAAAGGATCAAAAAATTTATGCAAAGGTTTGTGAGGAAACAAGCTAGCATGAAGTATCTAATGTTTCACTATTCACACAAAGATAAGCAAGTAAATGGACCTAAATTCAAAATTCCAAACTCTAAGGTCTAAGTGTTTTAAAGTAGTCTAATCTAGTAATTTAAAAGTTGATAGGTCTTTTTGGCCAAATGTGGCATCAAAATCTAGGCTCAAACAAGGCATGTGCTAGGACTCTTGGCTGAATGGCATTGAAATCTAGACTTTGAAATAGATGAAAGTTTTAATCTAAAGGATTTGAAACACTTCTAAAAAACACTATACATTTGATTCTTTGACATGAACTTGATCAACTAGGTATAAGGTATAAAATAAAAGGCACTTTAGAAATAGTTTATTTTCTCACAAAAAATGGTATAAAATTTGGTTCTTTAGACATACAAGCTAGAAAAAGGTGATCAATATAACTATGCTTTAGATAAAGGATCATAAAAGTACACTTGGATTGGTCTAAAAATGTATGAACAAATTTGAAACTATATGCAATAGGGTCTATGAAACAATATTTAATATTATTTGGGTAGCATAACGATGCTATACTACCCAAAAGGTGTAACAAAAAGGTTTGTTTTAAAAACTCTCTAAGGAAAAAATATTTTCCTACAATTTTAACAACATAACACTGCTTTTCTTGATTCAAAATGTTATGGTGTATAGACTCAAAGTACAAGTGTTTAGCACAAAATGGCTTAAGTATATCAAATGATGATGATGATTATGAGTCTTTAGACTATAAGTGAAAAACTTATACAACTTTGGTAAAGGTCTAGACGTAGTTGGGAAACATAACTGTGCCAAAGTGGATGATATTACTCTCAATATTTTGATGATCTTTTGAACAAGGTAAATTGATGATCTCATGTGGGTAGCATAATGCCTCTTTGTTCAAAATAAAATTTGGATGATGTGTTTGGTTTTTATTATTTGTTTACACCAAGTTTTGACTCTAAACAAGACTTTAATCTAGGACAAGACCCCCTAATTAATCACTCTTAAATCCTAAACTAACAAGGTTACTTAGTATTGTTGGAGTCTGTCAATATGCATCATTTGAAAGGATTTTTAGTATTCACCTAAAAGTAAATGCACATTATATAGTAGGGTTTTTACACCCCCCCTTCTCTCAAATGATAGTACTATGACATATATCTTGATGTGAACCTTGCACCAACAATACTTTCATGACAAGTGGGGATTTGTCTAAGATCTAACAAGTTTCTAAATGATCTAGGGGAATCAATTGTATAATAACTTTCATGTCAAACAATGCAAAAGAAAAGCACAAATTTTGGGTGTGTCACTTGGCTTGTTGCAAAAAGGTTTAGTCTTTTTTTCAATCACTACATCTCATTATTTACTCAGTGTAGTTTGATTTCCAAAGTGCCACTACATCCTATGTGTAACTCTAATGGAGCCAAATGAAGTCAATACTAGGAGATGAAAACCTGGGTCAAAGCTTCCTTAAAGACCTTGTGGGAGGTGATGAAGTCCCCCTCATAAGCTAAGTTTTGCATAAAAATAAAGAAAGCATGAAATTAGAAGGACTTTAGGGTCATTTTTAAGGTCACCCAAACATTGAAAATTTGTTAGGGAGTGTTTTAGATGACTTTATTTCTAAGCCTTGGAATAGGCTACTTGAAATAGGAATGACACTTTTGATTCCAAGGGTTCCTATAGGTGAAAAATGGAAGAGCATACATGCAACATCCCTCTTTTTTCCAGATAAAAATTTGATTAAATAACTATTGCAAACAAAAATAGACATGTGTGTTCAATTTTAAGCCCAAAATAAAAAATTTGGTGGTGTTCATTTGACCCCTTGGTCTTAGTGGCAAACTTTGAAAAAATTCACCAAAAACATCTAAATTCTTTGTTAAACACCCAAAAAAAATGTTCCTAATTGATTTTTAATCATGAAAAGGTGATTTAAACATGTTTTGAGAAAATATCAAGTTTGGTCCTACAAAAAAAATGTTAGCATGTCCTTTAGCTTTAAAACTCTTTTTATTTTGAAACAATAAACTTTGGAAAAATAGCTCTCAAGTCTATTTTTTTGGAAAAAACACAGTGACCAATGTCGGTCATATAGAACCAATGATGGTTACATTGGTTAATCAAAATCTAATTGATGTTAGTTTTGCTAACTGGTGTCAGTTAAGCCATGTAACTGATGTCATTATTAGTTATCAATGTTGGTTAAACAAAAATGATGAAATAAAGTTATAAAATCAATTTACAAGAGTTTTAAAGGTCCAAATAAATATTTTAGAGTTTTAAAATGCTCTTCTTTAGGTGTGAGATGCGTCTAGTCCCATTAGGTGTGCCATTATTTGATCTATGAATTTGACTCAAAAGAGGATGGTTAGTATGGTGTTAGTTCTAAAATGAAAACAAAATGAAATAAACACACTAATATCATAACATATATAGGCGTAGACACTAGGGAGAGCTTAGCTAACAAACATGAATAAAACACATAACTAGAATGCAAAATAAACGCTCTTTTACCTTCCTTGGATTCTCTAAAATGCTTGTTGTAGTGGTTTGTGCTCATGAAGTCTTTGGCAATGAAAGCTTGGCTACCTTCATCTTTGCTTGGCACCTTTGGCTTGTGGCTTGGCTTGGCTTGGAATCAATTTGGCATGGCAACACTATTTTCTTTAAGCTTTTAGAACCATTTGAGAATTATAACTTTGCATAATCAAGACTTAGAAATGATGTGGTAGGGCCTCCTATTTATAGATTTTTGT
This sequence comes from Torreya grandis, assembly GCA_037957365.1. Lineage (NCBI taxonomy): Eukaryota > Viridiplantae > Streptophyta > Pinopsida > Cupressales > Taxaceae > Torreya > Torreya grandis. The sequence continues at coordinate 26,376 of JARHVA010006104.1, forward strand.
AAATGTCTAGAATCAACTTGAACTATCCATCCTAAGATTGAGATGTGTGGTTGAGGATTAATTCAGTTTTAGGAATTAAGTTTATAATTATCCTCATCATAAAATTAGAAGAATGGATAATTAAGAGACATGGAGGGCATCATGGAAGGCATTGATGAGGCATGGAGGCTATGATTCCTAATATTTGTGGCATTTATGGCTTAGGGATGTTTTCCCAAGAAATGAGGTCAGCTGATGATGTAGATATTAAATATCCATTTCCAAAAACAAGTATTTGACAAGTTTCCATGGAATTCTTGAATAGGCATTGATTTGGGTTAATTATCTCTTAAGCATGATTAAGCACTTTGTGCACAAATTACTCAAATTGATCAGAATGCCTTGTTATTGGTCTAAAATTTGACTAGATTGGAATTGGAAGGCAATGTCAGATGCATTGAATCCATTATCACATTATAATGTTTCCAATAATAAATAATGAAAGCACATGCCTCATACAAGAGATTTTATAGGAAAGAGCAATCTAGAGCACCCAGGTGCAAATTTGGCATTTTGACTCAGAATGATCTAATCAAAGTTAGTTGGCCCATAAATTAAATTAACCCATTTAGGGATACCTTGGCCAAAATTGGCACTTGAATATGTCATTTTAACATCTTTTAGTATGTTTTAGTGTTTTAAGCCAAACAATGCATTTTTGGTGGAAATTGGCCAAAAACCTGATTAGAGGTTATTGATAGATAGATTTAGGTGTCTAGAAATGATTGAATGTTATTTTATAGCATGGTTCAAGAATAAGAAATATCTATTTGAGAGTTTATGAGTCTAAATACCAACTATAGAGATACTTTTCTATTTGGAATTTTGAATGTTTTTATTGAAGGATAGAAACAACAGATAAGGACATGAATGATATCCATTTCTATCTTATTAGGGATTCATGTCCCTTTAGGAAAGGTGTTAAATTTGGGGTCTGAGTCAAGGCATACAAATGCATAAAGTGTTTTTATTAATAAGCACATTTAATTAGGTGATCATAGATGGTTTTGTGATGTAATTAGGTCTCCTCTTATGCTTAAGATAGGTCGAATTAGAAAAATATGTGTTAATTAACTACACATTAATTAATGATAAAAAGGTATAAAATCATCATGATTAAGTATTCATGACCAAATTTAGATTACTATAATTGAATTTAGTCTAGAATTGAATTTACTATATCAATGGAAAGCCACAACTTAGTGTGTAAGACACACTCTATCTTTGAGATGCATATTTCAATTATGTAAGGCATTGCAAAATTTGGAAAACCCTATAAAATACAAACTATTCACTTTATTCCTTTGAAAAATTGAATTTGAACATTTAAAAACATTTCTTGAACTTTGAAAATTTAAAGTTTGAAATGATATTTACTAAATTTGAAAATTACTTGTATTTATATAGTTTGTTAATTTAAATGAGAGTATGGAATGAATACACCTATATAAGTGACATCAAGGCTAGTTTTTGTGACTTTTCTTGGTAATGATGTTTCCTTGACACATTAGAGAATATATTCCCATAGCTAAACCATTAGAAAAAATGGGGTTGATTAAACTTCAACTTTAATTTTCTCTTTTGAACTAAAAATAATACCCATTGAAGGATGTTTAACCTAAATTTTATTTCACTAATATTTTTCACCTTAAGATGTGAAATGGGTTAGAATCTGAAATGGATTCACAAACATAATGTTATAGTGCTCAATGAAATCCAAGTCATGCACTACATAACAAAACTAAATCAACAATTGTAGATGGATTATAGGTTCAATTGTAACATTTTTTAAAATTATGTTTTATTTTATATTTTCAAAGCATGATCACAAGATAATAGATTAGACCCATGGTCATATAATGTCTATAGCAAAAAAATGTGGCATAAAATAGTATTATGCTCAAATTATAATTGGAGAGTTTAAAATTATGTATGAATGCTCATCGTAACTTCTACTTGAAACTTTGAAACTATGTAAATTTGATATTTAAAATTTAAATAAGAGTGCATATGAAATGGAATATGCCCCCCATGTTATGTGAAAATAAATTATTTTTTTCAACAATTTCAAATTTGAAACAGTGATTTTGCCAATAAATCATTTTTTTTCTTTGAAAATTTCTTATCTCGTGCATGAGAAGCCCACTAATTTAACCTTTTAACATTTTTACATGTGTAAATCCTAAGATATATTAAAGGGTTGAGATGTCTAAATTAGTTAAATAATATGAAATAATTAACCACTAAGTATTTATGGATTTTGACTTCTTTTAACTTTCTAAAAATAGTAATAAATATGCTTAAATAGAGACTTATCTGGAAAGTGACTATCATTAAATATTTAGGCTCTAAAAATTAGGTTCTAAATAGGTCTGAGTGTCATCAACAGTGTCCCTGGGTATAATTTCTCACTAGATAGTAGTGCCATGTTGCTCTAGTGTCCTCAAAATGGTGCTAGTGTTCTCTTTGTAGGACTGTTCCTATTTTTTGTGAGCACATGTGCCTATGTTTCTAGGTTTTGTTCCTACACTTATGAAATCTAGAACTCTGTATTGTGCCTAGAAAATCTAATTTAGTGTGTAAACCTTAATCATCCTTGAAATTATGGAATGATCTATAAATTTGTGTGTATTATTAGGATAGGGTGGACATCCTCAAAACCCCACTATGAAGAGAGTTTTCTACATATCAATACTCCAAGGATGGATCAAGCCTAATGTAGTTCTCCCACCTAGTGGTTAGTAAAAGTGTAAATGAATGATATAATGAGATTGGTCTTGAATGCCTTGAGAGTGATTGAGATTTGAAATATTTGAAATTTGGGCTTAGGGAAGCTATAGATGGTAGTATGTAGAATAGGGATCGAATACCTTAATTTTGCTCAAATTGTTTCTTTCTTGGATAGGTTTTTGCATCTGTTTTCCATCTAGCTTATAGAGGTCAAATAGTCATATATTTATAGATATATGTGCTGAATTTAAGAGGTGTACACATTTTAAAATATATTCATTCAAGAGAGTTAGGGAAAGAGACACTAGTGGGGACACTAGTGTCATGTGGCTCTAGTGTCCTTAATGTGGTGCTAGTGTCTAAATGGTAGACTAATGGGCACATTGGGTTGGGATATATGAATGTTGTTTTGGTACTATGTTTTGGCTAACATAATATGTTTGTGTTATTCAAAATGGTTGGAAAAGTGATTTAAAGGCTTTAGGACAGGTCTAGATCTAAGATAGGAATAAACTATCTCAAACGACACTCTTCTAATCCAAATACCACTTTTAGGTGATTAAATTTGCCACCCCTTTATGCTAGAAATGAAACAAATAAAAATGACTAGTATAAAGGAAAAATAAGAATACCTAGACTTACCTAGGAAGTGAAGATCATGTAGATGAGTTTGAGTATCTGAAGATAGGTATGCATATGTGAAACATGATCCAAATCAATGACCTATAATGAAACATGCAAAAATCAGTCCTTAAGAGATTATGAAAATCAAAATACTATGTTGAATAAATTAACTAAGTAAATTTGATTAAAGAGAGAGGAAAGGAATGAATACACTTCATTGGTTATGTGAACCAATGCATTAACCTAGTGATAACCTCTATTTGTGAGTGTACATAGTGATTAAATCATTGAATAACTTGGACTAAGTTGATACCATTCTCAATCCTCATATGGGTGGCTCAAGAAATCAATACATTTTTGACTCCATCATTGCCCACCCATATGAAGTATATAAATCTAAAAATTAACTTCACAAAGTTTTGAAAGTATCTAATAGTGTATTTCAGCTCCGTAGCCACTTAGGTACATTAGGAGGCTCTGAGCCACTCAAGAATTCTAACCACTAAAAATATTTAAGGCATGAAACTGGTGACAACCTAGAATATGATAGAAGTGTATAAAATGTAGATAATCACATGATTTTTTCCATTCTATCTAATAAACCTATGTGCAATTGAGTATATGGAAACTATATGCTGCACACATCCCCCTAAATTGATATCTAAGTATATTGATTCTAAACTAAATAATATTGTATATGTGTAAATGAAATGATTGTGAGAGTGATCATGCCAAGCATGATGATCCAAATATAAGAAACTGGTATGAATATGAGATAAAATGAGTGTTTATGAGAAAAATCTAAACATAAATGTCAAACCTATGATTTTACCTGTGCAAATCTATACTGTACCTAGTGTATTATTCTAGCTAATTTGGACTACCCTAAAGTTGGGGATACCGGACAATAGTGACATGTAGTGGATAATATCACCCTATGATACCATTATCCCAATTTAGGTGCTAATGTCTATTTGGTCCAAAAACTGGGTGACTAAACTACTTTGTAAGTCCCTATTTTTTCATGTGTCTAACCTGTGTCTAATTTATAAAACTAAGCCTGTGTGCTGAAAATAATATGTGATTAGCAATATACGAACATGAGCTCTATGATAAAACCCTATGAATGCCTCCTATTTTGAGGTTAGTTGTGGAACCTACGTCAAAATAATCCTCAAAAGAAGTAACTTTGAAAACTGTGTTAGCTGGAACATATGCATGATATTCCAATACAATTTACAAACGTAACATCTAAATGTAATAGAATATGAGCATACATAAGTAATTTAAGATGTATATTATTATATAACATTTCACAAGGGTGTCAAGATATACGTAATCAATGTGTATAGTAATAAATATGAGTATCTACCTATGGGGATGGGACACAATGTCCATCACAACACCCAAATAGTAGTGTAGATCCATGAGATCACTCATAGCATCAAAAATTGGTGTGTATAACAAGCAAAGGCAAGTGTCATTATAAAGAAGCATATAAGGAAGTATACATACAAAAACATGAGGAATGTAAAAGTAGGCCAATGGGCCATGATATAATGGACATGGGCAAATGTCATTAAATCTGAGAATAGAAGACATACAAAGACATGTTCAAATGTTCAAATACACATGAACATGCAATATGGCTTAGAGCCACATATAAGGACATGTTCAAATGCATGCATATAAAATAAAGAAAGCACACATAAGGGATATGGAAACATGTATAAGGAATTAAAATATATAAGTGGCATAGAGAAAAAGAGAAATGACATACTCAAATACCATTTAAAATGGAAGAAGCATAGGAAACATAATCAAGTCTAATCTAGGAAATTTAAAAATGAAAGCATGTATAACTATGTAGTATAAATTTGTGTAAATGCTAATATGTATATGTGATGAGTCTAAATTAGTGATAGTCATAAAAATATGAGAAACAAGTAACAATGAGAAATATCAGGATATATCAATGCATAAACTATAATGTATAGTATGTAAGGATAAAACCCAGTAGTAGAAAACGTGTATGAGATGCCCCTGAGTGGGCAGATGTATCAAATGAATAAGCATGGATCGGTGTATATGGCCTCAATAGGTAGATTATAGTAAGTTTGAATTAGTGTAGTGGAACACGGTCTTGTATGTAAGCTGTAAGCACTTGACAAGAACAAGTGAAACATTTTTGTATGATAAAACTTACTATACTAAGATAGCTAACAATATGTAATATTGAGAAAGTAGTAGAAATGTAAACATAAAAATGTATAATATCTATAAATTTTTTGTTTTATAAGTAATATTTTAATGTTTTTGTATTTTGATATGCTATATTGTTTTTTTTTTTTTTTTTGGATATAAGTTATGTACAAGAAAATGAAAATTAACTATGTATAAGGAACAAAAGAGAAGAAGGTATGTGCAAAAATAGGAACCATACTAACCAATGAGTTTCATGAGAGACTTGCTATACTTGTGGACTATGTCAAATATGGGAACTATGATTTTACATGTAGTGTGAATGTTATGTTGTAGTTGAATATTGTTGCAGTATCAATCTGTGTATTGTTCATCATCAAAATCATAATATTACTTAACATAGGAATCATGATAACCTGGAATGCTAGAGGTCATTGCCTCATACTATGGAGTTGAAATTTTAGAGTTGTGATTTAGAATATTTATTGTGAGTTTACCCTTTGAAACTATGCTTATGGTAGACATACAATGTTTTAGAGGCTCTTTTTCTAGACAACTTATTTTGAAAATGCTTATTTGTGTAACATGATTTTGAATTTGTAACTTAAGATATTGATATTTATGTACCATTTCATGTGTATATGGATGTTTTACCTTTATAAACTATATTTTTGAATGATGTGTTTTACTATGTTCAATAAATCCCAAACCTTATTAACCAATATTATCAACTGCTAGAATAGGAGAATTGATGTCTTGGGCCTGTTTGCCCAAACCTTGACCATGATAATAGAATTATTGTATATATTTGTGACAAAAATTATACCAAATTGAATGTTGAGCCTCATTTTATATAGGTACATTTATTTGATTTATATGTGCTTGTTGTACTATTTCTTGATCTGATTGTATTTTTTAAACCTTGTGTTATTTTGAGTTATGCTTCGGTAACCATTTTTTTACTATTTCTAAATTTAACCCTTTTTGAATTGGTAGATGTAACATTGTATGTTATGTGGATGAAGTTTCACTATGTGAGTCATTTGTATCCATTATCTATTGTGTTTTTATTTTCAATTATAAACATGAATCTATGTGGTGCTCATGCATTCTATGATATGTACAAAAATATATGGATCTCCTCGGTGGGTGTATAGGGGGTAGGTTGTTCAACTTAACTTTAATAATTTCCCTTAGTAACTCACTTGAAATTTTATTTGATTTTTGGATGATTTTTGAATCACTAGTTATAGATGTATTTTTTTTTAATTTATGATTTAGATATGTAACATTATTTACCACAAATGGACTAGGTGAAGATACGTATACATGATTTACACTAATGTGCCCTAGAGGCTTTTGTTTTGTAAATTTATTTTCCAATGTTGTAATATTTTCATGTAATATTTGATTATAATTTTTTAAACTTGTAATTATCTTGCTCATACTAATAATTTTATCACATAAAGTCTCACAAGTGCAAACCCATCTATTTTTGATTGAACATGTAGGGACACACCCTGTAGGGAAGAGGTTTGAATAGGCTAAGTATGGGGAATAGTGACATTGGTATAGGCTACTTCATCTTGTGGAGGAATAATAGTATGGACCTAGTTAGAGGGAAAGTAGTTATCACCCTCATGGAGATGAGTAGAAGAAAGATATTCTTTCATGTGCATAAGATATGACATTGAAACTTGAAACATAGTTGTTAGCTTATGTGTTAAATCATCTATGCATGTATGGGTTTGATTGTTAATGGAATTCCACATATGAGAAATATAACATTATATGATATATGAGATATATTAAAATTGATATAAAGCATCATTTATACATGTGTTTATGTCTTTTTAGAGTTCATTCTAAAATAAAATGAACAAACATGCAAATGAAAGTATTAAAATTTGCAACAAGAAGTGATTAATTTATTATATTATGATGATCATGATTATACAAAATATAAATAAAAAGATATATGGATCTAAAATATACATTCTATAAATGTAAACACTAGGGTTATTTAGAGTTAGGGTTATTTAAAAAAATTAAATTACATTAAATAAATGAAACCCTAATGAGGTATTGATTTAATTAGCTAGGTTATGCCAAAAATTTAGAAAATCAAAAGTATGTAGCCCTAATTTATTACACAAAAAAATCTATTAATGCAAACTAGGGTTTAAATCAATATTCGAAGTCAAGTTCACTAAATGATTTAACCTTTTAGGGTTTTTACATGTGTAAATCCTAAGCTAGATTCAAGGGTTGAGATGTCTAAATCAGTCAAATAATATGCAATAATTAATCACTCATTTGTTATAGATTTTGAAATTTTTTTACTTTCTAAAAATAGTAATAAATATGCATTAATAGAGACTTAGATGGAAAGTGATCGTTGCAAAAGATTTGGGTTCTAAAAATTAGGTTTTGGATAGGTTTGAGTGTCATCAGTAGGGTCCTTGGCTCTGATTACTCATTGGATAGTAGTGACATGGTACTCTAGTGTCTTTAAAATGGTGATAATGTCTTTTTTGTAAGACTATTCCTATTTTTTAGGAGTACCTGCACCTATTTTCTAGGTTCTATTCTTGCACGTATGAAATATAGAACTCTGTATTATGCCTAGAAAATCTAATTTAGTGTACAAACCCTAATCCTCCTTACAAGTATGTAATGAGAAATAAATGTGTGTTCATTATTAATATAGGATAGACATCCTAAACACCCCATTTTAATGAGATTTTTATACATACCAATACTCCAATGAGGGATCAAACATGATATAGTTCTCCCACCTAGTGCTTGGTACAAGTGCAAGTGAATGTTAGAATGAGAGTGGTCTTTAATGCCTTGAGACTTCTTGAGATTTGAAATATTTGTAATAGTCTTAGGGAAGCTGTACATAGTATTATGTATAATTAGGATAGAATAGGGATAAAATAAATTAATTTTTCTCAGCTTATTTCTTATTTATATAGGCTTTTTTTAATCCAATTTTCATCTATCCTATAGAGTTTAAATAGTTTTGTATTTATAGAGATCTATAACTTATGTGGATAATAAAATTTACTTAGGAAAAACTTAAGAGTTACACACATTTGAAAATATATATGTTTGGGAGAATTAGGGTAAGGGAAATTAGTGCCAAGTTGGGGACACTAGTGCCATGTGGTTCAAGTGTCTTTAATGTGGTGCTAGTGTCTAAATAGTTGACTACTAGACACACTAGGTTAGGATTTGGAAATGTTGTTTTAGGGTTTTGTTTGGGCTAACAAAAGATGCCTATGTCCTGCATAATGGTTGTAAAAGTGTGATAAAGGCTATAAGATAGGTCTAGGGCTAATCTAGGAATAGGTTATCTAATGCAACACTCTTAGCATCTAAATACCACTTTTTAGTGATTACACCCACTGAAGTGCCCCCATTTTGAGGTGAGGGAATTTTCAACTAAAAATTCACTCATATGAAAATAAAAATTTAACTTGAAACATTCATAGTAAATATATTATCATTAAAAATAGTAGCATATGGAAAAAGTCTTTTATCATAGTAAATTTTTAATTTTGTATATAACTTAAGCAATAAGGCCTATAGAATGTATCATTAAATCTAATCAAATTAGTATGTTAGTATGTTAGGATTTCATTATATGTATCATGGAACTTATCAAACTCATCAATATAAAAAAAAAACACACAAAAAAACATAAAGAATAGAAAGCATTCATATATGGGTTGAGGGCTAAAAACAAAGACATCTTAAAATGTTCTAAAGATCACACATTGTTGGAAATATTGTCATTGATGTCAAAGGTCTTAAATTAATGGTGATAAAGGCCCCATTTCATTTAATTGTATTTTTAATATTCGTATCTTGTCTAATGTGTGTTAATATTTATTTAATATTAATGAATATATTTTTGGTTACATATAAGTCAAAAGAGGGCCTATGGAGAATTCAAAGAGTCATGGGGTAAAAGACAAAAGGGAATGGGATGTATTTTGTCATGAAGAGTCATCTTGAGGAATTACAAGAGTCACCATGTAAATACAAAAGAGGGTATGGTTAATTTTTCCATGAAGGGACACTTTGAGGAATATGAAAAGTCACCAAGATAAAGACAAAAGAGGAAAGGATGCTTTTGCTTATGAAGGGTCATCATATGACTTTTCAAATGAAAGGATATGAAGGATCATGTAAGTTTGGAACCATTTTCCATGAGGATTGAATTGTCACAAAGGGTGAATGCCAAAGGTCGTTTGAAAAGCTATAAATAAAGGCTTGAGAAGCCATTTGTAATATACAAGAAAGTGCATGGTTTATATTTGTTTTCAAAGAGAGAAAAGCAAGAGATATTATAGAGTTGTATCATTTGTTGAGAAAGAAACATTAAGAGATAGTTGTGTTCTATACACAAGAGGAGTTGGTTCTCCTGTGGGTTAGTTCTCACAAATCTTTTCAAGGGGTCGGTGCTCCTGTGGGTTGGTGCTCACAAATAGTTGTTATGTTGGTGCTCAGCAAAGGGGTTGGTGCTCCTACAAGTTGGTGCTTGTGAAATTTTTGATTTTATTTGGTGCTCATTCATATACTTGAGATTATTCTCTATGTTTTTTCCCACTTTGGGTTTCCACATAAAAATATAGTCTCTCTCTCTCTCTCTCTCTCTCTCTCTCTCTCTCTCTCTCTCTCTCTCTCTCTCTCTCTCTCTCTCTCTCTCTCTCTCTCTCTCTCTCTCTCTCTTGTGTGGTGTATATTATTGTTTTAGTTTTATTGCATATATTGAATGTGTGATTAAGTTGTTAAATAAAAAAAATAAAATTAAGTAAAAGATATATAATATATTGATTCACCCCCCCTATTATTATATTTCATGCTTAATAATTATTATCAGAGCAGATTCCTTTTTAAAAAGTTTTATAGCTTGAAGGCAGATTGGGAAAGCACAATGGTTGGATCACATGAATGTTTTTATATAAATAAGGCACCTTTGTTTGATGGGACAAATTATGATTTTTGAAGAATAAATATTAAGAATTATTTGATGGCCCTTAGATTTGACATTTGGTAAGTAGTGGTGGAGGAATATGAAGAGCCATAGACACTTATAACTACTCCAGTAGAAAATAAGGCAAGTGAAAATAATGCTAAAGCCTTAAATGCTATTTTATGTGGTTTATGTGAATCAAAATTTATTAAATTTATGAAATGTAAATCTACTCATGAAACTTGGATAAAACTTGAGAATATTTACAAAGGTGATGGAAAGGCTCAAAAAGCTAAGCTTCAGAATTTCAAAAGATAGTTTGAGATTTTGAAGATGGAAGAGAAAGAAAATATAGCAAGTTATCTTTTACAAGTTGATCAAATAGTTAATTAGATTCAAGGTCTTGGAGAAAAGTTATAAGAATCAATTATGGTTCAAAAAGTTTTGAGGTCTCTACCATTGAGATATGATGCAAAAGTTTTGGCAATTGAAGAGATGAAGAATTTAGCCAAGCTAAAGATGGATGAGCTACATGGTATTCTTATGGCATATGAGATAAGAACCAAACAAGAGAAACACTAAAAAAAAGAAGCTACTTTCAAGACATCAAAGAAAGATAAGGCTAAGATTCAAGAATTAAGTGATAGTTCTAGTGATGATGAAGATTACAACAAAGCTCTATTCATTTGTAAGACAAAAAAGGGCATAGGTAAATATCAAGAATATTTTTATTTTAAATGTTTTAATTGTGGAAAGATTAGACATTTTGTATCTATGTGCTTAGATAAGGGAAATGGTGAAAATGAAGAAGGAAAGTCTACATACATGAATAATTTTAAAGGAAAATTCAATAATGGATTCAAGAAGAAGATTCTATATTCTAAAGATCCTAGCTCAACAGGAGATAGTGGAGTTAGTGTTTTAGAAGAAGAAGAGATTCTCTTCATGGCCATACATGAAGATGACTCTATAATTAAAAGTAAAATTGATCAAGAAGAAGAATAAGATGAAGCCAAAATAAATCTGAAAGGAGAACTTGTTTGTGCCTTAGAAGAGTTAAAATATCTTAAAAATAAGAATCAAAGATTAAAGTTCTAGATCAAGAAAAATGAAAAGGAGTCAAAAGAAATAATTGAAGATCTACAAGAACACTTTGAAGAAGCCAAGAAGAATGAAGAAGATATAACAACATAGTTTTAAATAGTAATTAAATCATAAGAAAGGTATGTTATTGAAACTTCTTTAAAATTAGATCTTGAGAAAAGAAATAAATCCACCAATGATAGAGCAACCAATGATTCAAAATTTGAGAATAGCATTAATATGTTGAATAAGATATTAGAAAATCAAAGATCAATGTCATATAAGATAGGTATTGGATTAGAAAAAGAGAAATAGGAGGCCACTACTTTCAGAAATAAAGAAAAAAGAAAGAGCTATGCTAAAGCTCTTATAAAAGAGGAAATAAAAAGAGAAGAAGTTAAGAATACAGAGGACATCTCAAATAAATAAAGTTGGAGGGAACAAAGCTATAAAAGGTAATCAGGTCAAAGATACACAAACGGTTCCTATTTTCATGGTTACTATTTTTATTGTAATGGATATGGTCATAAAAAAATAGAATGTTAGAAAAGAGCTAACAATTTCAAAAATAAGGAGAATGAAAGTCATGTAGAGTCAAGCAGAAACCACAACTCTTTTGCTCCTCTATCAAGCTTTAATGAAGAGGCCATAATATGTTACAAGTACAAAATATTCAAACACATACCTTGTTATTGTAGAATCGTGTTCAAGTCAGTCAATAAGGACCAGAGTTTTTAGGCTCCATTCATCAAGAAGAAGTTTAGATAGGTTCATGGTAAAAAAAAACACCCTAAAAAATCTATATTGGTATAGACAGCTTTGCATGCAAGAAATGATGAAAAGCCATGGTTCATTGATATTGGATGTTTGAGGCACATGATAGGAGTAAAATCAAGTTCATAACCTTGAAGAAGATCAATGGTGGCAAAGTCAAATTTGGAGATAATACTGTTGCCAAAATTTCTAGAAAAGGTAAACTAAGTTTGGATAATGGTAAAACTAAAACTGAGAATGTTTTGTATGTAGAAGGTCTTAAGCATAATATTTTATGTGTAAGTCAAATGTGTGATTAGGGGAACACACTAAATTTTTATGCAAAAGGTTATGAAATTAGGAGAAAAGATTCAGATGTGTTGATTGCAGATGCTCAAATAATAGGCAATAATTTGTATATGTTATTAGACATCAAAGGTAAAAGATGTTATTTGAGTCATATTGAATAAAGTTGGCTATGGCACAAGAGAATGGGACACATAAATTTTAACAATATTGTAAACATAAAAAAAAATCAAACAATCAAAAATCTTCCAAAGATTACAAAGCCATCCAATATGCTTTGTGAACCTTGCCAACATGGGAAGTAGGCTAGAAGGTAGTTTAAAATACAAGAGTACTCGACCACTTAGATGTTAGAGCTTGTTCAAAATGATCTGTGTGGACCTATGACAACTCAAATTACTCAAGGTAAGAAATATTTCTTATTTCTTATTGATGATTTTTCACGTATGACTTGGGTAATGTTTTTTAAAAAAATTAGAAGCTTTCAGATATTTCAAAACATTCAAAGCATTAGTTGAGAATGAAACTAGTTTGAAGATTAAGTGTCTAAGATCATATCAAAGAGGAAAATTCATGTCAAATCAGTTTATTAAGTTTTGTAAAGACCATGGAATAAAGAGACATTATTCAGCAGTCAGAACTCTACAACAAAATAGAGTATTTGAGTAGAGAAATAGAACAGTTCAGTAGATGGTGAGGACAATGCTAAATGAATCCAAGATACTAGATAAATATTGGAGAGAGGTAGTTTATACAACTATAGATATTAAGAATAGAGCATTATTGAGAGTCAATAGTGAAAAGACTCCTTATGAGCTATGGAAAGATAAACCAACAATAGTTAGTTATTTCAAAGTTTTTGATATTAGATGCTTTATAAAGAGAACTGACAAAAAACTTGGAAATTTTGAATCTAGAGAAGATGAAGGTATATTTCTTGGTTATTCTTAACAAAGTAAAGCTTATAAATGTTATAAAAAAATAACTAAGAAAATTGTTGAAAGTGCATGTGTCAGGATAGAAGAAGATGGAACACAAAGAATCAATGATCCAGTAGACATTCCTAAAATCATTGAAGAGGAAGATTTTAAATAATCAAATGAAGATGAGAAGGAGAAAAAATAAACCAAAACTCCATCCAAATATTTTTATAGAAATCATAATGAAAGTGATATCATCAGGGACATAAATGAAGGAATTCACACTAGAAGAATGATGGTAAAATAATCTGAGCAAGTTAATTTCTCTTTGTTATCTAAAATTTAGCCTAGAATTTTTTTAGAATCTAGACATGATAAATATTGGGTTAAGGCTATGGATGAAGAATTAAATCAGATAGAAAAGAATAATACTTAAGAATTAGTGCCTAGACCAAAAGATCACAATGTGATAGGAACAAAATGGGTTTATAAAAATAAGTTGAATGAAAATGGAGAAGTGACCAAGAATAAAACAAGATTAATGTGTAAAGGATATGCTCAGATTGAGGGAATAGATTTTAAAGAAACTTTTGCACCAGTGGCAAGGCTAGAGGCTATTATAATGTTTCTTACATATGTGGCATTTAAAAATTTCAAAGTGTTTCAAATGGATGTCAAATTTGCCTTCCTAAATGGGAATCTAGAAGAAGAGGTCTACATTGAGAAACTTGAGGGATTTATTCTCTCAAATATTAGTATCCATGTATGCAGATTAAAGAAAGCACTGTATGGATTAAAACAAGCTCCAAAATATTGGTATGCAAGACTTGATAAGTACCTATAGGATCAAGGTTTCAAGAGAGGATTTGTTGATAGTAATCTCTACATCAAAATAAAAGGTGAGAATCAATTTATTGTTGTGTTTTATGTTGATGACATCATTTTTGGAGAAAAAATTGAAAAGATGACAATTTTTTTTTTGATAATATGCAAAAATAATTTCAGATGTCTATGCTTGGAGAATTGTCATTTTTATTAAGATTGTAAATATTTCATTCAGATAAAGGGATTTTCATATCTCAAAGTAAATATTCTAAGGAAATGTTGAAGAAATTTGGTTTTGAGTATTATGCACTAGTTGGCACACCAATGTGTACATGAAATAAGGTGAGCAAGGATGAAGATTCACTTATTGTAGATCAATCTTTTTATAGATATATGATTGGTAGTCTTTTATATTTGACAACATTGAGGCTAGACATCATGCATGTAGTAGGTATGGTTTCAATATATCAGTCAACTCCAACAGATAGTCATGTTGAGTTGGTGAAGAGAATATTTAGATATATCAAGGGGACATTTGGATTATGGATTATGGTATCCCACAGGCAAAGATTTCACTTTGGTTACTTATATAGATTTAGATTGGGTAGGGTGCTTAGATGATAGAAAGAGTACAAGTGGAGGAGATTTTTCCCTTGGTGATAGCTTAGTATCATGGCTAAATAAGAATTATAATTCAATATCACTTTCTACAGCTAAAACAGAATATATTACAAAGGTATTGTGTTGTCCTCAAGTGTTTTGGATGAAGGAAACTTTGGAAGATATCAAGGTAAAATATGATGAACCTATTTCTATTTTTTGTGACAACACAAGTTCTATTAATATTTAAAATAATCCAGTGATGCATTCAAGAACAAAATGTATTCCCATCAGATATTACTTCTTGAGAGAGAAGGTTACAGATCAACAGGTTAAAATGGAGTATATCAATACTATAGAGTAGATTGCAGATATTTTCACAAAGGCACTACCAAAAGACACATTTGAGTATCTACAGGAGAAGTTGGGAGTAATTTCTTTTACTTCCTACCATTAAGGTTCAACATTAGTTGAGGGGGAGCTAAGTGTTAGGTCTAGGTAGGCCCTTTGCCATTGATGCCAAAAGGGGAGAATAATAGGTATAGGTGCATGTGAAGAAATAGGTACAAGTTACTATAGTAAGGGGGAGTTATTGTATGTTTTTTAGATGGTAGTATGTGTAGGTTTTAGGATGTGGTAGTTTCAGTTTGAGGTTGCCATAAATGACAAAGGGGGAGATTGTTGGAAATATTGTCATTGATGTCAAAGGTCTAGCATTATTGGTGATAAAGGCCCCATTGCATTTAATGGTGTTTTTAATATTCATATCTTGGCTAATGTAATATTAATGAATATATTTTTGGTTGAATCTAAGTCAAAAGAGGGCCCATGGAGAAGTCAAAGAGTCACATGGTAAAAAACAAAAGAGGAATGGGACAAATTTTATCATGAAGAGTCATCTTGAGGAATTCCAAGAGTCACCATGTGAAGACAAAAGAGGGTATGACATATTTTTCCATGAAGGGAAAATTAGAGGAATACAAAAAGTCACCAAGATAAAGACAAGAAAGGAAATGATGCTTTTTATTATGAAGGGTCACCATATGACTTTTCAAATGCAATGATACGAAGGGTCATGCAAGTTTGGCACCATTTTCCATGAGGATTGAAGGGTCACAAAGGGTGAATGCCAAAGGTAATTTAGAAAGCTATAAATAAAGGCTTGAGAAGCCATTTTTAATATGCAAGAGAGTGCATGGTTTGTATTTATTTTCTAAGAGAGAAATGTAGGAGATATTGTAGAGTTATATCATTTGTTGAGTAAGCACCACTGAGAGATAGTTGTGTTTTATACACAAGAGGGGTTGGTGCTCTTGTGGGTTGATGCTCACAAATATTTGCAAGGGGTTGGTGCTCACAAATAGTTTTTGTGTTGGTTCTTGGTAAAGGGGTTGGTGCTCCTATAAGTTGGTGCTTGTGAACTTTTTAATTTGAGTTGGTGCTCATTCATATACTTGAAATTGTTCTCCATGGCTTTTCCCACTTTGGGTTTCCATGTAAAAATTTGCACTCTCTCTCTCTCTCTCTCTCTCTCTCTCAGGTGTAGTGCATATTATTTTTTTAGTTTTATTACATATCTTCAATGTGTGATTAAGTGGTTAAAGAAAAGAAATCAAACTAAGTAAAAGATATATAATTCACCCCCACCCCCTTCTTAGTATATTTCATGCTTAACACACATAGACATGAGGAATGTCGTAAATAAGGGACATGTTCAAATGTCACACACACATAGGGCTAAGGGTAAAATCAAGGGCATGTTCAAATGCTACACACAACACATAGGATCTCAAGAGATGCATCAATAAGGTATTTTCACATAAGGGCCAAGGACACAATATATTATCCAAGTTCTAATGTACCATGTATAAGTAAGCAATATCAATGGAACATATAATTATAAGTAATAGTCTAAGTTATACATACACCATGTGATCATATCCTACTCAATAACATGTTCATGTACACTATGTAAGATAGAAATTTTAGAAAAATATTTATAAATATAATACAATAACAATAGTATCAGGTTATATAATGATAACACCTACATATTTTCACCTTTGAATAAGATGCACCCAAGTTGGTAAGGCCAATGGGTAGTGGAAAGTCCAACATACTACTATCTATAAATGCATGTATATCCTACACAACACTTCATTAATACCCATGAAATGCAGGTGTGATATAATATGAATATGATATATATACTAATCATGAGATAAATAACATATTTGTAAAATAAATTTCTAATCATGTTTAGGTCTTGATTTTGGTTTTTTTACAATATTTGAATGTTTTTTTGTATTTTTTAAATATGAAAAATAACATCAGATATTAAAATTAATCTAAGGTGTTAAAAAATAAAAAAAGAGATAAATCAGGATACTTTACTCAAGTGTCAATGAAAGATATGTACTAGCAATTAATAATGGCTTAATAGAAGGAATTTTCCCCTATGGAATGTGAATTAAAACTACTATAAATCTATAGGAGACTAAAAATGTATGAAAACAATAGAATTTACATTCTCATTTTATCAAATGCATAATTTTTAAAAATATTTCACATGTATTAACAATAGGGCTCCAAACAAAGAGATTTTACATGAAAAACTTGAAAATTGTATATTATATTAGAGTAAATTGTCTCAAAATTGAAAGAATTAAGTCTTTGTGTTATGAAAATGTTAATTTTGGGTGGAAAGAAACAAAAGAAAGTATATAATGTACTAAGACATTAGTGGTCAATGAATATGTATTATGTTGGATGATTTTATCATGTATGAAAAATGATAGAATTTGGGATAAAAACTGTGTAAGTGGACAATATAAAGGTCATTGTTATCAATATTGATCACTATTTTGAGATTATTTAGATCTAACTTACAAAAATAGAAAGGCTAATAAGCCATTGAAATAAATTAAATATAAGGGAATAGAAGAGTGGACCAAATAATAACAAATGAAAATAAATGCAAGAATAAGATGTAATAGTCTAGAAGCTATGTACAATCATTTTTTTTTAATTTTGAATATGTATAAATGATTATTTTTGAATTTTGTTTTTTTACCATGGAAAATATTTCCAATGATCTATCAAGTTAGTAATAAAATTAAAAAATGATGAGTAGTATATTTTGTTGTTTCTAACATAACATGTCATAATTTCTCCTAAAAACATGGTATCTCATTTGTATTTGGTCGTTTGGACTTCCTTATTGTAAACTAGTTATTTCCTATTTTAATTTTAGACACTTATTTGATGGCTCATGTATGAGACTATATTATTCTAATAATGTTTTAGTTTTCATGCGCTATCAAGCCTCAAAACTTACTTTAGTGTGAAGATTCGGTCTATGCAAAAAACTTTCATATTTGACACTTAGATTGGAAATTCACTTTTGATCTGTGTGTTTCCAATATTAAAGATCCTTTACAAGGGAAAAATAATACTATCTCATGATTGAAATGTCTTAAATGTAACAATTTTCCATATGCCACAAGTAAATATTGAGTGCACATAAAATTGATTGACAGGGATGAAGAAATATGAAAACCATATGACCTATGTTATAACAAACCCAAGTTAATTTTAAATTAATTAAAAAATGATTATTTTAATTTTAAATTCATATAAAAATACATTAATTATACTTTAATTAGCTTAATTTTAAATTAATTTAGTTTATTAAAATTAATTTAATTTAATTTAATTTTGTTAGTTTTTCGTTAAACATTAACCCTCCATTTGAATATTTGCTTATTTTATATACATAATTATACTCATTTTAAGGTATTGAAATACATATCATTTATTTAAAACCATGAAGTGAATGTTTAAATATTATCATTCATCCACAGTGGGAGGTGAATGATCAAAGGAGTTTAAACATTCAAATAAATGTTGCTTGAAACGTGGGGATTCATTGGTTTTATAAATGCCAAGAAAGATCATAAAGTAAATATTTTTAGCCTTACAAATTACACACAAAAAATTCAAATTTAAGAAAAATATAGGATAATAAAATGAATTTTGTGATGTGTCTAGTTGCTTTACTTTATAATTTTGTGTGATTATATATATATTTTAATATAATGTAAAATGTTTTAATAATAAAAATGTAATTTTAAAGAAAATTTTATGAAAATTGCATGTAACTGGGTTCAATTAACTCAAAACTTATGATAATATGGGTTGAATACAAACAAAAGCTAAAAATATAATGAAGAATGTGAAAATCATGCTTAGTACATTCATAATCTTTATAGGATGTGAAATGTGTGTTTTAGACTTTTACAACATAAGCTTAGTGCACTTAGAATCTATGTGTTGTACCCAATATCCCCTTTTTCTTAAAAAATTGGAACCCATTTTTTTCATGATTTGGCCTTATTTTTTGAGCCTTTCTTCTATGTAGCTATGCAAGTTCTAATCAGATTGCTCCTTAGTCTTTACACTTATCAGAACAAATCATTGTATTATACATTCTATGGACTAATTTTATTAATGCCTTTCAGGAGATTTTTGAATTATGTAGGTTTTCCATGACTTAGTTTTTTATCAATTTTTTGTTCAAACTTTACACTCGAAAGAATTATTCGGTATTTTCTCATCAGGATTTTTGTATCAGACATTTTGTGCAGAGATTTCACGTCAAACATTTTATATGAATATTTATTCTAAAGGACTTATCTTTTATTAGACATTTTGTATTGGGATTTTTGTTTAGACTTTTTTATCAGAGATTATGTTCAGAATTTTTATCAGAAAAATTGCTCGAAATAGTCATCATCAGCTTTATGCAATTCAAGATTTTTTGTTCAGAGATTTTATTCGGACATTTTGTTTAAACATTTGTTTTGATGGATTTTGATCTTCAATTTTTTTGTTTGGATATTTTGTTGGCCCGATCCTAACACAAAACCTAACTCCTAGTTTATGACTATTGAAAGCTCACTAGACTTAGCCAATAAAGCCAAAATGCTTCCTGATACTTGCTAAAGATATCTACCAACTAAACTAATGAAATTTAAATTGGGCAAAAATAACATATATATTAATGTTGGACATTAATAATGCATGAATTGGAATTATATGCTAAAGAATATATACATGACGTGCAACTATCAATGTATTAATTTTCATAAATGAATTTAAACTCAATTGTTATCTTGAAAATGAAATCCCTAGCTACCTGTGAATCTATTGTAAGTAAATAAGAAACTAGTAGGGAGAAGTTTTTCCACAGAGCATGTAAATAGACTTTTAGCACTACACATAATTACAATGGCATCATCATCTAAGAATTTTAGGGGAGTACTTCCACCATCCCCATTTTCTATCAAGGATTCAACCAAACTCATAGACACAGTATATGATGAAATTATCTTTGATATACGGTATAAAAATTACTCAAAATTATAGGATATTATGGATTCTTTTGACATCTTTTTGCTAGAAGGAAATCTAGCCACCACAAAATGCCAATTTATTACAAACTTTCTCTCCCTTAAGAGACAAGAATTACACTAGGCAGTGGCTAATCCCAAGGTGATGCCCTATATCAACCTTTTACATGATTTATTCCTTTCTAGGAGAATTACACAAGACACATTTCTGCACCACATGGATAACTAGATAGTCATGGCTTGCATCACTAGAGATGACTTACAAAGGTATCTATCTTTACTAGCTCCAAATTCAATTTCTGATAAATATAGGTTAGTTTCATGAAACCAACAAAATTCAATGAATAAAGTGTTGAGCTCATGGATCCTTCTTGAGGAGACAATGAATTATAAAGGAAAGAATCCTACCCCCTTTAATAAATTTAGAATGAGGGAGTGGATTGGGATAACGTTACTGAATAGGATGTATGACATGCGTAACATCCATTTTTTAAATTTGGATTGGGTTCCATTATTACACTTGATGATGATTAGTGATGTAAATTTTGCCTTGGGTGAAATTACCAGCTTCCAACTAAAAGAACAAGTCCTACACAAGATCAAGCGACCCACTCTAGCTGGCCACTTCTACATGATGTCTTATCTCTTGGATGCCACAATGGGCATGGTATATAAGGTCATTGGTGAGCTTTAGATCTCAACCATATATTGTGTCAAGAATCAAATTTGATACTATTATGAGTTATTGTATATTTATGCATACACAAAGAACATGGTTTGAATTGTTGAAGATGCATATCCTCAAGTATAGAAGGTGATACATGGGATTCCACTTCCCAAAATTGGAGAAATCATAGTACAAACACAAGATGGAAGGGGTTACTATTGGTTTTAATCTAATTATATGATAATCATGATTTTTGATCATAAGGTCAACCCCATACCCTTCCCTAAATATGTACTAGATAAGTTTGTAGAAAAATAAGTTGCTTATCAACTCTAGTAGACTATTGAGGAGGACTTGATTAAAAAAAAGAAGAGCACATTCTATGGGTCACATGTGATAATTTTAAAAATGTGTTACATGTAGAGGAAGTGATTTGGAGAGGTAGGTATTGAAAGAAAGATCTATCACTTTACCACCATGCCACATAGGGACTGAGATCCCCATGGTCATTTACAAAGACACATTCAAAGTTTTGGTATCCCATACCAACATGTCCCTTATGACCATGATTTACTATTTTTGAAGCAAATGATGATGACTAAGTCCTAGAAAGGGGAAAAATTACAGGCCTAAAGGAGGCTCATCTTAGGAAAATTCAATATGAGCCTTTAATTTTAGTAAAGCAAATGCACACTAGGTTACTACCTACTATAGGATGGACCACTTTAGATTTTTGAAACAGCCAACACCCACAACAGATAGAGGCACAATAGAAGCCTTCACAAGAACTTACCTTTTTGTTAAAATCTATCAATAAAGAACTTGGGTTGAATGAGCCTAATCCCAAGTGACCATCCATGGATCCAATTGACCTACATTCCTCTAATGAGGATGGCACAAACCACCTAGTTGTAGCTACCTTACAAACACCTACATCTACATAATAAATGTAGGATTTTATAAGGCAATTAATAGTTAAAATGGAATATGCTACCTCAATATAATAAGGCTCCTCCTTAGAGGCAAAGACCACCATTTTATATAAAAGGAAACTAAGGGCTCCCTTACTAGAGAGTCCAATGGTGGATCAACCACAGAGCCTACCCTTAGATCCTCAATAATAGGTGGAAGAAGAACAAGAACTTAATGAATAAGAAGAGATAGAAAGAGCAAAGGCATTAAGCCTCATGGCTAATAAAGGGAAAGCACCAGTCATAGAGGATATAATAAATAAGAAGACTCAACCTTTAGATCCTACTTCCCTAGTTTCTTCATCTATTCTTATTTTTGGTTCAGTCCCAATTTCCTCTATGTTGAAAACTACCAAGGTATAATATATCAATTCTACCCCTAATGTTTTATTGTACTCTTCTTCTCTTTTGAATATTCCTCTACTCATGCCTAAGGTAGAGAAAGATTATACCACTACCATTTCTCCATAGCTCCACATAGTGCCATCCACATCCATTATTCCCTCTACTCCTAGTATTCCCTCTAGTACTACAACATTTAGGACCATGAAGAAGGAAAAGGCCACCAAGAAATTTGAAATAGCCTTGGCCACTTTCCAACTTCATGTTTCTTATACACAAATCACTTTGCCCATTCCATCCCACAAATTATCCCAAGAGACCACTATCATGACTTCAAATAAGGGAAAAATCAAAAATCAAGTCATTATGGTCCATCCACTACCCAAATATGGAGGTGTAGATTGGTCCAAGATCATTTGTCCATCCCTTCTTGACACGGTCCTCAAGGGAGATAAAAATAAAAAATCAATAAAATATCTTAAGGAGGAGGCTATGGCTAAAGACACAAAAGAAATAGACCCTAAAAAATTAGTGATTCCTTCATGGGCAATTTATTTGAGAGACAAGGATTCCTAAATTCCCAATTTCAAGATTACAGAGTTCGTATCAATAATGACCCTATTTAATAATCACTTTAGGAACATTCAAAGGGTCAAAAAGAGAAATTTGGACGATGAAACTAGTAGGGAAATGATTCTTGAAGAAAGACAAGAGGTATATGCCTTGTCTAAAAGGCAAAATAGACAATTGGGTTTATCCCCCTATAATGAAGATTTTAGATCCCTAGCTAAAGCCCACAAAGATTCCATCATAATAGTGCATGAAGGGATATAAATGGCAAGATGGGACTTGGAAGCAGAACTAGAAGAAATAAAGGAACAATAATAGATAGTTCACATTCCATCTGATATTGAGGTTGACGTATAGGAGGTTGCCTCAAAATTATATAATTCCTTAGAAGCATTGGGAACAATGTGGGTTGAATTAGCCCCTCATATTTCCCAAACACATCAATTATTTAATTATTTAAAATGGGATGAAAATAAACTGAAGTTGTTAATTTTATACACAACTAAGAATGCCTATAACCACCTCAACTTGATGACACCATTAAAGGCATCTAATTCCCTCAATTTAGTGGTCGTTAAGACACAAAAAGATAGAGAGTGGGTAACAACAGTTGTGGTATTGATGCCCAAGTACCAAGAACATGAAGCACTCATTTTGTAGATTTTAAATGATTTGAAGTTATGAAAGGCAAATGATGCTATAGGAAAGTTGATAAGAAGGATAAACATTGATCATCTTATTCAAGAAGCTTTGGACATTTTGAACAAATTTTTACAAAGGATGGCATTGTAAGATATTGAAGTAGAATTGAGATTTACAAGGAAAAAGGTAACTGAAGTTGAAATTTTCAAAATCAACTTTCAAAATAGAAAGGTAGAACATGCAATATTATTAGGGAATGTTGGAAAGGTACATAGACCTTCAATATTAAAATATATATTATACAATAATAACATGATGTATCATATAAATATTTTCTTGAGTTAGAAGCAAAGAAGTAGACCCAAGTGGCTACATCTAATCTAACACTGACATCTATAGTTACCATTCCCACTAAAATCAATGCATTTACGTAGACATCTACTTAGCCTTAGAGGCCAATTTTATGCATGTATATTCAAATAGTAGCATTAATTTTAGTATTTATAGTTCTCTTATGGTTCAAACATACTGTAAAAGTTGCCTATTTATTTTTTAAACATGCACACATTACATGGTTTTGTAAAGGCTGACTTTAATTCATTATCAATGTAAGTTAACTATATATAATTTTGACACTATAGTTATAATTAATGTTCTAACTATGCCATGTAACCAATTTTTTCATGTACTTGGAGGATGAGATGATCCCTCCCCAAGTCTATTTAAGCATATATATCCCATAATTGTAAAGGGTAAGACAATTTCAATATACAAAAGAAGAATCAATTTTGATTGTCAGTGAATGTGTATGTGTATTTTATTTCCAATATTTATGTAATTAGGCTTAGATTATTTTGGTCATATGATTCCAACATGTCCATTATGACCATGATTTCCTATTTTTGAAGCAAATGATGTTGACCATGTCCTAAAAAGGGGAAAAATTATAGGCCTAAAAGAGGATCATCTTAGGAAAATTCAACAAGAGCCTTTTATTTTAGTAAACAAAATGCAAACTAGGTTACTACCTACTATAGGATGGACCACTTAAATTTTTTAGAATAGCCATCACCCACAATAGATAGAGGCACAAGGGGAGCCTTCACAAGAACTTCCATTTTTGTTAAAATCTATCAATAAAGAGCCTAGGTTGAATGAGCCTGATCCCAAGGGAGCTTCAATGGATCCAATTGACCTGCATTACTCTAATGAGGAAGGCACAAACCACCTAGCTATAACTACCTTACAAACACCTATAACTACATCATAAATGCATGATTCTTTAAGGAAATTAGTAGTTACAAAGGAATACGTTACCTCAATATAAATAAGCTCCTCCTTAGAGGCAAAGACCACCATTTTATATAAAATGAAACTAAGGGATCCCTTACTAGAGAGTCCAATGGTGGATCAATGATAGATCCTACCCTTAGCTCCTCAATAATAGGTGGAGGAAGAATAAGACCTTGATGAAGAATAAAATCTAAAAAGAGCCAAGGCATTAGGCCTCATGGATGATAAAGGGAAAGCACCAATCATGGAGGATATAATAAATAAGAAGGCTCAACCTTCAGATCCTACTTCCCTAGTTTCTTCATCTATTCTTATTTTTGGTTCAGTCCCAATTTCCTCTATTTGGAAAACTCCCAAGGTAGAATATATCACTTCTACCCTTGATGTTTTATTATCCTCTTCTTCTCTCTCGCATATTCCTCTACTCATGCCTAAGGTAGAGAAAGATTATACCAGTACCATTTCTCCATATCTCCACATAGTGCCATCCACATCCATTATTCCCTTTAATCCTACTATTCCCTCTGGTACAACCACATTTAGGACCATGAAGAAGAAAAGGGCCACCAAGAAATTTGAAATAGCCTTGGCCACTTCCAAACTTCATGTTTCTTCTACACAAATCACTTTTCCCATGCCATCCCATAAATTACCCCAAGAGACCACTATCATAAATTCAAACAAGGGAAAAAAATCAAAAATCAAGTCATTATGCTCCATCCACTCTCCCAATATGGAGGGGTGGATTGGTTTAAGATCATTTGGTTGTCCCTTCTTGACACAGTCTTCAAGGGAGATAAAAATCAATAATCAATAGAATATCTTAAGGAGGAGGCTATGGCTAAAGACATAAAAGAAATATACCCTGACCAACTAGTGATTCCTTCATAGGCAATTTAATTGGGTTAGTCCCCCTATAATGAAGATTTTAGATCCCTAGCTGAAGCCCACAAAGATGCCA
Organism: Torreya grandis; assembly: GCA_037957365.1. Taxonomy (NCBI): domain Eukaryota; kingdom Viridiplantae; phylum Streptophyta; class Pinopsida; order Cupressales; family Taxaceae; genus Torreya; species Torreya grandis. The sequence continues at coordinate 52,302 of JARHVA010006104.1, forward strand.
TCATAATATTGCGTGAAGGGATAGAAATGGAAAGATGGGAACTAGAAGCAGAACTAGAATAAATAAAGAAACAATAATAGATAGTTCACCTTCCATCTAATATTGAGGTTGAATTATAGGAGGTTGCCTCAAAATTCTATAATTCCTTAGAAGCATTAGGAGCAATTTGGGTTGAATTAGCCCCTCATATTTCCCAAACACATCAATTATTCAATTCTTTAAAAGAGGATGAAAATAAACTAAATTTATTATTTTTATACATAACTAATAATGCCTATAACCACCTCAAATTGATGACACCATTGAAGGCATCTAATTCCCTCAATTTAGTGGTCATTAAGACACAAAAAGCTAGAGAGTGGGTAACAATAGTTGGGGCATTGATGCCCAAGTACCAAGAACATGAAGCACTCATTTTGTAGATTTTGAATGATTTGAATTTGTTAAAGGAAAAGGATGCTATAGGAAAGTTTATAAGAAGAATCAACATTGATCATCTAATTCAAGAAGATTTAGACATTTTGAACAGAGTTTACAAAGGAAGGCACTAGAAGATATTGAATCAAAATTGAAATTTACAAGGATAAAGGTAACTGAAGTTCAAATTTTCAAATTCAACTTTCAGAATAGAAAGGTAGAACATGCAATATTATTAGGGCAAGTTGGTATGGTACATAGACCCTCACTATTATGATTAGATATTATATGATAATAACATGATGTATCATATAAATATTTTCTTGAGTTAGAAACAAAGAAGTAGACTCAAGTGGCTACATCTAATTTAACATTGATATCTACAGTTACCATTCCCACTAAAGTCAATACATTTATGCAAACATCTACTTAGCCTTAGAGGCCAATTTTGTGCATTTGTATTTAAATAGTAGCATTAATTTTAGTATTTATAGTTCTTTTATGGTTCAAAAATATTATAAAATTTACCTATTTATTTTTTAAAGATGCACACGTTACATGATTTTGTAAAGGATGACTTTAATTCTTGATAAATGTAAGTTAACTATATATAATTTTAACACTATAGTTAGAATTGGAGTTCTAACTATGCCATATAACCAATTTTTTCATGTACTTGGATGATGAGACGACCCTTTCCTAAGTATATTTAAGCATATATAGCCCATAATTGTAGAGGGTAAGATAATTTCAATATATAAGAGAAGAATCAATTTTGATTATCGGTGAATGTGTATGTGTATTTTCTTTCCAATATTTATGTAATTAGGCTTATCTTATTTTGGTCATATGATTCAATAATTCTTAGTGTGTAAAAACTAAGAGGAATTGTTTATTGTCATGATTGATATGCTAGTTTTAGATGTGCAATAGCTATTAAATGACTCAAAAATTATAGTGATTATTAGAAAATAAGTTGATTGTTTTATATTTTTGAGTATGTAATGGTGCTTTTTGTGATTTAGTTTTTTGTGTATGTATAACAACTTTCTTAGATACCTCAATGGTCCAAAATATATTCTCCTAAGTATGGGTGTGAAATAACTACTCTAAAGGGAACAACCCTTGTATACGACCTTTGAGTTTCTTATATCAAAATTATCCTAGAATGCTTGACCATGAATGACTATGTGTGTGCAAAAGCTATTATCAATAGACATTGGTTTTGAAATCACTTGTCTACTTATAAACTAGCTCGATAGGTGATTATTGAAGCCATAGAATGTATCTTTCCTAATCTACCCTTCCCTCTTTTTTTGAGTTTATTTTTGAGACATGCCCACTCTAGATTAGTAACCATTCACCCATCAACTCATCTAGATTTTAATTTATTTTATAGACCACCCCTCCATTAATAATCCTTATTAAAAACATGCATGTTCTACCTACTATTCCATCACCTAGTTATTAATATTGCATACATGTAACTCATGCCCTAGTGTGAATTTGACCTCCATTGAGATCTTAAAATGTTAGTGGATACCTCATTATGAGCTAGTGTGCATAAAAACTGCATCAACACTATTTGTGGACTAGAAGGAGGGCCTTTTAGTACTTTTGATAAAATAAGATAATTTATACATAGAGTTACATTAGAGTCACCTAAGAGAGTGACCATATCTAGTTCTTAGGTTGGTCTTCTAGTCTCACCCTTATTGAATCATAAGAGACCTTGATTTTTACCAACTACCCCTATCCATAATAGAACCAAGACACCTTCCCCAATAAAGAACACTTCCCTTGTTAATCATCCCATGGATCAACCACCTTGGTTGGTTGGATCTGCTATTATTTTCCTAGTGGATGTGCATTACCTACCCAGCTATCCTAAGAAGTATCTACCATCCTTTTCTCTTTCAGGAGGAAGAACAATAAAAGAGAACATCAAGTCTTTCAAAGATGATTTGAGGTTAATGAATGATATTAATTAAAATTCTTCATGTAGGATTTTCCCTTTTACACTAATGGATGCTTCTTATGATTGGTATCTAAATTTGATAGAGAATTCCATCACTTCTTGGAATGCATGTTAAGCTAATTTTCTTTCACAATTTAGATAGGTCACAAGTCCTAGTTTAATATACCAACACTTTACTTTAATATCCATGATTTCAATGCAATATTTTATAAGATATACACTTCTTTGAGCCTAAGGTATAAACTAGAAGAAGCATTGGCATTAGAAATGTACAAGAATGCTCTGGATCATATTACTATAGTTTTCTTGAGAAGGGTAGATGCTATCACCACCTTGGCATTGGCCTATGAAAATTCCATTAATATTGATAGGCATATTAATCCCTAGGTTCTTGTCACACCTAACATCAACTTTGGCTTCCTTGCATTGAATCTAGTCCCACATGTGAAGTAGAACATTCCTATGTTCAATCAATATCAGTTATACATCTTACCTCCTCTAATAAAAATAATACATCCAAATTAAAATTTCTTAAACAACCATGCACAAGGAAATGGTTACTATTATAATAAACATTCTGCTACATCTTCTACTACCATTCTCTATGGCACTGACTCTATGAAGGTGAAGATGGATGATATTCAAAAGATGGTGCAGAAGTTAAGTAAAAACTTCCTCAGCATGTGAGAAAGATGGATAATGTTAATAACCCAAGTGGTAATCATAATTATGGGTTTTAGAGGTGTAATAAACCATTCAATAGGCCTAAAAATAATACAAAGTGGTCTAGTAAGCTTTCATAAATCAACATGGTAGAGACAACTCTACCTAATTGGTGTATAATCGATAATAATTCTCAATATGGTGAGATGGATTATGTTTAATTTTATGTAGCATTTGAAATATTTCAAATATAAGTAGTAAGGAAAGATTAAATGAATAATCCACCATAATCCCACTAAGACAACTTTTAAACACTGCCATATTCTTTGAGACTCATGAGTTTCCCTTCCCAAGTGAAGATGATAACATACCAGAGGACAACACCAATGAGATTCACACTTTTTAATAATTATATAAAGGTGGCTATGATCTAAAAAATAGGCAAACCTTCACAACTTCTATTCCTCTAAATAGCACATCCATTCCACCAAATCTAAAAGCTAACAATAATCCACCTCCCTTAAAAGGAAATGATCAACCTCAAAACAAGGAGTAACAGAGCAAATGAGGATACAACATCATTGAGGATATGAAGAAAATCAAATAAAATATTAATCTTCATGAATTAGCTTAGATCACATAATATGAGATACTATGGAACTCTATCATAGGGAAGGTCTCTTTGGAAAGGACAAAAGCCTCTGTAGAGAGAGAAAATGATGTTGATACCAATGTCATCTATAAAATCAAGCCAGAAGTTCCACCCTTTTTATTGACTATCAAGGAATTAATACTACTCAAATTTTCACCCTTTGGAAAAGGGTTCTTCAATCCCTTTCCTACTTAATAATAACTATGGTAAAAACCTTAGGATGTGGGTCACCTATGTTAGGGTTGAACCTCTAGAGTAGGAAAGCTTCCTCTTTAATGCTCACCTAAAAATAATGCTAAACTTATGCTTCACAGGGAAAATGGTTAGAAATGGAAAAGGGATCCTAAGAAAGTTAACCAGATGATGCACCAAATTAAAATGGGGAACTCTCATAAGCTTAAAGCCACACTAGATATATAGAAGAAAATACTAGCTAACATAATTTCAAGATCAAGTTGATTGCATAATTATTTCATGGAAGAGGTTCAAGAAGTAATGAATGAAAACACAGAGGAGTTATAAGACTCATTTAAATCTCACATTAATGGTAGAATGAACACTAATATATACCTATAAATAGGATTGAAAACTTCATAAACAAGGTAAAAAAGAAAGAACATGGATGAGGAAGATTCTCCTTCACACAATTCCATAATATGTAGCTCATCAAACATAGATTCAAGGTAAAAGATAGGTAAATAAAGTCCTATATTGCATAAGAGGTAGTTCTTACAAATGCTTGATAGGGTCAAGCCTAATCAAGATGAGCATATTTTGTAATATCTCATAGAGTGTCGCTAATCCTCAAATTCAAGAGTCCTTATGAGAATCTAAGAGAAAGAGAGATTTACAATGGAAAGAATGGGTAATATAGAGAAGGGGAAGAGAGAGAGAAGGCGGGATCACATTGTCTATGATCATTAAATGAGTTATCACCTTTCATTCTAATCAGGACTAATCCATCATCGATAAGTTAGCCTAAATTTGCTCTAGTAGTATTCAATTTATTATAATTGACTAAGAGATCCACTAGAAGACAACTACTTGATTTGTATGATGAGTCATGATTACTTCAAGGAAAAAATATCTCCAAGGGATATGATCAGCATTGAATATTATAACTACCTCTCCAACCACTAGATCCTCCTTTTCTTTGATTTTACATGCCACTCTCTATATACACATAATATTTTCAAACTTTTATTGATTACTAACACTTTGCATCTTGAAAGAACCTATAGAGTCTCAATCTCTTTGTGTGCATGCCTTAATGGGTGCACTGATAAAGGGGTGGGTGGACCATCGGTGCTTCATAAGATTATTTTTACTTTAACCACTTGCCATCTACACACTTGTTTCATAAAACCATTTGCCTTAAGCTTATTCTTCTTAGTCCTACCTATTCTAGTCATTTTACTCTTTCCATCCTCATTTTATTGCCTTAACTCCCTTTTGGTTAGTTGAATGTACTAGGTTGATTGGGTCAACCTAGTATAATTTATGGGTATTTTTAACTTTCTTAGATTATTAACCTTTCGACCAACCTAGCTTAGACGTAGTGAATTATCCCCAAAAACACACTAGGTCAACCCTATACAGTTGATGTTTTTGGGTGGATTTAGAGAAAGATCCACCTATATATATATATATATATATATATATATATATATATATATATATATATATATATATATATATATATATATATATATATATATATATATATATATATATATATATATATATATATATAAGTTCATTTCCCACAATTTCATAAGATAAAAACTAAGAACTAAGAAGTACAAACGAACATCTATTTATTGACCATTCTACTTGAGGAATAAATCTTAGGGTTCCATAATTTATTTAGAGATACAAATCTTGTCTTGTGGAGAAGTCTTTTGGATGCTTAGATAGGTTGTGTATCCTAGAGATGATTTGTCTTTGTTATCATTACATACCACAATAGTCTCTTGTGAAGCACCTTGGCCAAGGGAGAGATTGAGGCTCAGAGGGTTCATCTTCAAAGGTAAGTATTCCTAACTTTATTTCTCTTTTATAAGAGTAGATGGATAATGCATTTGTATTCTTCTCCCATGTATTAGTATTATGTATACATTTACTTGAGTATATGTCTTCTAATACATGTTTATTTTAGCTTGTTTCATTATTTCTAGCCCCCACTTTGTGCCATAAGCTTTAGTGTGTACTAGATTAGATTTACTTTCTTGTTATTAGAATAAGTGAATGCTTTAAACCTTCAGACTCCATTAGGGTTGTTTTATGATTGTGTTAGACTTTAAGCTTTGAAACCCTTCCTAGAATGTTATTTTGTGACAAGTGATCCTCTAATCAAGTCTAGTGGATCCCCATATTGGTCATGCTCTCACTTAACAAGTGTATCCCCAATCGGAAGTGTACATATGTTCTATCTTCTTTAAGCCAGGATTGATTTATAGACATGATGCATTTCCAATTGCATACAACCTCCACTTATCATCTTTCACTTGGTATCATTATGAAGACAAAAATACTCATGTTCATGGGTCTAATAGTTCCATGCCTAATTCTACTTGTGTGGTAGTTTGTACCTACTTATCAAGTATGTTGCCATTTTGGAAGATAAGACACTCTTCCATATATTTTTTATATCTGCACATAATCTAACCCAAACATTTATTAACCATAGTTTAAAAACTAATCTAAATTATTGGTTTTCATATAGCTATTATATTGAGAAAACTTATATATTGCATAACCTAGCTTTTGGACTATATTTAGGCTTAAATAAATCTATTTTGCCTTTGAACCTTGGGAAAACTAAGATTTATATGTATGCACACGTCTCTTTTTGACAACAAATCATCAAAATTTGATCTATATATTAGGTCTAAAATACCTATTATATCTTTTTAACTCTCAAATGGTGGATCCTGATCCTTTAAATGTCCATCTTGTTTAACCTAGATCATGTCTGAACTCAGTTCCTTTGTTTTTTACCTTACCCAAATTGAAGACTGCCCTATCAAAATTTATTAAAATATACTAAGATCAATATTTTACTTATTATCCATCAATCACGACTCATATTTTTTTACATTTTGATCCATCTCACTCTATTGATCTTGATATATATGATTGAGTGAGATCTATCTATCTTACCTTTGACTTATCAACCTTATTTGAGTTAGTGCCACTTACTAGTCCTGCATTTACCTTTAGGATCCACTGTTAATCTATCTAATTTATGTACTTACACCACATGGTGGATTCTAAATCTCCTTTAATTTTTTACTCATCTCACTCCATTTATCTCCCTTCATATGAATGAGTGTGAATCATTGGATCTACTTTAGTTTGAAAATAAATAAATATTTATCAGGTCTTAAAATTGATGTCCATGCGATCGTGATTTGACATCCATGAAAATATATTTAACATACCATAGACTATTAAATTTAATCTATAATGTATTTTTATAGTGTCTTAATTTTGAAATATACATGAACATATACCGTTATTTGACCAACTTTGAATATTTATATCTTGAAGTGCAAAAATGATGGAGGGACCAAATTTGATGGAGATGTTCTTGATATTAAAAGGATTACACCAACTTGATCCATTGGTTATAATATATTTCTAAGTTAATTTACACAATTTTAAAGCGAGATCACTTGTGTAATTATGCATGACACCTTGATGATGGTTTGGTTCATTTGGCTAAGTATGGGAAAACACTATCAGACTATTTGGGAACCCAACTTTGCACATGTATATCTTTTGTTGTGCTTCATCGCATGAACTAAAACTTAACACATATAAAATTGGTATAAAGTTAAACAGACCCATGTGATCATTTTATCTTGATTTTACCACATGTATAAGATATAACATCATCAAACTACCTACTCAGCTCTATTTGAGCTCCTTTGCAATTTGGCCAAGTATTAAAACTAAGAAAATTTTGTCTAAGAAGCCAACTTTGGACCTCAATAAATTTTGTTGTGCTTAGATGCGTGTCCTAAAATTTAGCACATATCAAATTGGGATTAATGTGATAATAAACATATGACCAATTCTCCTTGACTCATCCACATGTGGTGATGATAACATCAACAAACTGCCTACTCAAAAATTTTACCACTAGACCCAAAATGTCTAGATAAACATAATGAAGAAATAGATGAATACTATACACTTCCTTACTCATTCCAATCACTCTTGACACCCCATAGGGTCTCTAAAACTATATACCTATCTTTTAGAAATTGACAATTTACACTTTATGTTAATTTAAAGTGTTTTAAAAGCTTTGCAAGTTGCATGATCCTTTTGGTCCACTCATTCCATCCAAAAAATTTCTCAATCTCTTTGATCATTTGACCATTCATAAACTCTACTTATTTCTCTACATCAAGACCTCTTAGATACTATGGAATTACATCTAGGTAGTTTCATATGTGGACCAAAATTGGCCAAAATTTTTGGTGACTCACAAAGATTCATGCCTATTATGCTTGATAACCTAGACCATTTTACCTTATCTAGTCCATTGGACATGGATTCATCTACTTTATTTCAATCTAAAACTTGATACATGGCTGACCCTTTTTAAAACTTCTTCTTGAAGCAATGAGAACAAAACAAACAAAGATAAGTGCATGCCAACACTTATAGGAAATAAATAACAACTAATCTATGAAACAAATGTGAACAAAGGCACTTGGAGAAAAACATGAAAAATATTATAATATGTACATGTTTGAAATTTACAAATACCCCCCTCCTGGGTCAAATGGAAATCACTTGTAGCAAACCAAGATGAAAAATAACTTGCTTTATAGGTACTATAATTGGTGAACTAGACAGATTTAAGGCCAATTCTTTTGATGTGATCTCCAATGGATGGAATGGAACAAACATGTATCCAATGTAGACATACTAGTCCATTTCCTCATAGATTGGTTCATGTTGGTTTGTAGGGGCTCTTTAAACCTTCTCATTTGATGGCTCAATTTTGTGCTCTAAATTAAGCACAACATGTGATGGTTCCTTTGAAATAGTGTTTGGTTGATTGTCTAGGCTTAGGAAAAAAAGCTTTAAGTCATCCCAAAAGGTAGCTTCTTATTGTTAATATGAGACAATGCCAAATTCAATACCATCTTTTTTCTACTTGATTTGAAAGGGGCCATATGGTAGTTCATCAATCCACCTAAAGCCCAACATGTCATGTTCATGTGGCTCTGAATCTACCATTCTTATTAATTATTAAGGACATCAATGCTACCTTCAAAGGACAATTCATTTGAGATTGGTCAATTTATTCAACCTGATTGACAAGTTCATCTTTAAGATTTAGAGGAGGCATAGACTGGATTAAAACCTCTACCAAATCTATGAAGTCATGGTATAACTACTACCATACCTCATCTTGATACTCATTTTATCTATTTTTTCCTCATCTTCATATGTAGTCACACCAAATGGAAGATATTTGGACCAGTAAAAATCTCCTTTTCTCTCATCTTCTCTTTGGGTGCATACCTCTTCAAATATTAAGGAATCAATACTACCTTTAGGATCTAGTTCATCAAAGCCATGCCAAAAAGTCTAATCAAAACTTGATTCTTCTCCTTTTGAATTAAGTGGATTGTCTATCATGATCTCTTAATCATAGACACTTACATTTTCCTCTTCAAGATCAACTTTTATTTAAATCTTCTCCTCTATTCTTATTAAAATATGTGCTTTCTCTAAGAGTATGGGAGGGTGAAGAAGTTCACCATGCTTACAGCTTAGGAAAGTTCCCTTCCAACTAGGGACTTTTAATGGCTTGCTTGATGGATATTAAGGAAAGGAAAAAGAGTCTTAGAACCCTTGTACATCAAGCTCATTGAGTTGAGCTATGGCTTCTTGATTTAATTTTGGCACAACTAACTCCTCCTCCAATACTACTTCTTAGACTATCCCAATACCTCCTTCTTTATGAATTTCTAAACTAATTTCCATGAGGGAAATGAGTAGGGAGTAAGCACCTTTTATTCCTTCAGAGGATAGGGTGGTCTCATAAGTGAGGGAATGATATAGCCAGGGCTAAATTGTATTTGAGAAGATTTAGATGGAAGGGCTTCATGATCTTGAGTGGGAATGGGTGTTGGGTTAAGAGAGGGAAAACTGATTGGCTCTTGGAAAGGAGAGGACACATAATATTGATCTAAATGAGCGTACTGATCTTCATAAGACATTGACACACTATCTACATTTTGGATGATATTAATCATCATCATTATGTCCCCATTCTCATAAGATGAGCTTTCACCCACACAAGCTGACCATCTATCCTTGACCAGTTGAAGATCACTCCTTTACTTTTGTAGAACATAGATAGGGATGACTAGAGAAAACTCCAAACCCCTACCAATCTCCTTTATCAACTCAACATAAATAGATAGTGTTTTCTTGATTCTTGACAAGGATGTAATAGGATAATCCTAGTCTTTACAAGGGAAATTAGGGTACTAATTTGAATGCAAAGGAGGCTGACCTTTGTCATATATAGGGTTAAGAGGATGAAAAAATCCATGGTAAGGCTGATAGGTTGCTTAACGGTCATTTGGGGGGAATACATAAAAATTATTTTCTTGATAAGTGTAATGCTGATGTAGAGAATAAGCATTTTGATCAAAAGAGTGATGATACATATCAAATGATGGTGATTATGCACCTAGGATGCGTACAACTAGAATTTTTGATTTAGAGTCACCATTGATGTTAACTTTTTTGCTTCTAATAGCTTATTAGAGGAAAGACACACCAATAATCTTTCCACTCTTTTGGACCTTTGTCTCATTTGGCATGCCAAAATTTTTACCACTCAAACTTGCACCCTTAGGAAGAGGGTTCTTCAGGCCCTTTCCAACTTGAGTAGAACTATATGAATAACCCAAGGCTTTGGGTCACCTATGGCAGGGCTAAACCTCTAGAGTAGGCTAACTTCTTCTTTGATGCTCACCTAAAACTAATGCTAAAATAATTATTCATAGGTAAAATGGTTAGAAATGGAAAAGGGATCTTAATAAAGTTAACTAGGTGATGTACCAAAAAAATGAGGAACTCTCATAAGCTTGAACCCTTACTAGATCCATAAAAGACAATACTAGCTCACACAATATCAAGATCAAGTTGATTGAATAAGTGTTTCATGGAAGATGTTTAGGAAGTAGTAAATGCAAAAAAAGAGGAGTTCTAAGACTCACTAAAAGCTCACATTAATGGAAGAAAGAACACTAATCTAAACCTACAAAAAACATTGAAAACTCCCTAAACAAGGTCAGAAAGAAGGACCATGGATGAGGAAGATTCTCCTTCACATAATGCCATAGTACATAGCTCACAAAACATAGATTCAAGGTAACATATAGGTAAAGAAAGTCCTATATTGCATCAAAAGGTAGTTCTTAAAAATTATTGATAGGGTTGATCCTAATCAAGATGAACATATTTTTCAATGTCTCATAAAGTGTCCCTGCTCCTCAAAATCAAGAGTCCTTTAGAGAATCCAAGAGAGAAAGATATTTACAATGGAAAGAATGGGTAATAGAGAAGAGAGAGAGAGAGAGAGAGAGAGAGAGAGAGAGAGAGAGAGAGAGAGAGAGAGAGAGAGAGAGAGAGAGAGAGAGAGAGAGAGAGAGAGAGAGAGAGAGAGAGAGAGAGAGAGAGATACCATGTTATCCATGATCATTAAATGAGCTATCACCTTTCATTCTAATTAGGACTAATCGATCATCGATAAGTTAGCTTGCATTTACTCTAGTAGTCTTCAAGTTAATCTCATTGGCTAAGAGATCCACTAGAAGATAAACACTTATTTTGAATGATGAGTCATGATTCTTTAAAGGATAAAATATCTCCAAGGGCTCTAATCAATATTGAATATTCTAACTTCCTCTCCAACCACTAGATCCTCCTTTTTTTTGATTTTATATGCCACTCTCCACTTGTTAGATTTTACTTGGTATCATTATGAGGACAAAAATACTCATGTTCATGGGTCTGATAGAGCCATGCCTAATTCTTCTTCAGCAGTTGCCTATACCTACTTTTCAAGGATGTGGCCATTTTGGAAGATATGACACTCTTCCACATATCTTATTTATAACTATACCTAATCCAACCCATAAATACATTAACTATATATTAAAAACCAATCTGAATTATTAGTTTTCATATAGCTATTATATCAATGAAAACTTATAGGCTATGAAGCCTAGCTCTTGGACTATATTTAGGTTTAAATAAACCTATTATACCTTTGAACCTTGGGAAAATTGGGAGCTCTATATATGCACAGGTCTTCTTTTAACAATAAGTTATCAAACTTATATATATATATATATATAAAGTCCAAAATACCTATTTTATTTCTCTAACTCTCTAATGGTGGAGCTTAATCCTTTAAATGTCCATTTGATTCAACCTAGATCATGTTTGGACTCACATACTTTGTTTTTTACCTTACTCAGGTCAAAGACTACCCTATCAACCTTTGTCAAAATGTCCTATGGTCAATCCTTTAATTATTGGCCATCGATCATGGCTTATCATGTTTAAAATTTTGACCCATCTCACTTTATTGATCTTGATCTGTATTATTGAGGGAGAGCCATCGATCTTACCTTTGAATTATCAACCTTATCTGAGTTGGTGCCACTTGGAAATCTTCCATTTCCCTTTAAGATTTGCTATCAATCTATCTACTTTACACACTTATGCCATGTGGTGGCTTCTTGATCTCCTTGACTTTTTCAATTATCTCACTTTATCAATATCCCTTAGTATGAATGAGTTTTAATCATTGGATCTACTTTAGTTTGAAAACAAATGGCTATTTACTGGTTCTTAAAATTTATGTCCACATGATCATCATTTGACATCTTTGTGGACATATTTGACATCCCCTAGATCATCAAATTTAAGATCTAATAGATTTTTGAAATATCTTAGAGTTGATGTCTATATGAACATATCCCATTATTTGACCAACTTTGAATATTTATATGTTGAAGTGCAAAAATTATAGAGGGTCCAAATTTGTTGGAGATGTTCCTGATATTAAAAGGATTATGCCCATTTGAATTTCTAGTTCTAAAATCTGTCTACATGCACTTAAAAAAATTAAGTGAGCTCACCTATGTAATTATTCATGATGCCCTAATGATGGTCTAGTTCATTTGGCTAAGTATGGGAAATCATTGTTAAACTACTTGAGATCCCAACATTGTAAATGTATATATTTTGTTTCACTTCATCGCAAGACCAGAAACTTAGTGCATATCAACTTGGTAAATAGATGAATAGACCAATGTGATAATTTTATCTTGAGTTTTCCACATGTGTGAGATATATCATCATTAAACTACCCACTTAGCTATATTTAAGCTCCTTTGTAAATTGGCTAAGTATGGAAACTTAGTGAATTTTGTCTAAGAAGACAACTTTGAACATTAATAACTTTTATTATTCTTAGATGAATGTCCTAAAATTTATCACGTATCAATTTGGGATTGATGTGATCATAACCATATGACTAATTCTCCTTGACTCATCCATATGTGGTAATGATAACATCAACAAACTGCCTACTCAAAATTTTTACCACTAGACCCAAAATGTCTAAATGACCACAATGAAGAACTAGATGAATACCATACACTTCTTTAATCATTCTAAGCACTCTTGACACCCCATAGGGTCTCTAAAATGCCAGACCTATCCATAATAAATTGATAATTTACACTTTAAGTTTACTTAAAGTGTTTCAAATCTTTGTAAGTTTCATGATCCTTTTGGTCCACTCATTCAATCCAAAACTTTGCTCAATATCTTTGATCATTTGACCAATCAAGAACTCTACTTCTTTCTCTTCATCAGGACCTCTTAGAGACTATGAAATTCATCTAGGTAGTTTTGTACATGGGCCAAATTGGCCAATAGGTGTTTTGTAATAATATCCATAATTGTTTAGTGGATTCTATAGCTTTAAGAATTATTATGCCTACTTATATATATCAAAATATTGGCCTAACTCTAAGCCCCTCAAAGAGAATGGTTTCATAATTGGATAAAATGGTGTTATCAGTGATTAAAGAATTGACTAATGTACATATTCAAGTAGCATCTGAGACATGTTTCCAAATGACCATTAACATTCTTGTGGTAGATATACCTGAAGGCTATAGATTGTTACTAAGTAGGGAATAGTCTAAAATTCTCAATTTATATCTCTCAATAGACTTACCTCACATTTGGTTACCATGGAGAGGCATTACAAATCAAATATGGATTGATAGGGAACTAATGATGAAGTATCCTATCACAGAGTATAATGTCAAGAATGAAGAGGTAATGTATGAATCCCTTAGCCTTGGTATTTATATTTTTACTATGCAAAATCAAATACAAGATCTAGAATATGAGGCTTCAAATCATCTATGGGTTCTCCACTTTGAAAATTCTAGACCAAATAAGGATTAGGGATAGGATTCAAATAATTGATCTACAAGGGAAGAAGTTCTTAGTAGCATATAGGTTATAGTTCCCTTATACTAATAACATGAAAAAATATGAAGAATTAACTTTGGGATTGTAATTTTCACTCAAGAACAATGTTAAGTAGTTGCTAGGATTTGGGGAATCAGAGTTGGTAGTCAATCAGGTCAAAAACAAATACTAGTGCAAGTTATCTTATCTAAAAATATATAAACATAGAGCATTAGATATGATTGAGAGCTTTAAGGATTTCAACATAGTAATGGTTCTTAGAGAGAAAAATCAAAATGTAGATTCATTAACAAATACTTATGTTAATTTGGAGCCTTTCTAAAAATATAAGGTAAAGAGAATCTCCATTGAGATAGTGCCTTATCCTTCTATTCCTGACAACATATAAAATTTCCAAGTCTTTGAGGATGACCAATAGATCATTCAATTTCTAACCAATTTAGGATAAATTGAGTCCCAAATAATTGATGACAAGGAAGTTAGTTATCTCTACCAAGAAGATTTAGATAAGGAAGACATCCTCTAGCTAAAAGAGAATCATCTCCCAACTAGTTTGGTCTCCTTAGAAAGGCCATTTGATATAGATCCCCAAGCTCAATAATAAAGGTAACCTAATGTTAACGAGTCTAAATAAAAAATTGAGAATTTGGGTGATAAACATAGCCAACGCTACGTCAAAATTGGCCTCATTTGTACTCTAGAAGAAAGACAATGGACAAAGGACTTAATCACCCAATATAGAGATGTGATTTCATGGACATATGAAGACCTAAAAGTTTATTACCCAAAGGTCATCAGCCACACAATTCCACTGAAACCATATCAAAATCCATTAAAACAAATTTAGAGACCAGTGAATCTCATCTTGGAGCCTATCATTCAAAGAGAAGTGGAAAAGTTATTGAGTGTAAGGATAGTAATCCCAATTTTACATTCTACCTGGGTGGCCAATTTAATTCCAATCAGAAATAAGAGTGGAGAGATCAGGTAATGTGTTGATTTTATAAACTTGAACAAAGCTTCTAAGAAAGATAATTATCCACTACCTTCCTTGGATGAGGTGATATAGATATTAAGTATCTCTAAAATGATGTCTTTCTTGGATTTATTTTTAGGCTATAACGAGGTGTTGGTATAATTATATGATAGAATGAAGACTGAATTTACTATGGAGTGGAGTAATTATGCATATAAGAGGATGCCTTTTGGATAAATAAACACAATATCCACCTTTTAATGAGATATGGATCACACATTTAAAGGATCAATAGGTAAATATATAATCATCTATATGGATGATCTTGTTATGTTCTCCAAGAATATGAATAATCATGTGGGCCATCTGTAGTCAATCCTTGAAATATGTAGAAGGTTTGGCATCTTGTTGAACCCAAAGAAGAGCATATTTATAGTTATTGAGGGCAACATATTAGGACACATCATTATTAAAGAAGGGATCATTATTGATCCAAATAAAATTTGGGTAATTTCAAAGATTGCACCGCCAAATAGCAAAAAGTATCTCAATTCATTCTTTGGGAAGATTAATTTCATAAGGAAGTTTATTTTAGGATTTGCAAAAATTGTGATACCCCTGAATACAATGCTTAAAAAGGATGCTAAAATAGAATGGATAGTTGAGGCCTGAAAGTCTTTTTAAGACATCAAAGACACTATATCTTAGGCCATATTACTAATTATTCTAGGTTTTATGAAGGGTTTTTACTTATATTCAGTCACTTCAGAATATAAACTTATTTTTTTCATAATGTAGAAGAAAGATTAGACTGAGAATTCAATTGTGTTCATGATCATGAATCTAAAGGATGAAAAACTTAGGTAATTTGTGATTGATAAATAGATTTTTTCTCTTATCAAGGTAGTGAATAAATTTTGGAACTATATCCTAAAGAATAATACTATTGTTATTGTGTTAGATCCTATTGTCAAGCTCACTTTGTCAGAGAATGAATTAGGAGAATGGAGAGGTAAATGGATGGCAAAGATTTAGGGATTTAACATAAAAATCAATCCTACTAAGATCATTCAAGGTCAAGGCATTATGCAACTCATGATTGAGCCTAATCCATGTATTATCATTGATGAACTATGTGAAGCCCAATTATCTAGAGAGGAATGGTATACTAACATAATATAATATTTGCTTACAAATAATTATTTCCCAAAACTCAATAAAGAATGAAGAAGAGATTTAAAGCTCAAAGCTGATCACTACATGATCAATAAAGGAGTTATCTATAGAATAAACTATGAAGGTATCTATCTTAGATGTGTATCTACATAAGAAGATAAATATATTCTAGAAAACCTACACCAGAAGGTAGGTAGTGGCCATCCATCTAGGAATACCATGGCTAGTAAAATCTTAAGAATGGGTTGTTACTAGCCAATAGTTTTCAAGGATGCTCATGATCATGTAAGGACATGTCATGAATTCCAAGCTTTAGTAAAGAAAAAAGTACATGCAAAAATGCCATTGAAACCTATTATTAAAATAAGTCCATTTTTTTAATGGGGTTTAGACTTCATTGGTGTCATTAACATGAACTCCTCAGTAGGTCATAAGTTTATACTCACTGCCATAGACTAATACACTTGATGGAATGACGTAGTTTCCATAAATAATTCTAGAGCACAAGATGTGATTCACTTCTTGAAATAACACATAACAACTAGATTTGACACTCCTATTCCTCTAGTTTGTGATAATGATCTAGAATTTATATTAGTTCAATTTACTAAATGGGCTCATGACAACCAGATCACTATCAAGTCATCATCTAGCCATTACCCTCAGGGAAATGGATTAGCTAAATCAATGAATAAAAACTTGTTAGATGCAATTAATAAATCAGTTGGGGATAATCCTAGGGATTGGCACAATCTACTAAAGTATGCCCTTTTGGTATATTGGACAAAATATAAGCATGCCCTTAAAGCCTCACCCTATTTATTAGTGTATGGATGTAGGCCAATAATCTTAATCATGATAAAATTACCAACTTATTAATTCATGTAGGAATACATAGAACCAAATGATAAAGTATAATATTGACTATCAAATATAATAGAAATGAAAGATTCAAGGACTGAGCCTCTACAAACTTTCAACAAGCACTAAAACATAGTTAAAAGGTGGTTTGACAAAAGAACAAATGTTAAAGCATTTAGAATATATGATCTAGTGATTATTTGAGATAATTCTCATGAAAATCAAGGACAACATGAAAAATTTTCCCCACTATGGATTGGACCATATCAGATTTTTTATATCCTAGGCAATAATGCATTTTGTCTAAGGGACCTACAGGGTAATGAACTCACATATCTAGTAAATGAATAGTTTTTAAAGCATTACTTGATGGATGTATCATCTAAAAACACCCCTAATTGTTAAAGGACCATGGTAGAGGTAGGATTAGGTTAATTTATTGATTTCCTAGTTTATTTTTCTAATTTATTAGGTTAGTTTATTGCTTTCCTAGTTAAGTTTCCTAATTTCTTAATTTAAGTTTTCTAGCATTCTAGATTAGGCATTTTGTTGTTTCCTATGATAATCTAAATTGTTCTACTCTACCATAACCAAGATAATATCCAACTAGTTAGACCCCTATTTTATGCTTAGATAGGCATATAACAGAAAGATAAAGTTGTAATGAGATTCACAACTTGGGACTTGTTCACAAATTGGGTATAATTCTATGTTTAGAGTATTCATGATTTAGGTATGTAATCACAATCATTCTAGGTTGTGTCACAATTAAATATTTCTACCATGTATGTGAAATTTGCTCTTGAATACTTCATATGAATTTAGAAAGTTTTCTTATTACATCAAACTAGATACACTTTTCACATAAATACCTATTTCAAGGTAATAATCACTGGTATAGATGTAGCTGATAGGGACATTCTGGTAAATAATTTGTTTTATAATTATACTATCTCATATGGGTTTTGGATCTCCTCTTTCTATTTAATTAAAAGAAAATGAACATAATAAAAAAGCCAATATGAGTTCAAAAGAGCAATCAATAAATCCAAAAGAACATCTAAAGAAGATCAAAAGCTCACATAATGAAATAAGGTCAATGTACCATACATCATGATCAAGAAAATGAAGTAAGGGGAAATAATGAACCCAAGGTATTTCTATCGGGGATATGGATGCCTAGCTAGAAGTAGAGCAATACCTGAGCTCCCTTGATTTAGTAAGAAACTAGAATGAAACCTATAGCTTCATCAAGCCTTTGTAAAGCTCATGAAAACAAGGGTTTAATGAACTTAAATTTTAGAACACATAGATCCATAGACGAGAAAGAAAGTATGTCATGTGAGTGTACTTAGAAGTCTATTTTATATATTTGATTCTAATACTTTTCTATGGCATAGTTCATGTTTGATTTGAAATTAATAACTAAAGTTTTGGGTTCTCGAATATGCATAAGTATTCCCCTTGTAAGTCACCATTTGTTATACCCAACATCCCCCTTTTATTGAATAAATGGGAACCCACTTTTTTCATGATTTGTCCTTGTTTTTTGAGCCTTTATTCTACGTAGTTGTGTAATTTATAATCATATTGCTCCTTAGTATTTACACTTAGAATAACAAAGCATGGTATTATACACTTTATGGATTAACTTTATTAATGCCTTTTGGGAGATTTTTTAATTATGTAGGTTTTCTGGGACTTAGTTTTTATCGGGTTTTTTTGTAATTTACACTCAAAAGACTTATTCAGTATTTGATAATCAGGATTTTTGTATCAAAAATTTTATTCAAAATTTTCATGTCAAACATTTTGTCTGAACAATTATTCTGAATGACTTGTATTTTTCAAACATTTCATATTGGGATTTTTATTTAGACCTGTTTATCAAAGGTTGTGTTTGGGATTTTGATAAAACAAATTACCCAAAAATAGTCATCATCAACTTTAAGTAATTTAGAAGTTTTTGCTCAAATCTTTTGTTCAAACATTTATTCTAACAGATTTTGGTTGTCAAGTTTTTTGTTAGGACTTTTTGTTCAGACATTTTTGGCCTGGTCCCAACACAAAAACCAAATTTCAATTCTTGATTGTCAGAATCTCACTAGAATTATCGAATAAAGCCAAAAATACTTCTTGATACTTGTTAAGGATACCCACTAACTAAACTAACAAGATTTGAACTATGTAAGAAAAACAAATATATGAACATTAGACATTAATAATGCATGAACTTGAATTGAATGTTAAATAATATATACATGACATGAAACTATCAACATATTAATTACTCACAAATGAATTTGAACTTTATTTTTATCTTAAAAATAAAATCTCTAACTACCTGTGAATCTATTGCAAGCAAACAAGTGACTAGCAGGGAGGATTTTTCCATAGAACACATAAACAAACTTTGACCACTACAAATAATTACAATGACATCATCATGTAAGATTTTCATGGGAGCACTTCCACCATCCCCATTTTATATCAAGGATTCAACTAAATTCATAGATAGTATATGATGCAACTATCTTTGACAATAGGTATAAAAATTACTTTGGATTATGGGATGTTGTGGATTATGTCAATGTATTTTCACTAGAAGGAAATCTATCTGGCATAAAATGTCAATTTATTATATAATTTCTCTCCCTCAAGAGATAAGCACTACACTCAATAGTGGCCAAGCTTGAGGTGATGCCTTACATTGACCTTCTGCATGATTTATTCTTTGATGGGAAAATTACATAGGATGAATTTATACACCACATGGATAACTGAACAATCATGTCCTGTATCACCGAAGATGACTTCCAAAGGTATCTATCATTACTAGTTTCAGGTGCATTTTTTTACAAAAATAGGCTAGTTTCATGAAACCAACAAAATTCAATGGACAAAAAGTTGAGCTCATAGTTCCTCCCTCGAGAGATAATAAATTATAAAATAAATAATCCCACTCCCATTAAACAATTCAGAATGGGGGTATAGATTAGGATGACATTATTAAACAGAATGTATGGCATGCCTATCATCCATTTTCTTAATTTGGATTGGGTTCCATTACTTCACTTGATGATGACCAATGATGATACTTTCACTTTGGGTGAAATTATCAACTTCCAATTGAGAGAACAAGTCCTACACAAGAGTAAGTAGCCCAAGTTGGAATCTTCTTTATGATGTCTTATCTTTTGGATGTCATAATGGGCAGGGTATATAAGGTCCTTGGTGAGCTTTAGAGCTCAGCCATAGATTGTGTTAATAATTAAATTTAAAACTATTATCAATTCATGCATATTTATGAATATACAAATAGCATGGTTCTAATTGCTGAGGATGTCTATTCTCAAGTATGGTAGGTAATACATGGGACTCCACTGCCTAAAAATGGAGAAAGCATAGAAAAACACTAGCTAAAATGGATGACTATTATATTTAACCTAATTATATAGTAATCATGATTTATAGTAATAAGGTCCACCCCTATGCCTCCCCAAATATGTACCAGATAAGTTAGTAGAGCAAGAAATTGCTTATCAATTCTAATGGAGTATTAAGGAGGACTTGATTAAAAATAAGAAGAGCACATTTTATGGGTCGCATGTGATAATTGGTATAATTTATTACACATGTAGGAAGTAATTTAGAGAGGTAGGCAATAAAAGAAAAAAACTATCACTTTCCCACCATGCCACACAAGGATTAGGATCCCCATGGTTATATACAAAAACACATTCAGGGTTTGGGTATCCCATACAAAAATGTCCCTTATGACCATGATTTCTTATTTTTGAATGCAAATGATGATGACCAAGTCTTATAAAGGACAAAAGTTATGGGCCTAAAGGAGGATCATATTAGGATAATTCAACAATAACCTTCAATTTTAGTAAAGAAAATGCATAATAGGTTACCACCTATTTTAGGATGGACCAATTCATATTTTTAGAATAGCCATCCCCCACAGTAGATATAGGCATAAGGGGAGGATTCATAGGAACTTCCCTTTCTATTTATAGTTATCAATAATAACCTGGGTTGACTAATCCTTATCCCAAGGGAGATTTAGGGGATCTAATTTCCCTAAATTCCTTTGATGGAAAATACATAGAGCATATAGCTATAACTACCTAATAAACACCTAAAATTACATCAAAAATTCATGATTCTATAGGGAAAGATGTAGATAGGAAGGAAGTTAATACTTAAATTTAACAAGGCTCCTCCTTGGAGGCAAAGACCACCATTTTCTATAAAAGGAAACCAAGGGAACCCCTACCAGAGAGTCTAATGGGTGGATCAACCATAAAGTCTACTCTCTATTCCTAAATAATAGGTGGAATAAGAAGAAAAACTTGATGAAAAAGAAAAGATAGAAAGATTCAAGGCATTAATCCTCATGGATAATAAAATGAAATCACTAATCATGAAGGATACAATAGGTAAGAAGGATCATCCTTCAAACCCTACTTCCCTAGTTTCTTCATGCATTCCTATTTTTAGTTCAATCTCAATTTCCTCTATTTTAAAAACTCCTAAGGTAGAAGATATAACTTCTACCCATGATATTTTATTTTTCTCTTCTTCTCTCTTGCATATTCCTCTACTCACTCTTAAGTTAGAGAAGGATTCTACCACTACCATTGCTCCTCTCTCCCCATAGTGGCATCCACATCCATTATTACCTCTACTCATAGTATTGCCTCTAACATTGCCATAGTTATGAACATGAAGATTAAAAAGTCCACCAAGAAAGTTGAAACACCCTTTACCACTTCCCAACTTCATATTTCTTATGCACAAATCACTTTTCCCATGCCATCCCATATCTTATCTCAAGAGACCACTATCATGACTTTAGGCAAGGGAAAGAAGATGAATCAAGTCATTATTGTCCATCCAATCCCCCAATATGGAGGTGTGGATTGGTCTAAGATCATTTGGCCCTCCCTCCTTGACATGGTCCTCAAGGGAGATAAAAAGCAATACTCAACAAAAGATCTTGGAGAGGAGGCTATGGATAAAGACACACAAGAAATAAACCCTACCTAGTTAGTGATTCCTCTATGTGAAATTGATCTAAGAGTTAAGTATTCCCAAATTCCCAGTTTTAAGATTATAGAGCTCCCATCAACAATGACCATGTTTGATAAGCCCTCTAGGAGTATTCAAAGGTTTAGAAATAGAAAGTTGGAGGATGAATCTGGTAGGGAAATAGTTATTAAAAAAAGATAAGAGGTCTATGCCTTTGTATAAATGGGAAAATAAATAATTGGGTCAGTCCCCCTATAATGAAGATTTTATATCCCTAGTTAAATCCAACAGAAATGCTATGGTAGTACTACATGAAGGGAAATAAATGGTAAGACATGAGCTGGAAGTAGAAATAGAACAAATAAAAGAACAACAAATAGTTCACATTTGAGGTGGTATTGAGATTGAAGTATAGGAGACTACCTCAAAATGATATAATTCTTTAGAATCATTGGAAGTGATGTAAGCTGAATTAGCCCCTCATATTTCCCAAACACATTAATTTTTTAACTCTTTAAAAGGGGATGAAAATAAATTGACATTATTAATTTTGTACACAACTAATAAGGCCTATAGCCACCTTGACCTGATAACACAATTGAAGGCATCTAATGCCTACAATTTTGTGGTCATTAGGACACAATAAGTTAAATAGTGGGTAATAGTAGTTAGGGTATTGATGCCCAAGTACCAAGAACATGAAGCACTCATTTTGCAAATTTTAAATGATTTGAAGTTATTAAAGGAAAAGGATGTTACAAGAAAGTTGATATGTAGGATTAAATTTTATCATATTATTTAAGAACCTTAAAATAATTTTAGACATATGTTTACAAGGGATGGCACTAGAAGATATTGAAGCAAAATTGAGCTTGGCAAGGAAAAAGGTTGAAGTTGAAAATTTTGAAAACAACTTTCAGAATACAAAGGAAAAACATGCAAGATTATTAGGGAAAGTTGGTAGGTTACATAGACCCTCAGTATTAAACTTATATATTATATGGGATCAACATGATGTAGTGCATAAATATTTTCTTGAGTTAGAAGCAAAGAAAAAGTAGAATCAAGTGGCTACATCATGTTTGACACTGATGTCTACAATTATCACTCCCACTAAATTCAATGCATCCATACAGATGTCTATTAGCCTTACACACCAATTTTGTGCATGTACATTCAAATAACAACATCAATTTTAATACTTATAGTTCTCTTATGGTGCAAACATATTATAAAAGTTTCCTATTTATTTTGTAAACATGCACACATTGTATGATTTTGTAAAGGATGACTTTAATTATTGATCAATGTAAGTTAACTATATATATAGTCTTGACACTATAGTTATAACTAAAGTTCTAAATACACCATTCAACCAATTTTTGCATGTGCTTGAAGGATGAGGTGATCCCTCCCCAAGTCTAAATAATCATATGTAGCCCATAATTGTAAAGGGTCATAAAATTTCAAAATACAAAATAAAAATCAATTTTGATTGTTAGTGAATGTGTTTGTGTATTTTGTTTCCAATATTTGTGTAATTAGGCTTATCTTCTATTGATTGTATGATTTAATAATTCTTAGTGTGAAAAATCTGTGATTAATTCTTAATTTTCATGATTGATATGCTAGGTTTAGATATACAACAATAATTGAATGACCATTAAATTATATTGATTATTGGTAAATAAGTTGAATGTTTCATATTTTGAGTGTGTAGAGGTGATTTTATGATGTAGTTTTCTATGTATGTGCAACAAATATCTCAAATAACTCATTTGTCTAAATCTTAATCTCCTAAGTAAGGGTGTGTAATAGCTGATCTAAAGGGATCAACCATTAAATGAGGCCTTTAAGTTTACTATATCAAAATTATCCTATACTGCTTAACCATGTCTGATTGTGTGTGTGCAAAATCTTCTATAAATAGAAATTGGTTTTGAAAGAACTTGTCCACTTAGAAACTAACCTGAGAGGTGATTCCTAAAGCTATATAATATCTCTTTCTTGATCTACCCTTCTATCCTTTTTTTAGTTTATTTTTGAGACATGCTCACTTTAGATTAGCAACCATCCACCCACCAACTCATCTAGATTTTACTTTCTTTTACAGACCACCCCTCCATTCACAATTCTTGTTAACAAACTACATGCCCTACCCACTATTTTATCACCTAGTTGTTAAGATCACATACCTACAACTCATGCCCTAGAGTGAAGTTCATGTCCATTGAGATCCTAAAATGTTAGAAGCTACCTCGTTATGAGCTAGTGTGCATAAAAACCACATCAACATTGTGTAAAGTGCGAAATGTGTGTTTTAGACTTGTGCAACATGGGCCAATAGTATGAAAGATCCATGATAGCAAGAGACCCAAAAGGTAAATGATAGGGAAAACATAATTAATGTGAACGTGGTAATAAAGGCCATGAGGGGGATGTGGTGTGTTACCTCACCACACCCCACCACATTTTGTTTAATATTTAATTTTTTTTTTAATTAAGTTTTAATAGTTTTAATTTAGTTTAATTTTTTAATTTAAAATGGTTTAATTAAATTATTTAATAATAAATATTAAATTAATTTAATTCTCATGAATTATTTTTTTAAAATTTATTTAATTTATTATTTTTATTTTTTAATAATAAAAATTAATACGATTACTAATTTGAAAAAAAATCCTATCTAGGTCTCTAAGCAATGGAAAGAGGCCTTTTTAACACAACTTTCAGATAGTGGCTTAGTTTTGTGATCCATATACAACACTAGGAAGTTGGTTCCATCCCAAACATGGTGGTGTAATGAATTTATGACAAAAGTGTGTCAATTAAAACACATTCTCATTCTCATCACCTATTTTTCTATAATGTTATTTTAATTTTAAATTTAACTTGTGTTATTTTATTTTTAATGATTGAAAAATGCAAAAGGGGAGAACGATGCAACAATTAGAGGCAAAGAGATATTGGTAGATGGGAAATTAATGGATTCAATAACATTTTCGTGTTGGCTAGGGAAAATGGAGGAATAACATAGACTACATTGCTAATATGGATTTCCACACAAAATATAATAATATATTTATTTGAGATCCTTTTTACAAAGCAGGTGAAAAACTTTATAGGCTATTCACAAGTGGTTACGAGATGCAACCAACTTCCTTGTAAAACCAAATTTATTTAAAAACAAACTAATTAAAACATTAAAATAAAAACTAAATTAAAATAAAATACTTTGGATCATAAACCCAATAAACTTCCCCTTGATCCAAAGGGGTATAGATGATGAATATCTAGAGCTATGACTATGAATTCAATAATGAATCTCTACTACATATGCAAGATAACATAATTCACATCATGATACTAATCAAACTATGGTTGATGAATATGATCATGGCCTACTCATCCCCTTTGACCATCATACCATACTATAGTAGAACCCCATCAAAGCCTATCCAACTACATCGACCCACATAAGGTCCCACATAGGAACCCATCCAAGTGATCCTCTAGTACTCTGTATGGCACATTTCTTAGATTCCTAAAAATAACCAACATCACACACATGCCTTTGCTAAACACTCAAAATGATAGAAAATCATATGCTAACTCATACAACCATCGATGACTAATCAAAGGCCACTATGTAATATGTTCCCCTCTATCAGGCAAGAGATGAGAAGTTGTGTATCATAAAAACAAATTCAATTTACTTTATATGTTCCTCAATAATCATATCAACACACTAAAATAAAATAAAAAATGAAATCAATGTACACAAACCATAAATTTCTATCGCAGTAGTGAACCCATACTCTGAATGAATAGTGAATTAGAGAAGGGAAAACATACTTCAACTTTTGTGGATCTTCCAACCTACAGTTGGCTCGATTTAGCCTATTATATCCTCATCGACAAGTAAATGCTAAAATGTAATACCATTTTCATGGACAACATAAGTAGTGGGACACATCATTATAAAATTTATTCAATGGACACAACATGTTTTTACCATTTGAGAAAAAACTTGGGGTGTCAAATTCCACCAAAAATGCACCCAATTTCATTACAACGTGTAATTTATTCAAAAATATGTATAAAACATATTTACGCATGCTAGAATCAAAAATTTCTCATGTTGATGCTCTTATAAATCCATTTTCTTGAAAAATAAGTGGTGATATGAAGAATTTGGCCACTGTATGTAGAAGATATGATAGTTTGAAATATTTCTCCTCTATCAGGCTAGGCAAACCCCCCTCAATGGCAATTCAAAAAAAATTGACTAGTTTACGAGGATTAAAACATCATATCAAGACATTATAGATCCCACCTTGTTTATAATCATTGAAAATTTGAGTGTAGTTTCCAAAAAGGTAACTTTTGAAAAATAATATGAT
This sequence comes from Torreya grandis, assembly GCA_037957365.1. Taxonomy (NCBI): domain Eukaryota; kingdom Viridiplantae; phylum Streptophyta; class Pinopsida; order Cupressales; family Taxaceae; genus Torreya; species Torreya grandis. Next base: position 79,031 of record JARHVA010006104.1, read on the forward strand.
AGTGTGTTTAACATATGGTAAAAATGGTCATGGTAGGTGCATATTTTTCTGGTTTTCATAATTAATTCAAATAAATCTTGACCTTAATTTTAGAAAATGTATAATATAATTATTTTTCCCACCTTTAATTTAATCACATTGTAAATATGATTGGATTTTGAACCTTGGTTCACTTCTTATGCAAGTAAACAAAAAAATTCTCTTGAAGGTTTAAAAACTATGAACTTCTTTTTACCAGGGGACTTAAAAAAATGAACTTTGGGTCATAAACCCAACATAAATATTATATTTGTTAGCTAGGATGAATGGAGGAATAGATATATAAAAATATTTAAGAAATGTAATGTAAAATCATATTATTATTTTTGTACAATAGTAAGCTTAAAAGGCTTATGGAAAAGAGGAGTTGGTTACAAAACAAACCAATGGGTGAAACCAACACGTAAAATTACAATTTAAAAAAAAAAACATAAGCAAATTAAAAATAAACTAAAATTACTTTAGATCATAAATGATCCCAATAATTAGTTTGCTTTTTAATAAAGTAGGTTTCACAGGAAAGTTGGTTGCATCCCATAACCACTCGTGAAAAGCCTATAAAGTTTTTCATGTGCTTTGTAAAAAGGATCTTGAATAAATATATTATTATATTTTGTGTGGAAATCTATATTAGCAATGTATTTTATGTTATTCCTCCATTTTACTTGGCCAACAATGGTATCATAGTTTTGGTATGGGAAGAAGAAGACATTGACAAAAAGGAGGTTTTGAAAATAAATTTGTAGAGTTTGCAATCTAAAGAGAAGAAATGGTTACATTCATCAAACATCTAGATGCAGTGAACATATTATATGTTTTGATTGAAAAAGATATAATTTTGTAGAAGTACATCAGCCTCTTGAAGCTCTCACACATAGTGCAAATCAATTAGGCTAGGAATTTTGAATTTGTGTAGTGGTGGCTAGAGAAAATCCATTTCTTCATTCTATATGGTGATTTACTGAGCGTCCATGTCTTCATTACGTATGGTACTAGAATGAGAAATTTTTTTTTGATGGAACTTGACCACTGGTATCTATGATTTGGTGGTATAAATTCATCATTATGTGAGTAGATGATAATGATGCATTCTAAATACAATTAACAAGTTCAATTCCTCAATCTAAATAAGCACAAACATGTACAATGATGACCTACATAGTATTAAAAAAAAAAAAAAACAATATTTTTTTATAAACTTCTTTTCCAGTGAACAACATATTGGAAGAAAAAATAGTATCAGCTGAGTAAAGGGAATTAGTTAGAAAGCAATGTAGATTGTTTTTGAATCAAAGGGCACACTGGAAGAGATGTTTGTAGATTTATGATGAATTAAATGACATTCTGGGAGAGAATTAAAATTGTGTGGGCCCCATCACATAAGGAAGGCACTATGGATATATAAATAAATAGGAAAAATTAATTTTGTATTTGCTCTTACATTCAAATATTCTTCAAATAACCTAACAGTTGGTGGGAAAATTCCTTCCCTTTGGTATGGAATTTTCTATATATGGCATTGTTGAACACTTTTTAGGGGCTATATCTTTATGGATCACAAGGGATATATTGAACTAGTCTTTTTATTTCTAATTTGTATTACTTTCTAGGATATTTTTTTGCTCTTTTATTCTTAGCACTACTATTATGCTACCAAAATTGTAACCAAATGGTGAATATAAAGCTAAACTTGTGTTATTCAAACAAAAACATTTATCAATATAAGGTTGTGGATTTATTAGTGTACTATTTGTGTATGTCAATGATGGTTGTAATATTTATATTATAGCTTGATCAATCTATATACTCTTACATCATCATCATAATTGGTGGTTGTGCATAAGATTTCCCAAAGGGGGATATTTCATGGGTGCATTCAATCAAGGAGGATGGATTTGGCTTCATTGCAATAAGATTTTCCTCAAAATTTTCCTTTTTGTTTTGTAATTTTTATGAATTAGCTAGCTAGGGTTTCAAATCAATATAAATTTAATCCCCATATGAATGATTATATCTATTTTGAATCTCTATTTTTCTTGTGAACTATTGAATGGATATAAATTCAATGAACATATAAAAAACTAATCATATTTATTTTATTAAAATCACTAAATGTTGATTTTCACTTTGGGTAAAGTATGTATGCATGTCTTGCCATTTTTGAAACAATATTAAAACCCACATTAAAAAGTGGAAAAACTTGTGTTTCCCTCTCTATGTTAAATTTAATTTGACATTTAAATTTTAAACCCACCAAACCCTTTGAATAAAAATAGTTGCACATTGACCAAATAGGTTACCCAATATGTCATGCCCTGATGTATGTAGACCTTAGGGGGATACTTGGATATCATTTTAGGATAGGTTGTAAATAAAATTTTCCCACCTAAGTTTACATGTGAAATGACCCATCAATATATTAGCACCAAAAGGAGGGCCAATAGATGGAAATTTTTAATATAAAATTTTAATAGAAGTTTTAAACTTTGAAATTATAGAATCATTATCAACATTGAGTTATACCATCATTAAAAATATAAAATAAAATATTAGTAACTATATCAAAGTATTTTGGGGTAAAATTTGAACTATTACAACTCACTAACACTAAAAACCTAGAGAGAACAAATGGAAATTAAAAATAAGAAAAATCCATTCAACTAGTAGTTCACCTATAGATGTAGTTCCTTTTATTAACTTTTTTAATGACCCTCAAAATCCACCAATGGAAAATAATCCTACTTAGTTTGGTGAAGATAGCTTCTCTATAAATGTTTTGGATGCTACCCATAATTTTGATAAAAATCCTAAGAGGTGTTGCACTAACTATGTGTGCAATAGAATCTAAACTACCAAGGAGAATATTCAAGCATTAAAAGATGATATAATCAGAATTTAAAATAACCATGAATATGTAGCCTTAAATTTTTTTCCATACACCTTGGATGAAATGGCCTATGCTTGGTACCTTGTATTTTTTAATGGATAAATAACCTCTTAGAATTACCTAGAAACTACTTTTATTAGTCATTTTTGAGTGTCTGATCTTGATGTCATATACCATAATTTTAGCACAACCCATAGGGGTATGAATGATCCAATGATAATTATTAACACATGTTTTAATAAGCCTTATAGAGTTATTGAAAAATACATATATGTAAATGGAACTGGTGGCCATACAAACTTAATTGATATCTTTGGACCTAATGACCTCCATGTTTTTTTAAAGGACTCTCAGGACACTTGAAACCTTATCCTTGTCATATCATGAAGTTATTTTTAATGATAAATAAATTATGATGAAAGATTATGGACCTATTTTGTTTCCTTCATTAGTGTAGTTGAAGGCATATAACTAAATTCCCATTATAAACCAAGTGCTCATGCCTAACACACCAATGATGAATCAAATCCCTGATGCAATATATCTAATAGAAATGCACATTTATAAACCAATAAAATTTAAATACATGCCCAATGATCAAAAAATTATTCATCCAAATCACATGTTGCCTTAGTTGAATAATCATAAAATTATCCATGTGGCCTACAAAAACACTATTTTCATGCCCAACACAAGAAATTATGATACTCCTAATAGTAATTAATAGGTTGTCTCATCATTTATGATCAATAAATCACCAAATAAAAATGTCCATAACCAAATGCATCCTACTTCCCATGAATTTATAAATTTTGTGGTGAATGTGGTTAACCCAGTACCACAAGTGATAAATCAACATAATGCTAATATGAACCTATAAATGGATAAATTTAAGTAGGTGGTTTAATGATTAACAAACAACATGTTTAACTTGTAAGGACATTTAATTTAAAATATAAATCAAGTGAAAAATAACCCTCCTCAATATAAAAACTTCATATTTTAGAGAACTACCTGTTGGTGGAATACTTGGCCCAACAATATAAATTTACCTTGTCCTCTTGACAAAACAATTCATAATAAAAAAAATGATTTGAGCTATGTGAACTTGATTTATTTAGTGTTTCCCACCTAATTTAAGTTTCATAATATAATGAACCATGATAAAACTATTTTTTGATGATTTAATATTGGCCTCAAACATCTTTGAGAAGGAGATGGATAACCTTGAAATAATGCCAACACCTAATAACAAATCAAATAAAAGTGGAAGGAATCTAGACACTACTTTATTATTGGAAATGTATTAATTTTCATATGAGATTGATAATGATCCCAAAGATAATTTGGATGATGTCCATGTGTATAATCAATTTAATAAGGGAAACAACTACTTGTTGAGGAGTAAGTAGAAAAATATATTAGCCAATTCCACTTCACACAACACTTTAGTCCAACCTAATGAGAATTCAAACAACACCCAATTTCATATAAAGAGTCTACCATGTCTTATCAACCAAAGAACAATGATACACCCTTGTAATCTCACAAACCTATAAAATAAAGTAAACTTGGATACAACATATTGAAGACCTATGAAAACTAAGGCCAATATAACAATGTTTGTTTTTTTCCCAAATATCTAATCATAAAGATTTTTTTTTAAAAGATTTATCTACTCCTAAAGAGAAATAATATAATATAACAACTAATTTTCATATTCTAATTTATAAATAAATGGCTAAAACTCCTTCTTTCCTTCTAACAATTTTATTATTTGGTAAGAACTTACACAATTATCTGTTGGAGTTAGGTGCTTTAGGAAACATGATGCCATACTTGATTTACCATAAATATACCTTGAATCCTACTAAATAAAATAGATATTTGGTTCAATTGGATAAAGAAAAGATCAAGGTAGTTGGTGAGATAAACTGCATTCATATGCAACTAGATTTTGATTTGAGATTGCAATAGTTGATTGTCATTCAAGAAGTGGATATACCTTATGAATATGGCATGATTCTTAGAAGATATTTATATATAATGTTAAATGGATACAAAGAAACTAATTTCTCCCATATGTGGTTCCCCTGGCATAGCATTAGAACTAAATCATAATTGAGTGAGACCCAAAACTAATTTGTACAATCATATAGTATAACAAGATGAATGAGATCTTTTATGAGGAGTCTAAACTCAGGGTATACATACTTGAAGGTAAAGACAAAGACTATGAATAATTGAACATTAACATTTTTATATATAAGTTAAATCAAATATTATTGAGATTAAGTAGTTGGATGATGAATATGCACTCTATGCACCTAAAATACCTTATTTTCATAAGTTTTTTTATTTCACACCAAAATCTGATCAGTGTTGATTTACATGTAGAATACGGAAGTTGAATGTTTTTTTAATCATTAAAAATAATGAAGACAAAAATAAAGAAGATAAAGTATGGTGGTAAAAGTTAAAAAAAGGAGTTTTCAAGATATTATGATGAAAATACTTATATTATATTTACAACCCAATTCCTACTTTTGATAGTAAAGACAAAATTAAAAGATCATTTCCAAGTGAATAATAAATGGGGCACACATTTGATGTCGAGAAAAATAATAAATAAGTTAATGTTTCAATAGAACCTACCCCTTAAAGTCCAATGCAAATAGTTGAATATCATTCATAGATCTAATTGGAATGTTCATTATCATCTACATGGATGATGTAACTATCTTTTCCAAGAACCAAGAACACCACGTGAGATATTTAAGAGTGGTGTTACAAAGGTGTAGATAACATGGCATTTCCTTAAATCCCAAAAGTGTATATTCAAGGTCAATGAAGGAAATGTTTTTGGCAACATCATATTTGAAATAGGTATATCCATAGACCTTGATAGAGTGGAAGATATTATAAAAATACCATTACTTGGAAGCATAAAAGAATTGATATCATACTTTAGTAAGATAATTTTCACGTGTAAATTCATATCAAATTTATCTAAAATATTCCAACCAATAAACAACATGCTAAAAAAGGATGATAAGATTGAATGGACTATTTAATTAAAATTAGATTTGTCTAGATTAAATAAATATATTCTAAATACATAAGTTTTTACAATTATTGATTACAAGAATCACTTATACATCTATTCCTCATCTCTAAGCACTCAAGTGATTTTTTTGACTCAGAATAAAGAGGTTGGAGATGATAGACCAATGTATTTCATGATCTTTCCACTCATATATGTTAAACTTGGTATTCAACAATTAATAAAAAACATTTTTCTTTGATTAAATTTGTTATGAAGTTTAAGCATTACATCCTATGTAGAAGAGTGTTTGTTATTGTACTTGACCTTGATGTAAAAGAAATGTTCATGTTAAATGAGGTAGTTGAATGAAGAGGAAAGTGGATGACCATAATGCAATAATTTTACTTAGATATCCAACCCATGAAATTTTTAAGAGGTCATGGGTTAACTAAAGTGATGATTAAAGTTTATTCTTGAATAGTTTGCCAATAATATATAGTGAAAGTCATCATAAAGATAAGTGGTATCAATATGTGGCTCACTATTTGTTTTGGATACTTGGAATCCACTCAAATAAGAGTGTTACACTTGAATAGTACCAACTTTTTGATTAAATAAGGCATGTTATACATAAATAATTATGAAGGCATTTATTTGAGATGCATGAACAAAGATGCAGAGACTGAAGTACTCAAGTACTTTGATAGGAAATATGGAACCAAACATTTTTTAGGTAGTGCTACAACCCAAAAAATTATTTAGGTGGGTTATTATAGGTTTCATGTTTTCAAAGATTCCCATTATCACATCAAGAGCTACCACACCTATCAAGTAGTCATAAAAAATGAGTATAGCCATGTTATGCCATTGCAACTAGTTATTAAGGTTTGGTCTTTCTCAAAATGAGGGTTTTACTTATTTGGAGATATCAATGTTAATTCATCATACAAACACAAATTAATTCTAAAGTTAACTTAATAACTCAATTGGATTGAATATTAGGAATTTAATAATTGTATGACTGACATTGTGATCATATTTATTGAGGACCACATCATCACTAGGTTTGGGAATAAATTTACCTTGGTATGTGATAACATTATATTCTATCCAATTTACTAAATGGTAATTAGATAATATGTTAATCCTCTAATTCCCCTCTAATTATTAATAGAAGATAATGGGGTTGTTGAATCAACAAATATGAATTTGTTGTAGAGAATTAAAAATATCTTGTATAAAAACCCTAGGGATTGGCATAAGATGTTGAAATTTTCATTATGGTATGATAAGACTAGAATTAAATCTTTTTTGGGTACTTCCCCATATTATCTAGTATATGGCCAATATATTATCTTTCTTATAAATCTAAGGATCCCAATCTTTTAGTTCATGAGAGATTACTTAGAAGTTGATGATAATATCAAAGCTTGACTCCTAAATTTTATATAATTTTAGGAAAAATATGATACAACCATGTTGCACTTTAGAAAACATTGAGTCATCAAATGTTGGTTTGAAAAGTGAGACAAAGTGAAATATTTTTGGATCTCTAATTTGGTCCTTATCTAGGATAAGCCTCACAATAAAAATGGAAAACATGACATGTTTGATGCCTCATGGAAAGGACCCTACATTTTTAAAAAAATCTAGAATGGGAATGCATTTTATCTCATTTGTCAAAATAGTGAGGAATTCCCATTATCTATCATTGGATAGTTCGTCAACCACTACTTCCAAACATAAGATTACCTTGTAAGGTCATTCACATAGCTTGTTTTTTATTTTTTTATTTTATTTCATACTTTCATTATTATTTCTCATGTTTTTCATTGGTATAGCCTCATTGTTTGTCTCTTTTTGGTTTAGATATGTTTATTTTTGTCTTATGGGCACCTTGTTGGTGTTATAAGTAAGGAAGAAAGGTATGTAGGTAAGTATCAAGAATGATGTTCTAGTACTTAAATACTCTGATTAGTTTGTGCCTTAAGATTTTATTTTTGAGTTTGGTTTTAAAATCTTGGGTTATCATGTGTGTTATATAATTTTTTTTATTTGGATAATTTTGGTTAAACTTTCATCCTCTAAAGATATTCTCTTTAAAAAACACACAAATAGTCACATTTTAATGGTTCCTAGGTTTGGTTGGATGAATTTTTTATGGGTAAGATTTAGGGTGAAAGATATATAAATTTACCTTTCATTTTCCATGGTGTTCCCTAACCCAACATTTAGACATTGAAATAAATAAATAAAACTAAAAATAAAAGTAAAATAAAACCAATTTTATGAAAAAACACAATATTGGGTGATTCAAGAAACTATTATAACCAAATTTTGCACCCTAAGAGAAGGTTGTTTAGACCTCTCCAAATTTTGTTAAACATGGGATTACCCCTAGACCTATGGGTTGTTTATAATAGGGGTAAACCTATAGATTAAAGGGATATCTCACCTTGATTAATCACTTAGGATCACACAACTTGATTACTTTGAAAAGGGAAGAACGAATTGAAATAAAGCTAACTATGATATTGATGCACTAAACATTAATGACCACTACCACCAATTACACAATACGGTAAGACCTAATAGACAATATGAACATACATAAATCCTAGAATAAACCTATTGTATTAATGTTTTGTATAAGTGAAAGGCATTGTAAGGATATGAGGGAATAATAATTACACCTAAAAACCCACAAGATACCCTTGATGATACTAACTATAACCTATAATAGGGAAATAATCACATGAGCCAAGATAAATAAGACACAAAAAAAGTGACATACATATATGCTTGATAAGGTCATCCATTTAGAGCTTCATTATTGCATGTAGTCATATATGTTGGAATTATAGATACTAAGAGGGGGGTGAATCAGTGGCCTTAAAACATGTTAGGTGTGGAGCCTGATTATCTTCCTAGATCAGAGGTTAAAATTTTGATGTTATTTTAGCCAGGTTTTGGATCCCATTCTTTGTATCCCAAATTGTGTGAGGGGTTTCAATGGGGGAAACCACCTTATGGGGGTTCTTGGGGCCACTCACCTCGATGGAGGTTTGGGGGAAATACCCCCAAAGTGAATATTTTATTAAAATTGCCTTGTAAAATTGTAATTTTGTAGTCAATTTGGGCCATTAATTAAAGGTTTATAGATTTGATGATAGAGTTTATGTTTAGGTGTTTTATGCCCTAAAATTTATTGATACATCATTGAGATGAAAAAAAATAGACTATACATAGAGAGGAGGCAGATAAGGTAGAGAAGTGTAACAAGTTTTGTTGCAAGATTTGTTTCTCCCTTGTATTATTGGAGATAATATATTGGATAAGTTTGGTGGATGTATCCCATCTTGGGTGAATCACATTAAATCTGGTATCTCTTATTTTGTGCATGTTTATGATTATTTTGTGCATGTTTTATTAATTCATTTCATAGTTTTTATTTTATGTGATTTGGGAATAAATCTATGTTTTATTTTATCCTAACAAAGCATTCATTCAAAACATAAATCAACCAATGCATAAACAAGAATCCACATAAGCTCACATTATATGAACACAAGAGATATGTAGTAAAATATCATGGGGGATAAAATACACTAAAAAAAATCTTGTATTATAGTATTTTAAGAAAATAATAAAGATTTAGTAAGGCACTAACCCCACAAGGAGCACCAACCCCTCACTAGTCAAGCACAAACTTAACTAGACCTTTAGAAAACACCAACTTATAAGGAGGCACCAAACCCATAAGTGACTCAACACCAACTAAACCAATTCAACAACACTTATACAAAAACCAAACTGTAATCCATATTTAACTCCTTGACAAAGCACCAACTCAGCCAAGACCAACTTGATCACCTCAAGACACCTTATTACTCTACCAACAGATGGTGACCTATTTTTCATCTCTCTATATTATCTATCTAAATTCCACCCACTTTCATACATTAGGAACACATATATGATGAATATATGAGTCTCTCAAAAGATAATCAACTCATTCATCTCTCTATTGACTCTATCTCTCTCAAATCTATCTCATAGGTTTACTCACTCAATATGCCTCTTACTAGGATTATTAAGTCAACTTACCTTGACATCCACATGTATAAATTATGTTATATGTTCATAATACTATATCTCCTCTCTTATTATGGTCTTAAATTCATCCTTATCCTTCAAAATCTACCCTATTATTCACTCATTATATCTCTTATCTGCTACACACAAATTAGGCCTATTATGCCTTATAGAAGTACAAGTCACTTGATCACATACACTTTTGGTTGGCCAAAGAAATTTATATATATATATATCAATAATAAAAATTTACACAGTAATAAATCATAATATGATCACTATTAGGTTGGCCAAACTCACGTAGACTTCTTTCTTCTTTTAGGCCTACTAGAGACCTAATTGCAATTAGGTTTATCCTTTCCATGGAACAAATTCATTATTTATGGCCTATATGGCCATAAAAAATTTATAAAACCTTTAAAACACTTATATGTCAACCTAAAATAACCTTATATATACTTAATAAGTCACAAATCCTTTGCTCACACTTTGAAACCACCATTAGGCTTTAAAGACCTATTAGGCTTAATTACCCAAAAAACACTATCTTCAAATATGAAATTATAAGCATATTTAGAAAAAAATTATAGGAATAATAAATATATGTATGTAAATTTCATGACCTTAGTGTCATAATCAAACTCATTATACTCTATCACTCATTCTCCAAAGAATCAATAACACCTCATCAAAAAGCTCACTTAGAACTACCAATTTATTCAGAACCCAGTCACTAATAACTTGACCTCAAACATTAGTGAAATAAATTTAAAACACTATATATGCATATATAATATCCCATGGAATATTTATAACATCATCACATTATATTTACACTTCTAAATTGGTCATAATGACTCATGAACATCAATATTACTAACACATATAAAAGTATCATAATCTCTAAAAACACATTCCTCATGAATGTTGTTTCCAACTCATGTAAGGACACTTTAAATAATTATAATTATAATTAATATTTAATATGTGACGTATTTATCATATTAAAATAGATATATCACAAGTTATAGTGCCAACCATTGGTCTTGTGGAAAAAATTGTTGACCTTCTCTTTCATAGTCCTTGCTCAACCAGACAAGCCTTTTTGGCTTCCATATTTAAAATTATTAAAATAAATATAAAAATTATATAAAATAATTTATATTTAATATATATCCTACATAACATAAAAATGTGCATTAGATACAAAAAACCATGATATAATGTCTCAAACTCATCACTCTGTCTTGCATATCCAGAACTACCATTTTGCCTTAAAGAATAGTCATAGTGATTATGAATTTAAAAACCTATGTGGGAAATTTTATGAACTATTTATAAATTTTTATTATCCTATGCGATCATTAGATAACTCTTATATAGAGATATATCATGGTATAGTGACAATATTCATCTTGCAGACTAATCTCTCAACTTTACATCTTCACTGTCTCATCTTCACTAGACAGATTATCTTGTGAACAAAATTTTCATTGACATAAAAAACATATCACAAATATTTAAATGTGTTACAAGTATTTTAAAAAAATATATAATCAATTCTATTAAACCCTAGTCCATGAAAACACTTCCCTAATCTCATTCTCACTTCTGCCTAGTTTTCTCACTATCTTCCTCACTAGGCCTTTTTAGTGATAGGTCAACTTCCATGACTGGTTTAGAATTTTTGAAGTAAAATTTTTTATAATAAACCACCATGAATATGATTTAAAATTATCAAGCTTTTTCCTCTAATTATTTTCATTCATTGACTTGGTCAACTCTATCTACTATACCAAAGTTTTGAGAAATAAGCACTTTTCTATGGGATCCACTTACTCACCTATTATAAAAATGACACCTATAGGTATATGGGATAGTATAATACATGTTAAAATTAAAAAAAAAATATCATCCAAACCATTATGATCTATTTCTATCAATATTTTTCATATCGGGTCACTATTAGGGTTTTCAGAAGGTTTAGACCACCTTCTATTCTTAACAATTATTTATAAAGGATTACCCTTAAAATCATAAACCAATTAGATTAAAATATACCTAATAACATTACCCAAATAACATGAAATAATTAATACCCCATGCATAGGATGCACATTCCAATGAACACAATAAAAACCTTCTCAAGTCTGTAACACTCCATTCTCGTATTTGAGAACCTAAATATCCAATTTTCATGCTTTCTTATTCAACTCAAGATATAAAAATTCATGATAAATATTCAATAAACCTCTCACACCTCTATCAAAACTCACATTATCTGTATAACCTTGAAAATTGAACTTGACCCCTCATTTGGCCATACTAGCTCTCTTTGCATATTAGGCCTTGAACTACTAGTTACACTTAGAAATTTAAAATATATTTAAACCTCTTACAATACTATAAAAACCTCATCCTCATGCCATATAACCTAATACCATGCTCACACATTTACAATCTTCTTCTCAAAATCCTCATACTTCTCACTTCATCATGCTATCAAGCTCATGTCTTCTCACTAGGTCTCTTCATGCAATTACTAAGCCTTAAAATTGACCTTGGAACTCTTATAAATACTTATTTTACTCATTATAATACTTACACAACTTTGTGTACTCTATCATTCTTATAATGACATAATTCACCAAGCTTCACTATGTTTGATGCATACCCCTTCTCTTAGGGCTAGATTAGGATTTTCAAGACACCTAATACTTAAATACTTTAACTCAAACAAGATATCTCTCAATGATATCAACCATGAACATTATTCAATCAATATTCTTTGAAGATAACACTACTCTCAACAAACTCATGATCTTATTACAACACATAAATGTGCCAAGACCTCATACATAACTCAAATACTAGTAAACCATGTTCAAGTCATCATGAACACTCACCATGAAACATCATAAGAACATATATGGGACATCGATGATACTCACAAACCTTTAACATTAATGCCTCAATCACAACAATAAGAACATACCTTAACAATCTCCCACTTTGTCATTGATGTTAATTACTCTAACAAAGCAGATCATTCTCATCTCCCCAAGCTAGATCTCCCCCACACTAGTCTTTCTCAAAATATGGTCTTTCTCCCCTATAAAATTAATGACAAAGGGTCATCTTTGACAATACTACCATCTGATCCTTAGACTGGAAACATAATTTCTTCCTAAATAATATCAATCTTCCTATGATCAACCAAATAAGTGATTAAATCATATAATTACTCAACCATGATCCCCTTAAACTTATGCAAACCTCAAACACATGAGCATCACTCTACTTGATTGATATCTAGAAATAATTAAATAAGGAACTCAGCCTTTAACAAAGCATCTTCTTAGTAATGACAACCATCTTCAATTAGATCTCATAGAGACCTAAGCACTTTAGGAATGTCTACAATCAATAAAATTGTTCCAAAGTTATAATATTATTCATCCATATGCAAACATATTTAATGTCCATATGTCATATCAAAAGATTATTCATGCATCAATCTATTCCCTTTATGTTTCACAAGCCATCATGGTTCAGACTAGCTCATAACTACTTTCATGTAACCAACTACCAGTTATGTCTATGAGACCTCATTCTATATGTAAAACCTACATCAAACATTATCCATGACAAATACCATTAAAAAACTCTACATAAAACATTCATCAAACTCTGTCATGATTGCTATGGCATATTAAACCTTTGAGTAAGAGTAATCTGATTAGTTTTGTACTTCACATACTTTATCAAGGACCTTATACACTATCCACATGTAGTACATGATCCTAATGTCACCTTGAAATTCACCAAGATCACTTGATTTAACATGATAATGACTCAAAGCAACAAACTATAGAGTCACCTTACACTCACTGGATTTTCATGGTTTCTCTATGCTTTTCAAGCTTAGACCTTTCTGATCTTTCTTAAAGAATATATAGTATTTTAACCTATTTTTTAATGAACCTTATATTATTTATGTTCTTATAGACATATTTTATTTGATGTTTGCATTGCTTTTACAAACCAATCTATGTTCCTCTTGACTATTAAGACAAGTATATCACGTAGATCACTTCAATTCCTCATGATTCATAGACACTCCATCTTGATGTTCATTGAACTACACAAGTCTTTACAAGTTCATTCACTTCATGATAGGTCTTCTAGGTCTGTCTCATGGAGTCTAGAAATCCTCAATACATGCTAGCCATGTTATACGATTCAAACACCATTATCCACCATTGATCATGTCTATAAGGTATATTCATATTCTTAGGTATTTATATACTCATATGCATCTTCGGATATTGAAAACATTGAAATACACAAAGTGAACATATAATAAGATCCCCCTTTATTCTTATACTTGATACCCTCATAAGAACACTAATTTTTTTAGCCTAATATCACTATGCATAAAGGAAACTTACATTCTTGAAAAGTCAACCACCTTCAACAAGCTCTCGAAACCAATTCCAAACCTCAGCATAGATTAGGATCATAACCAACTATCTTCATTAATATATTGGTCTTGTAGATCAATCCATAACTCAAATTTCTTCATGACTTCTATAGATATTTTTGGTATACAAACCTACACTTGGAGCTCATGAATAATCTAAAAATCTCCCCCTCAGACCAAGCAACCACCATGCTTCCACTAGATGATGAGCATCTCTATGAATCCTAATGGAGTCACCCTCTTCCATAAGATACTATGAAAACATAATTTTAGGAGATTCCCAGATCTCCAATCCACTTTTCTCAACCATCTTATAAACATGAGATGGATAGTCTATCTTCAAAATCTATTTGGGTTTAAATAGAATATTTGACTTATCTTCCTTGTCATCCTTCTTCTATTTGACTCTTGCTTGATGATGAATATGATCTCCCTTTTTATAAATTCCTTCTCCTTCCTTAGTTCCATGAATGCTCATCCCTTGATACCTATCTACAATCCTTTTCTCTATGACCAAACTTGACTATGAGCTTTTCCACATCTATCTTGAACTACTTGATCTACTTACACTCTTCTCTTGATGTTAGACTTGCATTTTCAACCCTTATCTGATCTTTAAGATCTTGAATAGTCATCTTATCTTCTTTGTCTCCATTATCTAGCTTAGTCTTAAAGGTACATACCTACTTCCCAAGAACCATGACCATAGATCTAAACTCCTAATTCTCTTTCCTTAGTTTCTTATCTATCTTTTGATTCTAGGATAACCTTCAAGCTATCAATATTCTTCAAATAATCTACTCTGATATAATTTTTTAAGTACAAATACTAAGAGGTGGGTGGGGAAAAATCTATGGCCTTAATATAATCATTCAATTTCACTTACCATTCATGAAGCATTCATTCAAACACATACATCAACTAATTCATAAACAAGCATCCACATAAGAATATATAATATGAACACAAGAGATATGTAGGAAAACCTCATGGGGGATAAAACACACTAAAACATAGATTGGACTATAGTATTATAAGCAATGAATCAAAATTTAGTGAGGCACCAACCCCACAAAGAGTACCAACCCCTCACTAGTCAAGCACAAACTTACAAGGAGGCACCAAACCCCTAAGTGACTCAACACCAACTCAGTGACTTATACAACCATCAACTTTCAATGCAACTCTCACTCCTTCTTGATAAAGCACCAACTCAGCCAAGACCAACTTGATCACCTCAAGACACCTTGTTACTTAATAAATAGATGGTAACCTATTTTTTATCTCTCTATCTTCTTTATATGAATTCTACTCACTATAATACATTAGGAACACATTTATGATGTAGCTCTGATAGTCTCTCAAAATACAATCAAATAATTTAGATATTTATTCACTCTAACTCTCTCTAATATATCTCGTAAGCTTACTCGCTCAATATGCCTCTTACTAGGCTTATTAGATCAAATGACCTTGACATCCACATGAAAAAACTATGTTATATGTTCATAGTCTATCTTATCTCTTATGAAAATCTTGAATTCTTATTTCTCCTTCACAATCTTCCCTCTTATTCACTCATTAGATCTCTTATATGTTGCACATAAATTAGTATATTACGCCTCGTATAAGTATAAGTCACTTGCTCACATATAATTTTGGTTACCCAAATCACTTTATCTATATATATTAATCCTAAAAATATAAATAATAACATGTTACACATAGGAATCAATAATAATAGGATCACCATTAGGTCGACTAAACACTCTTATACCTCTTTCTTCTTTTAGGCCTACTAGAGACCTAATTACAATTAAGTCTATCCTTCCCATGAAATAAATTCATTATTTATGGCTTATATATCCATCACCAAAGAGATAAAAACTTTAAAATACTTATCTATAAACCTCAACTAACCTTATATATACTCAATAAGTCACAAATCCTTTTCTCACACTTCAAAAACACCATTAGGCCTTAAAGGCCTATTAGGCCTAATCACCCTATAAATATTATCTTCAAAGATGAAGTTCAAACCACATATAGAGACACATTAAAAGAATAATGCACATATGGATATAAAATTAATGAAATCAGGGTAATAATTAAACTCATTAGACTCCATCACTTAGGCTTGAAAGACTTAGGAACACCTCATCAAAAAGATCATTCAGAACTACCAATTTGCTCAAAACTAGTCATTAGCAACATGAACTAAAACATTAGTGCAAGCTCTTTCAAAAAATCCATATGAATTTATAATATCCCATGTCATATTTATAACATCATCACATTATTTTTATACCTATAAACTTATCATAATGATGTTGGAACATCAATCTTACTAACACACAAAAAACTATCACAATCCCTAAAAACACAATCCTACTAAATGTTGTTTTCAAATCATGTAAAGACACTTAAAATAATTATAATTCACATTAATAGCTCCTATATTACCTATATAACATCCTAAAATAAATATATCACAATTTCTAGTGTTAACCATTGGTCTTGCAAACCAATTTGTTGACCTTCTCTTTTACAGTCCTTACTCAACTAGACAAGCCTTTTTGGATTCCATATTTCAAAATTTTGAAGTATATTTAAACCTTATATAAATAATTTATAGTTAATATATATACCAATAAACATAAATATACACACATGATATAACATCTCAAACTCATCACTCCATCTTGTATATCCAAAACTGTCATTCTTCCTTAAGGACTAGTCATGGTGATTATGAATTTTAGCACATGTGGGAAATTTAAAGAACTATTGATACATGTTTATGATCCCATGAGATCATTAGGTAAATATAATATAAATAGATATCATGGTTTAGTGATATTATTGGTATTATAGACCAATCTCTCAACTTTACATCTTCACTAGACGTGTTATCTTATGAACATCATTTTAAAAAAATTCATTGACCTCCAAAACATATCACCAATATTTTCATGTGCTACCAGTATTCAAAAAAATAATTATGAAATTTTATTAAACCTTAGTCCATGCCAACATTTCCCTAATCTCATTCACACTTTTACTTGGTTTTCTCACTCTGTTCCTCACTAGGACTTTGGTGATATGTCAACTTCCATGAATGGTTTAAATTTTTTGAAGTTAGGAACTTATTCATAAATCACCATGAAAATGTGTTAAAAGTATCAAAATTTGTCCTCCAATGACTTTCATTCATTGAATTGGTCATCTCTATCTACTATACTAAATTTATGAGAAACAAACACTTTTTTAAAGACCCACTTACTCATCTACCAGACCAATGCCACTTGGAGGTACCTGGGAGAGTATAATAGAATTTATAATAAAAAAATAGGTCATACAAACCATTTTTATCCATTTATTAAATATTTACACATCAGGTCATTACTAGGGTTTTATGAGGCTTTAAACTACCTTCCACTCTTAACAATCATTCATAAAGGATTGCCCTTCAACTCCAAAACCAATGATAGGAAAACAAACTTAGGAAAATTACCCAAATACCATGAAATACTTATGAACCCATCCATATGATTCTAATTCCAATGAGCACAAGAAAAACCTTATTGGATTTGTAACACTATTTTATCACTCAAGAGACCTAAAGGTCTAATTTTCATGCATTATTCTTCAACTCAAGATCTAAAACTTCATGATCACTATTTATTAAACCTATAAAACCTATATCATATATCACATGAGCTCTATCACCTCAGAAACTAAACTTGAACCCTCATTAGGCCATACTAGGTCTCTTTGCACATTAGGCCTTCAATTTTCAGTTACATTTGGACCTTGTAAATATCTTGAAACATCTTCCACTGATCTCAACACCTCATACTTATGTCATATAACCTCACACCATGCTAAAAAAGTACCAATATTATTATCACAAGCCTCATACTTCTCACCTCATCATGCTATCAAGCCAATGCCTTCTCACTAGGTCTCTTTATGCAATGACTAAGCCTCAAAACTGACCTTGTAACTCTTATGAAAAATTATTTGTTTCATTATCATACTTACACAAATTTATAAACTCTCTCATTTATTTAATAACATAATTCACCAAAATTCACTATTCTTCATGCATACACCTTCTCATAGGGCTAGACTAGGCTTCTTAAGACACCTAGTACTCAAAGACTTGAACTCAAATAAGCTATTTCTCAATGATATCAATCATGAAAACTATTCAATCAAGATTATCTAAATATAAAACTACTCTCAATAGGATCATGAGATTTTTACTCCATAATAATGTGTCAAAACTTAATACAAAACTCAAAGAATACTAAACCATGCTCAAGTCATCATGAACACTCACCATGCAACATCATAAGAGCATCTCTGAGACATCAGTGATACTCAAAAACCTTTGACATCAATGACAACTCTAATTCTTCAATCACAAAAATAAGAACATAACTCAATAATATAATGAGGTAAACATTAGCTATTTTATTAATGAAAGGTAGAATAAATGGGTAGGGCTTTACCATACCTAGGTGGAGGATACATTTCAAAGCCAAAGTGACTCAATATATAACAAAAGTGTGACAAAAGAGAAGTGTGTAAGAGAGATAATGTATACAAGTTTCATGTAATTTAAAACAATAAAATGAGTTAGGGAATAACTTCAATAGGTGAAGGATGTCATGTGTGTCTCCTTTTCAGATCCTTTAGCTCTCTAAGTGGTATGAGAGTTGAAAATCTTATTTAACACCTTGAATAGCTCTTGGAAACCTCCCTCGTTATTGACATGTTGAATGATAAGTGGAATTATTGTTGTTTATATCCGTTTATCCTACATGTTTACTCTAATCTTGACACCTCTCAACTAACCCCAATAGGTTCTCCTTGACACATGACCTCTTTCTAATGTAAGGTGTCTAGAGGGCTCTTCATCTCTTGAGGCCTATTTTACACACAAGTGTTAAAACTTGGTTTCAATTACTCTATATAATATAAAATTCATGGATGGACTATTGGACTCATATTAGACCTATAATAATCCATTTTAAGGTCTTAAACTAGCCCTAACAAGTTGTTATCTACCAAAAACCTTAATTAGGCCTCATTCTTTATAGCCTTCCTTTGTGAAAAAATCCTTATCTAAAAGAAATTATTGAAGTTTTTGATAATATAGAGGCACATTATAGTACCCTCTATCCTCTTACATCTTTATGTTTAATTTCATGCTTTGAGAGTGAGTTTAGATGTCCTTTTATATCCTTTCTCTCTCTTAACTAGGTCTCAATTAGGCCTCCCTACCAAGAGAGTGAAAAATGCATCTACATCCTCCCCACACATGATAAAACACAAATAATCATTTGATTCAATTATAAAACATCCTCCCTTACCTCCATGCCAAATTTAAAGTTATAACTATTTGTATAGACCTAATAAATAGCAAAATAACTCATTTTAACCTTGTTTCACATCGTTCCATACAATACTATACCAAAAAAATTCATGGGAGGATGATAATTGGATTATTAAACATGTAATTATTGTTTTGGAAGTCCATATCATCCATTTTGAGGTATAATTTTTCATTTCTCTCTCATTTGGTCATTATGGCTCTCCTAGGTAGCCTAAAAGTGGTTTGGATTTTTAAGGATGATTCATAAAGATGGATGTATTAATCCTCCAACCAATTATAAAAACATTAATTAAATTATGTTTGTTAAATTCCATTATTATAACAATGTCCCATGAAAATCATCCTAACCATACCAAATAAAACAAACTGACCTCTCAGGTTGAAAATAAACATTCAGGGGAGTCTGAGCAAGATTGTAGTCTATAGGTGGTCATCTTGAGTTGAGTTTGAGTTATAATGAAATTCATGAGGTATATGAAATCCTCCTTTAAATATTCCAATTTTTATCTTATCACTTTATTTTACCAAACTTTTTAACCACCTCATTTGCTCAAGCCTAGGGTTTTCAAACCAAACTACCTAAGAGACTGTAGTTGATTGTATGTGCCCTATTTTCACCTCTTTCTTTTTTATATCAGGACTCTAATATTTATGAAAGGTTTGTGTATTTTAGTTATCATCACTTAAGGTTTTCCAAATAACTCATCTCAAATTAACTACACCTTCATCTTCAAGACTGACTCCCTTGTATAGGTCTGTATATAAATTTAGGACTATGTGAAGATGAACAGGGGCCTAACTTTGTCTCAATTTTATTGAATATGTATAAATAATTTTATGTAATATATCATAACTTCCAAATAAATATTATTCTCCTTAAAATATCATATATTCCCTCTTAATCAAACACTTTCATAAGAAGGTAAGCAGATTTGTAACAAGAACTGTGTATGGAGCCTCATGGCCCATGACCTTTGCTTTGGTACTTATCCTAAAATTATTGACTTATAACTTACTTTAATTCAATGGATTGATAAAATTTATCTTATTATATAATAATAAAACAATCACACATCATTTTTTAAGACTTTAAGAGACTCTAAATCACTCAAACAAACCTATAGGCCTATGTGCATACAAGGTGATTGTATGACTCATGTTTGGTCATTTTACTCTTGGTAACTTGAGAAGCCTAAGTTATCATGAGATATTCATGAATATTTTTCATCATATTCTAAGGATATAAAAAATTTGTCTCACCTCCAACTCAACTTACTTCACTCTCCTGAGGACTGACTGCCCAAGTAGGCCTATGCCATGCCATTAAGTCTATGTAGGGTTTTACAATTTTTGTCCTTCCTTTGGATCTCCTTGACCTAAATGAATTGATATCCATTATAAACTCACATATTATTGATATACAAACATAACCTTTAAGTTTTATGAGACCTTAAACACCTAAACAACTTACAGATGACTGTGTGTCTAGAATATGACTATTATGACAGTGTGTTGTATGTTTGATATGGTCTACAGTCTAGGTATGAGATGAGCCTTATTTACCATTAAAAACATCTTAAAAATTTTATCATTTCCAAACTTATTTATAACTCTTTCTCAACACTTTGAATTTATTTTTACAGTTATCATCAATATCTCAAGGCAAGCCCTACAAATAGGTTAGTTGTAGGTGCACATATAGAGCTTGATTTTGCATATGAGTTTAATGACTTTAGTGATGGAAATTTAACCTTACCAAGATTTATATAATATTTTTATTTGTGTCTTAAAATATTTTTAATGCCTTGGAAACTCAATAACTCATCAACTTACCTATTTTCAAGGCCAAAACTCCACAACTAATTGTAAGTAGTGTTTGAATAGATTGTGTATGCAAGACTTAAATAGGCCTTAAAAAACCACATAATGATAATTATAATAGTGGTAATTTATTATTATTATTTATTTCATATTTAATTCCAAACTTCATAGCCTCTTCAAGGCATCCAAAACCTTTGTATTTCATTGTATGCACACATAGTGTCATGTACGATGCATCCTTTAGTCTTCTAGATAATCATCATAGTATTCATCCTTAAATGTTTTAAAATGATTGAGGATATAAATTTGTTATTTTAATTATAATTATGACATCAACATTATATCATTCTTATGACATCCAATTTGAGTGTTGATGCCTTTGCATCTATCCTTAATGACAAACGTACAAGCTTGTAGAAGATGGTCTACAATCTATGTGTGTTTGGAGCCTTGAGAAGGTGAAAATATGAGTGTTATGAATTAAAATAAAATTTTCACAAAATAATCAAAATATTTAACATGAAAAAATAATCTCATGTCCCTTTGAAGAACATATTCAAACACTCAAAACACCTTGCTTATGCAAACACACATAAAATAGTTTCAAGAAGTAAATTGAGATATGACCATATATTAAAAATTATAACTTCATAGAAATATTTAAATAGAATTTATAATTATTTATATTATTATTTAATACCCATACAAAATTTCTCCTTCAAAAAAATATTTCACCATTCTTCCTAAAAAGCTCAAGAAAGACCCCTGTCATAGTTGACTAGCTGATTTTGGACCCCTAACGTCTTAGCAATTGTTCATAAAGATAAGTAAATTAATATAATATAAAAATTTTAATCTTACCAATACTAAAATAAATTCCCAAATTTTATGGCTCCCACCTTCTCTCTCGTGGCTATACCATCCATTTCAATTTTGCCTATGTAGGCTTGTGAAGCAGTCGATAAGAGAGATATGATGTTTTTGGCTTCCTTTGAATTTTTGAACACTAAAAAATAACTATTATAGATATTAAAATACCTAATAATTCTAAAAACTTGATGCATCTACATATTCTCTCTCCTCTCACATTGTAATTTCTTAAGAAGCCTCTAAAACTAACTTTTCTTGATCATAACTGACTTTTATGACTTAAAACTCCTTAGTACATACCATGGCATATTTTAAGACCATATTAACCTCAATTTACCTTTGAAACATTTTTAAATGCACCAAAAAAGACCCTTTTGACCATTTTTGACTTAGGAGACTTAAATAGACCAAAACACATAAACGAGACTTACCTTAATATTTCTAAATTTACATTAATAAATGATAATAAGGTATTTTATACTCAAATAATACCTCATAAATCACCTAATGTTAATTTTTGTGTCCTATAGGGGTCATATTTTAACTTGGGAGGTTAAAATTGGGTACCAAATTGGTGACTCATAGGGGGTAACATGCTTTTTATGCTGACTAGACCAGTAACCTTGTCCTTCCATTTAGATATGGAGTC
The DNA here is from genome assembly GCA_037957365.1 of Torreya grandis. NCBI lineage: Eukaryota > Viridiplantae > Streptophyta > Pinopsida > Cupressales > Taxaceae > Torreya > Torreya grandis. The sequence goes on from JARHVA010006104.1 coordinate 102,325, forward strand.
AATTTCACTATAATAAAACAATATCAGATCTTGAAACTTGAACAAAAATATAAATTTATTACATAAACAATGAATAAAACTAGGGAACACAACAAGAACATAAGTAAACTAGACTATATACAAACTAACATGAAAATAAAACTTCCTCTTGGATCAAAGTGAAATATTATACCATTTTTTATTAATGATATGAATAAGTGAATGAATCAAGTTTTATTTTGAGCCTTAACTTTGATGTCTTCAAGTCCTTCATAGTTGCCACTCTCTTTGGCATGATTTCAAATGCAATGATAAGAGCTAAAAACATATCACCTATGAAGGTGAATTCTTCTTGTGACACAACCAAATTCTCATGATAATATTTAGATAAAACTTTACCCAATTATGGTACATTAAAGCATGGTTCTTTGTCATTCATGGCATCTTGAGTGAAATTAGATTTCTTATCAGCAACAAGCTTGTCAAGCTCTTCAAAGAGCTTTACATACCATGCCCCATATCCATCATTATCCTCAATGAAAATATCTTGTTTGATATTATTATGCACATGAATTTAAACCTTTTAAAGACCTTAAACCTCTTGAATAATCTCAACATGTTTCTGCTAATCACATTTATCTTCTTTCTCTTCAAGAATCACAACTTATTCAAGGTGTACTTGATCAACTTAAACTTATTCACTTGAAGATTTTTGAACTTCAAGGTTAGCTGCAACTTCAACAAGATAGGTACTTTGAAAGCTATCACGTTATAATTAAAAAGGAAATTCATATTCAAAAATGTATTCAACTTGAACAACAAGTAGTGTAGGATTTTTAAGAGCCTGAAGTTAAACACATACCTAATTTAATCTTTACATAAGTCATTTTATTTCATGGAAGTAGCAATAGATTTATATTTTATTGTATTTTTAGATTCAACCTCTTGATAATTATCATGAATATTAATAAACTCAACTAATGTCATATCCTTCTCAAGTGCCTCCTTTCTCATGTCTTGATCAAGCTCTTTGTGAATATCTACAACATGATCTATATATTTTCTTTCTTCACTCAAGAAGTTTGACTTGTGCTTGTCTTCAACAAGGGGAATCCCTATAGTGAACTCTTCATCACAGACACTTGATTCATCTTCTTGATCATCTAAAAATTCATCTGGATCTTATTTACTTATCTCTCATAGGACATGTTTTCCTTTAATAAGGGATCCGATGGGAGGGTGTTGAATAAGTTCATGGGTTGGAAAGGGCATTTGATGTGTGGTGGATGGATCATGCATGGGAATTAGGATGGAGGGAGTATTATTCAAATTTAGGGGTTTGAAAATGGGATATTATTGAAGGAATTATTGAAGGGAAAACATGTTGAATTGGGATATAGACACTTCATTTTATTCAAAAATACCCTCGCCTTTGTCACAACCTTCTTAAGGCTCTTTGATAGCTACAAATTTATCTTCCATGTTCTCAAATAGGACCTTATTATTATATTAAATGTTTTTTTGGATTGACTTCAATGATGGAACATTGATATCTTATTGGGGAGATGAAAATGAGGCTTGAACAAACACAAGGTCTTCTTTCTTAACATCAACTTCTTAGTCCTCACTTTCTTCATCTTTATTTTCCAAAGATTTCACTACTTGGTTCTAAGTTGGAGTTTTTAAGCTATTAGTCTATTTTAAAGATTGGATTGGCTCTCTTGGAGGATCCTCTTTGGGGTAGTGAATGGTTTCATAAGGATAAGGGGAATAATAAAACTAATATGGAATACAAGAGGGTTATTGAAGAGGGGATGGAGAGACCTACATAGGTTTAGATTATTTCACAAGAGTAGGTACGGTATAGTAAAAAACCGTATTAAAATAAGGTCTCCTAAATGAAGATATATTATTTTATTAAGGGATAAGATTTGTATTTTGAGGAGTAATTGGACTCAAAAGAGGTGGACTAATGATAGGAGATGATGATTGAGGTTAATTATATTATGTCTCTTGATTTTCTCACCTCTTTGATCTATCTATACACCATTTGATAAAGGTTCTCATTTCACTCAATTAATGATTCATAACATACTAGGTTTCCTCTCTAAATGACATCCACTTATCCATCAACATTTAAAATAAATTTCTCATCTTCTTTTTGAGATGAAAAGGGATAACATCTCTCTATCCCATTTTCTCATCACCTCTTCTAATTTTAGCATATTTGGCTTGAGAGACAACAAGGATATGGTATGAGATTGGAAAGGACCTTGATAAGACCTCTTTTTCTACTTTTTTTCCTCTTAAGATCTTGGACTTCTTCTCTAAGAGTCTTAATCACATATTATTATCATTAGAGGTAAAGGGAAATAATATTTAGTATTATTCACCATTAATTGTAATAAAAAGGAGAAAATAGATATGTGAGGTATCAAAAAAGAGTCAAAATTTAATAAGGAGTGAAGAGTCATAAATTAATGTGATTAGTCATTTGAAAGATTTTATAAGCAATTATACAGGAAAGTGAAAAGTACATAATTTTATGTGAATGGGAAATATCATTTGGATCTTATTGAGTTCTTATTATTCTTTCCTTCTTGTATTTGTAGTTTCCCATCATTTATTGTATTTTATTTGTGATTTTTGGTTATTATGTTATTCCACTATACAATAGCTAATAATGGTGTGGCTGCTCATGTCAAAAAGATCATAGGTCTTCCATTTATTTTCAGCTACGCTTAAAAATAATTTTTATTTGTGAGGTCCTTTCTATGCATGTTAGGTGTTATTTGTTTTAAGGAACTATGAACTTTGGATGTATAATGATGAATATCATGTCATTAGTTCACTTCAATTCTATTTTTATTGAAGAAATATATTAGAGATGTGTATAATGTCAATCCTGTAAAGAGACATTCATATGATCAAGACAAGGTTTTCAATTCTATTGAATGGGAAATAGTTTTTTTTATTGGTGACATGTGATATTATTATTCTAGAGTAGATTATTTATTAAACTAATAGTTGCTGATGATAGTTACTGTTAAATTCATATATACTTCCCTTCAAGAGGATTTTGGTTTTAAAAACATCCTCTAGGTTTATAGTGGTCACTATGAGATTTCTTTCTTGGTATGTGATAGACAAGAAAGTTTCATCAACACATCAAAATAAATGTATGCAAGCATGAATAGATTTATTGAGGAATTATTAGGGGGGGTTGTTTACCATGTTTTATTGCCATTATAAAGAGTAAAATTGAAAACCTTGATAGACTGGTAATCCTCTCTGAGTTTAATTATCTAAATATGTAAAATTACTTGTTAAAGTCGATATAACTAGAAGAACACATCTAAATCTTGGTTTTTGGGATGTGACAGTCTTCTAGGAGGGAAAGTGGTCAGTTTGAATTTTTTGATGGTCTTAACTATGCCATCTATACATGCAAAAAATATGGCATGGTGAAATAGGAATAGTGGTGAAAGGTAAAAATAATTACCTTTATGTAAAAATAATAATTTTTTGATTTTGAACACAACCCCTAGTTTATAATTGTAGATGTTTAAAATCATAATGGCTGTGGCTCAACATTCTCTATATAATTATTATGATTATTCTTACCCTATGAAGGAAAATATATATTGTAATAGGTTTGAAACAAAGTAAAGTGTTTATAACTTTTAAAAAATTATAAATGTATTTGAATTTAGAAGAGTTAGTTGTAGAAGTGAATGAGCTCCAGCATGTGAGGCCATGGAGAATAGGAGTAAGAGTAGTTTAGGTTGTCAAATGCAATTTTAATGGATCAAAATTGTAAAAAACTCAAATGTTTAGGGACTTTTTGTGTCTAGTGATGAGAGACCTTTTAAGTTGGGGAGAGTGTTAGTAGGGGTTTTGTGTCTCAAGTTGAGACACCTTTTAATTTGGGGTGAGTGTTAGTAGAGGTAAAGGGAAATAATATTTAGTATTATTCACCATTAATTGTAATAAAAAGGTGAAAATAAGATATGAGGTGTTGAAAAGGAGTCAAAAGGTCATAAGGAGTGAAGAGTCATAATTTAATGTGAGTCATTTGAAAGATTTTATAAGGAATTCTATAAGAAAGTAGAGAGTAAACCATTTTTTTTGAATGGAAAATATCATTTGGGTCTCATTGAATTTTTTATTATTCTTTCCTTCATTTATTTTTAGTTTCCCTCAATTTAATGTGTTTTATTTGAAATTATTGGTTATTACATTTTGCCACTAAATTATAGCTAACAATTCTTCTACATGACAACCTTCTTCATAGGTTTCTTCATAAGGTTTCTCAAAAACATCATGATCAGATAGAGAAAGAATAGGCCAACCACAAGGCTGCCATGGCTCATAAGGCTAATAAAAATCATGATAGGGTTGTTGAGGAACATAGTATGGGTCATGACAAGGTTTGTAGAGAGGTGTATGTAGGAAATCTCATCATACCTAGCCATACCAACTTCATGAGTCAAATGAAACATAAGATTTTAGAAAATTATTTTACAATAAGCACTTGGGCTTCTTATAACTAGCTGATTGCATTTGGAGTCACCATTGGTGTTTGTTGAATGCTTTCCAAAGCTGATAGGTAGAAGAGCACACCAAAAAACTTCTTCCGCTCTTTTGGGCCTTAAGTCCCATTAAGCATGATATAAATATTATAACCAAAATTTTCACACCAAGAGAAGGTTGTTCAAACCTCTCCAAATTTGTTTAAACATGGGATTACCCCTATACTTGTGGGTTGTCTATAATAAGGGTAAACATATAGATTGAAGGGATAACTCCCCTTGATGAATCACTTAGGATCACACACTATTTACTTGGAAAAGGGAATAAATAACTATAATAAAACTAATTGCAGTGGTGATGAACCAATTTTTTTTTACCACTACCACACATTACACAACACACTAAGACCTACAAGATAACATGAACATACATACATCCTAGAATGAACCTATTTCATCAATGTTTTGTATAAGGGTAAATTACTGTAAGAATAATAGGGAAGAATAATTTTAATTCAAAACCCATAAGAGATCCTTGATGACACCAACCATAGCCTACAATATAGAAACAACCACATGAGGCAAGATAAATAAGACACAAATAAAGAGACATACATCTACACTTGATAAGATCAACCATTTAGAGGTTCATCACTACATGTAGTCATAGAATGAGGTAAAAATCAGCTATTTTTTTTATCAAAGGTATAAAAATGGGTAGGGATTCATGATACCTAGGTGAAGGATACATTTTAAATCCAAAGTGGCTCAATATATAACACAAGTGTGAGAGAAGAGAAGAAGTGTGTAAGAGAGAGAAGATATAAAAGTTTCATGTAGGCTATAACAATAATAGGAGTTAGGAAATAACTTAAATAGGTCTAAGATGTCATGTGTGTCTCTTATTCAAATCCTCCATCTTTCCAAGTGGCATGGGAGTTGAAAAAATTGTTTGAAACTTTGACTAGCTCTTCAAAATCTCCCTTATTCTTGACATGTTGAAGTAAAAGTGGCCTTTTTTTGTGGTTATATTAGTTTCTCATACATATTTACTCTTATATTGACACCTCTCAACTGACCCCAATAGGTTCTCCTTGACACATCACCTCTTTCTCATGCAAGGTGTATAGAGGGCTCTAAATCTCCTTAGGGCTGTCATGGCTCATAAGGCTAATAAAAATCTTGATAGGGTTGTTGAGGAACACAGTATGGGTCATGAAATTTTTTTAGAGAGGTGTATGTAGGAAATCTCATCATACCTAGCCATACCAACTTCATGAGTCAAATGAAACATAAGATTTTATAAAATTATTTTACAATAAGCACTTGGGCTTCTTATAACTAACTGATTACATTTGGAGTCACCATTGGTGTTTGTTGAATGCTTTCCAAAGATGATAGGTAGAAGAGCACACCAAAAAATTCTTCCACTCTTTTGGGCCTTAAGTCCCATTGAGCCTGATATAAATATTATAACCAAAATTTTCACACCAAGAGAAGGTTGTTCAAACATCTCCAAATTTATTTAGATATGGGATTACCCCTATACTTGTGGGTTGTCTATAATAAGGGTAAACATATAGATTGAAGGGATAACTCCCATTGATGAATAACTTATGATCACACACTATTTACTTGGAAAAGGGAATAAATAACTATAATAAAACTAATTTCAGTGGTGATGAACCAATTTTTTTTGACCACTACCACACATTACACAACACACTAAGACCTACAAGATAACATGAACATACATACATCCTAGAATACACCTATTGCATCAATGTTTTGTATAAGGGTAAATTACTGTAAGGATAATAGGGAAGAATAATTTTAATTCAAAACCCATAAGAGATCCTTGATGACACCAACCATAGCCTACAATATAGAAACAACCACATGAGGCAAGATAAATAAGACACAAATAAGGAGGCATACATCTACACTTGATAAGATCAACCATTTAGAGATTCATCACTACATGTAGTCATAGAATGAGGTAAAAATCAGCTATTTTTTTTTTATCAAAGGTATAAAAATGGGTAGGGATTCACGATACCTAGGTGAAGGATACATTTTAAATCCAAAGTGGCTCAATATATAACACAAGTGTGAGAGAAGAGAAGAAGTGTGTAAGAGAGAGAAGATATAAAAGTTTCATGTAGGATATAACAATAATAGGAGTTAGGAAATAACTTAAATAGGTCTAAGATGTCATGTGTGTCTCTTATTCAAATCCTCCATCTTTCCAAGTGGCATGGGAGTTGAAAAAGTTGTTTGAAACTTTGACTAGCTCTTCAAAACCTCCCTTATTCTTGACATGTTGAAGTAAAAGTGGCCTTTTTTTGTGGTTATATTAGTTTCTCATACATATTTAATCTTATATTGACACCTCTCAACTGACCCCAATAGGTTCTCCTTGACACATCACCTCTTTCTCATGCAAGGTGTATAGAGGGCTCTAAATCTCCTTAGGGCTGTCATGGCTCATAAGGCTAATAAAAATCTTGATAGGGTTGTTGAGGAACACAGTATGGGTCATGAAAAGTTTTGTAGAGAGGTGTATGTAGGAAATCTCATCATACCTAGCCATACCAACTTCATGAGTCAAAGGAAACATAAGATTTTATAAAATTATTTTACAATAAGCACTTGGGCTTCTTATAACTAGCTGATTGCATTTGGAGTCACCATTGGTGTTTGTTGAATGCTTTCCAAAGATGATAGGTAGAAGAGCACACCAAAAAATTCTTCCACTCTTTTGGGCCTTAAGTCCCATTGAGCCTGATATAAATATTATAACCAAAATTTTCACACCAAGAGAAGGTTGTTCAAACCTCTCCAAATTTGTTTAAACATGGGATTACCCCTATACTTGTGGGTTGTCTATAATAAGGGTAAACATATAGATTGAAGGGATAACTCCCCTTGATGAATCACTTAGGATCACACACTATTTACTTGGAAAAGGGAATAAATAACTATAATAAAACTAATTGTAGTGATGATGAACCAAATTTTTTTGACCACTACCACACATTACACAACACACTAAGACCTACAAGATAACATGAACATACATACATCCTAGAATTAACCTATTTCATCAATGTTTTGTATAATGGTAAATTAATATAATGATAATAGGGAAGAATAATTTTAATTCAAAACCCATAAGAGATCCTTGATGACACCAACCATAGCCTACAATATAGAAACAACCACATGAGGCAAGATAAATAAGACACAAACAAGGAGACATACATCTACACTTGATAAGATCAACCATTTAGAGCTTCATCACTACATGTAGTCATAGAATTAGGTAAACATCAGCTATGTTTTTTATCAAAGGTATAAAAATGGGTAGGGATTCACCATACCTAGGTGAAGGATACATTTTAAATCCAAAGTGGCTCAATATATAACACAAGTGTGAGAGAAGAGAAGAAGTGTGTAAGAGAGAGAAGATATAAAAGTTTCATGTAGGATATAACAAGAATAGGAGTTAGGAAATAACTTAAATATTTCTAAGATGTCATGTGTGTCTCTTATTCAAATCCTCCATCTTTCCAGGTGGCATGGGAGTTGAAAAAATTGTTTGAAACTTTGACTCGCTCTTGAAAACCTCCCTTATTCTTGACATGTTGAAGTAAAATTGGCCTTTTTTTGTGGTTATATTAGTTTCTCCTACATATTTACTCTTATATTGACTCCTCTCAACTGACCCCAAGAGGTTCTCCTTGACACATCACCTCTTTCTCACGCAAGGTGTATAGAGGGCTCTTAATCTCCTTAGGCCTATTTTACACAGAAGTGTCAAAAATTGGTTTCAATTACTCTAGATCAACAAAACTTCATTTATTTCCTATTGTAATCAAATCATACCTTTAATAATCTATTTTTAGGGCTCAAACTAGCCCCAAGAAGTTGTTGTCTACCAAAAGCCTCAATTATGCCTCATTCCTTATAGTTTTTTTTAATGAAAACCTCCTTGTATAGAAGAAATTACAAAAGGTGTTTAGAATATAAAGGTACATTTTAGTACCCTCTATGCTCTTATAGCTTTAAGTTAAATTTCATCCTTTGAGAGGGAGTGGAGATGTCCTTTTTTTTGCTTTCTTTTTCCTAACTAGGCCTCCCTACCAAGAGAGTGAAAAATGTATCTAAAACATCCCCACACATTCCAAACCAAAAATAAGAGTTTTATTAAATTATAAAACATCCTCCCTTACCTCCATGCTAAATTTAAAGTTTAGACTAATTATACAGACCTAAAAGATATCAAAAATCACTTATTTCAACCCTGTTTCATATGGTTCTGTACAATAATATACCAAAAAAATACATGTAAGGATTTTAATTTGATTCTTTAACATGTTTTGGGTGGTTTTGAATTCCATCTAATCCATATTGAGGCATAATTATTCATTTCTCTCTCACTTGGTCTTTTTGGCTCTCTTAGGCAACCTAAAAGTGGTTTGGGTTCTTAAGGATGATTCACGAAGACGGACATATAAATCCTCCAAAAAATTATATAAACTTGAAGTAAATTAGGGTGGATAAATTCCTATATTATCAAAAGGTCCCATGTAAATTCTCTTCACCATACCAAACAAAGCAAACTGACCTCTCAAGTTGAAAACAAACATTTTGGGGGGTCAAGCAAGATTGCAGTTTGGTAGATGTCTTGAGTTGATTCTGAGTTATAATGGCCTTGTTTAGGTCTATTAAATCCTATTTGACCTATTCAAATTTTATATTATCACCTTATTTCACCAAATTCTCTAACCACCTCATTTGCTTAGGCCTAGGGTTTTCAAACCAAACTACCTAAGAGACCATAGTTGACTATATATGCCCTATTTTCACATTTTTATTTTATCTATCAAGAATTTGAGATTCATGAAAGGTTTTTTTATATTCCTTATCATCACTTAAGTGTCTCCAATTTTCTCAACTCAAACTGACTACACCTTTATCTTTAAGATTGACTCCCTTGTACAAGTCTGTATATGAATTTAGGATCATGTGAAGATGAACAAGGGTCTAAATGTGTCTCAATTTTATTTATTATGTTTATATTCTTTGAATTTATATATCATCACTTCCAAACCAATATTATTATCCTTTTAATCTCATATAATCCCTCTCAATAAAACACTTTCTCAAGAAGGTAAGCAGACTTGTAACAAGAACTGTGCATGGAGTCTCATCACCCATGACCTCTATTTTGGTCCTTATCCTTAGGTTCTTGACTTAAAACATACTTGAATTGAGTGAATTTATAACCTTTATATTCTTATCTAAACCTCAAATAATCACACATCAATGTGTTGTGTTGTGGAGCCTATTTTTAAATTACAATGTATTTCAAATACTATATATTTAAAATGTATTATACACTCGATATGTATTCCCCTAAATTTTTTTTGGAACCCCTTTAATGGAAAATAATTTTGGGTTGAATTTTCCCATGGTTTTTGTACCCACTATTTTTTAATATTGCTTTGTTTATCTATTATGTATATATGGATATTTCATAGGTAATACATCATGAGAACAAGGGTTTGAGAAGGAAGAACAAAGTGTGTGAATTCAGGTGTAAATTCAGGAGGGTTTGTTGAGTGTAGCTCCAAAAAATATGTGTGAATTGTAATCATGATAAGATATATCTGATATTTGATTTTACTCTTGTGTATTGTAATAAAATATGAGCAAGTGTTTCTTGGTGGATGTAGCCCATATTAGGTGAACCATGTTAAATTTGGTATTCTTGTTTTGCATGTTTATTTCTATTATTTCTACATCTATGTTCATATATATTATTATTGTGATTATTTAAAATTGTATTGCATCAATTTATAGTTTATTCCTAATATAATGTTTAATACTTTGAGATACCCTAAGTCACTCAAATAGACCTACAGGCATGTGTGCATACAAGGTGACTATATGACCCCTATTTGGTAATTTTGCTCTTAGTGCCTTGAGAAGCCTAAGTTATCATGAAATAATCATGCATATTATTCATCATCTTTTAAGGATCTCAAAATTATATCTCAACACCAACTCAACTTACTCCACTCTCTTTAGGACTAATTGCCATAGTGGGCATGTGTCATGCTATTAAGTCTATGCAGGGGTTTCTAATTTAAGTATTTGATTTGGATCTCATTGACCTCAATGACCTAAGATCCATTATAAACTCCTATATTCTCAAGATAAAAACATAACCTTCAAATTTTATCAGACCTTAAACACCTAAACAACTTACAAATGATTGTGAGTCTACAATATGATTGTTATGATAGTGTGTTGTACATTTGAGATGGGTTGTAGTCTAGGTATGAGATGAGCCTTATTTATCATTCAAAAAATCTTTAAAATTTTATCATTTTTATAATAATTTATAACTCTTTCTCAACACTTTTAATTTATTGCTACATTTATCATCGATGTCTCAAGACAAGTCCTACATATAGGATGGTTGTAGGTGCACATTTAGAACTTAACTGTGCATATGATTTAAATGACTTTAGTGATAGCCTTTCAACCTTACCAAGAGTTATATCATATTATTTATGGTATCTTAAAATCTTTTTAATGCCTTTTAAACTCAATAACTCATTAAATTCCTTATTTTTAAGGCCAAAACTCCACAATGATAGTAGGTGGTGTTTGAATGGATTGTGTATACAAGACTTGAATATGCCTTTCCAAAACACATCATGATACTTATAACAATGGTCAGTTATTATTATGGAGTCTTTATTATTTCATTAAAAACTTTATATCCTCTTAAAGGCATCTCAAACCTTTGTATTCCATTGTTTATACACACAAGTTCATATAGGATACATCCTTTAGTCTTCTATCTTGTCATCACAATATTCATCCTTAAATGTTTTCAAATGATTGAGGATCACCATTGGTTATGTAAATTAATATTATACCATCACCATTATCTCATTCTTGTGACATACAACTTGAGTGTTTATGTCTTTGCATCTATCCTGAATGACACACCTATAGGCCTGTAGAAGGTGGTTTGCAATCTATGTATGTTTGGAGTATTGAGAAGGTGAAAATAAGAGTGTTATGACTTAAAATAACATTTTAAAAAAAGCATAAAAATATGTAACATGAAAACAAAATCTCATGTCCTTTTGAAGAACATATTCAAGCACTCAAAACACCCTACTTATGCAAATACACAAAAAATAGTTTCAAGAAGTGAATGGAGATATGACCATCTCTTAAAACTTTTACCTTGATGTAAAGATTAAAAAAAAAATTAGGAGGCTTTATAATCTTTTTTAAGACCCATAAAAACTTCTCCTTTAGGAAAATATTTCACCATTATACTTGGAAAGCTCAAGAAAGACCCCTATCATGTTTGACTAGCTGATTTTAGACCCCTAACTTCTTAGTGATTTTTCATAGAGATAAAGTGATAAATCTAAGAAATTATGCATAAATTTTTAATCTAACAAATACTAAAATCAATTACCAAATTTTTAGGCTCCCACCTTCTATCTATTGGTCATACCATTTAATTCAATTTTGCATATGTGAGCTTGTGAATGAGTCGATAAGAGAGATATGATGTTTTTAGCTTCCTTTGACCTTGTAACTAATGTAAAATCACTATTTTGGACCTAAAAATACTTTATAATTTTGAAAACTATATTTATTTACATATTCTCTCTCCTCCCATGATGTAGTTTCTTGGGAAGCCTCTAAACTAACTTTTCTTGATTATAACTAAATTTTATGACTTGAAACTCCTTGGTCCATACCATGACATATTTTAATACCCATATTTACCTCAATTGGCCTTTTAAACATTTTTAAAGGCACTAAAAATGATCCTTTTTAACTTAGTAGACTCAAATAAACTAAAACACATAAAAGAGACTTACCTTCATATTTATAAATTTACTTTAATAAATTATAATAAGGTATTTTGGACTCAAATAGGACATCATAAATCATTTAAGGTTCAAAAATTTTCTTATAATTATCCTATTTTAACCTACAAAGTCAAAATTAGTAACAAAAACCTCTACCTTGGTTATGGATACTCAGCTGATAGTAGGTCAAGGTCTTGAGTGAAATTAGAGACATCTCTATCTAGGATATGGATGCCTCGATGGTTGCATATAAATATATATTCAAGAATTCTCAAGGAATAATTCACTAGTCTAATAATTGAAGCTATATTAGTTAGTCTCTACAAGTTTTATGAAATAGTAATGAACCCATTTTCACACACCGAGTCTGATGGAGTGTTATATGCACTCATGCAACCACATGATCACTCTTTCACACCATTACCATAGTTATAATAGCACAAAAATTAAATAATATATAAAAATATGCATAATAAAGTCTTTTCAAATATATTCACATCATCTGTGTGGGTCTTCACAACTAACCAAGTCAAAATACAAGGGAGTTCCTATTAAATAGGCAAGGTAGGTTATTTTTTTCAAAAAAATATTATTAAATGAATAGCCTATAAAATAGGAGTCTCTTTTATTATTGTGAACTCAATAAATACATGAACAAAATAGAATAACATCTCTAATAATAAGACAAATAATTCCCAAATCAAGTTTATACATTTTACTCCAACACCCTCCCTTAAGCACAAAATAGGGAGTCGAAAAAGAGAAACCAAGGAGACAATATGGGTCTCAACAACTAGGCCTGATTATGTACCTTTGTACAAAATCACATTGAAATATAAAATGTCCTTATGGTAACCAATCCATCTTTCTAGAATATATGGATGTTGAGTTGTTTTAATGACCAAGTCAAATAGGAACTGATAATCTATATGAGGCTCACTGTGTAAATAACAATTATCACATAATAATGACAAAATAGTCACCAAGGATGAAATGTATCACTTTAAGGTACCTAAAAACTAGTAACGATAGTTAAACTTGAGAGAGCAAAACATATGCTACAAGGCATCCCAAAAAAGCAAATAATTCCCAAATCAAGATTATAAGACAAATAATTCCCAAATCAAGATTATACATTTTACTCCAACACCCTCCCTTAAGCACAAAATAGGGAGTGAAAAAAGAGAAACCAAAGAGACTATATGGGTCTCAACAACTAGGCCTGATTATGTACCTATGTACAAAATCACATTGAAATATGAAATGTCCTTATGGTAACCAATCCATCTTTCTAGAATATATGGATGTTGAGTTGTTTTAATGACCAAGTCAAATAGGAATAGATAATCTATATGAGTCTCACTCTGTAAAAAACAATGATCACATAATAATAAAAAAATAGTCACCAAGGATGAAATGTATCACTTTAAGGTACCTAAAAACTAGTAACGATAGTTAAACTTGAGAGAGCAAAACATATGCTACAAGGCATCCCAAAAAAGAAAATGGCTCAATATTTAAAAATAATGCTAAAGTAGGTGGATTGGATGGTATGAAGGCCATCAAATATAAATGAAATATGTGGATTTAAAATTATCAATGGAACTAAACTCTACACAAGTGGTTTAGATCTATTACTTGATCACAAAAAGAAAATGACACTAGAATTCACTAGAATAGCTCTTATGAAAAGAGATTTTTAGAGGTATTGATAGTGTAAAAATGGATCACAAACTAAATTTGATCTACTACTAGAATATATTGATATCAAGTAACACACCAAAAAAATAATCAAGATATACACCATACCCCCCATTCTACTGACTGGGTAGAGTGATGCAAAAATGTTTGTATGAGTGGATTGAATGCACTACTTGAACATAGATAAGATGACACTGTATTTACTAGATAGATAGTATTCATAATGAGATCAAGCCCCATAAAAAATTTGAATTATAATATCAACTATAAAAAAATTTATTCAAGATACAAATCCAATATCTCTCAAGAAGATGACCCTGGTGGTTATGGTAAAGGCAAGCAACTGAAAGAGTGAAAAGGTGCCCAATATAGAGCACACAAATATATGAAGGTAGACAAGGATGAATCAACAAACCCCATATGGCACTTTATAATTCAGTATGAGTATAAAAATAATCCAAAAATAAAAAATATTAAATAATGCAAGAAACCTAGAATTCTATATGTATGCACCTAAAATCGCTCACTTCATTATTGTCGACTAATATTCCTATTAATCGACACTAATTATTCTTAACCTATTTTATCCCACTAATTTATCCTAATCCTAACATATATCTAATATCCCCATCCATTATCCTTCATCCACTAACTTTATTCATCCCATCCCTCATTAATTCTATCCTAATACCTATTATCCTAATCTAATCCTAGTTATCTATTATATAGGAATTTTTAATTCCCATAACCCCACCTACCCACCTAATAACCTACTCCCTAGGATTTACTACACCCCTATTTACCTAATCCATCTATAATACCTATCTAACCTTACTCTAATCATTGTTAACTTGTAAAAAGAGTTCTAGAACTCTTCAAATATAGAACTCTCTCTAACCTAGCCCTCCTCTCTAAAAACCTCTAACTCTAGAGGTTTCCAAGGAGTTTAATATTCCTTGGATAATATAAAAACATTGATCTCCTCCCTCTAAGTTTGAATGTCATCCATATATCTTCCCTCCATTCCTATATATAACCAACACTCCTCCTCCATGGAAGGCCATCTAGAAATCTTGCAAAGTCTTCATGCCAAAATCAATCCTTGCATCTTCATCAATAATTCAATAACAAGTAACATAACTTTGTCAATCTAAGTCTAAGATATCTATTTAAATACTCATTTATTTTCTATTTTATTTAATCATGATGTAAATCTCTTAGGATTTAGAGTTTAAATGTAGGATTGAATGTTTCTTTCATCTAATGCATTTATATTCTAATGGCTTTATCATCTTACTTAGTAGTTGATATTTGAGTTTGAAATTTACATTTCTAAATCCATAGTGAGATCAAACTTAACCTAATTTTTTGTGACCACGGTGGGACCTATCCCTCCCAAAATAACAATTTGGCATCCTAGATGTGTTTTTGTTAACCTGTAGGTCTAATTAGATCAAGAAAATCTTAAAATTTTGAAATTTTACATGCACAAGTTACAATCATGATATTGATCTGATAGTCATGAGATTATCTAAGGTAGTCATGGTATTACCCCCATGAGTCACATTTTTATTCTAACCACCTACTTAACCACTAACCATATGCTTAACTATGTAGGTTTTTGGCCTTTGACAATATCACAACTTTGATAGTCATGAGTTTGTCTTGATAGTCACGATATTCTCTAACCTAATCATGATATTATAAACCACTAACAGTTTGTCTTCCAAGTCTATTTTTGACAATCCCACAACTATCTTAGTCATGATATTATTATATAAATCATGATATTATCAATACTAGTCATGATTTTGTAAAATTTCTAATGGTTTTATCCTATAGGTCTCTTTTTGATAATCCCACCACTTAACCAGTCATGATTTTGCCCTGGTAATCATGAGATTGGGACAATGAATCACCATATTGTAATATTCACAAAACCATCAATTATTGACTATTTTAGGGCCCATTCTAACATTATATGGTTTCTATAGAGGTTTTTTGATATCATACAATCTTACATTTTAAAGTTTAGGGTCTTCTTGATTTAAATTTATATTTTATAGCTAACCTTAATTTTTTTACCAAGTTATTATTGTCTTTGGATGGTTATTTTGTGATATTTTTAAATTGTTATATTAGGGAGAGAGGATATTTCAAGGATAATCATTTGAATACCAAACACTAGCACACTAGGACTTACATCTTCCCCCCTCTCCATTTTGGATAAAACCACAAGTTTAGACTTTTTTGTAGTCATGATATTTCTTTGGCTAATAGCAATATTGACTTGGCAATCACGAGTTTATTATTTAGCTTGGTTTTTGTCATTTTGTCATTTTTAAACAATTATACTTGTTAATTCTCCATCTGTTGATTTAAAACTAAAAACTTCTCATCTTTTTAAACATTCTGTAATTTGCATAATTTTGGTTAAAATATCACCTTGGTCAAAATTTTAGAAACATCATAAACTTCAATCTATAGTTTATCATTACTTCAATATATGGTTATTTTGTGATATTTTTAAATGGTTATATTATGGAGAGAGGATAATTCAAGGATAATCATTTGAATACCAAACACTAGCACACTAGGACTTACATCTTCCCCCCTCTCCATTTTGGATAAAACCACAAGTTTAGACTTTTTTGTAGTCATGATATTTCTTTGGCTAATAGCAATATTGACTTGGCAATCATGAGTTTATTATTTAGCTTGGTTTTTGTCATTTTTTCATTTTAAAACAATTATAATTCTCCATCTATTTATTTAAAACTAAAAACTTCTCATCTTTTTAAACATTCTGTAATTTGAATAATTTTGGTTAAAATATCACCTTGGTAAAAATTTTAGAAACATCATAAACTTCAATCTATAGTTTATCATTACATAATATAGATATAATAATTTTATGAATTTAGACCAATATATTATCTACTAATCACCTATTTCTAGTTCATAGCATAATCTATAAAATTTTCCATTTTGCACAATACCGTGACTATCATTTTACTTGTAGTAGTGGGATTGTCATTTTGAGTCACAGTTTTATGGTTTATGATAAAAATTCAACTTTCAAATTATATTGAATAGATATATTGTCTATTTTAGTTGTGGGTTTGTATAATTAGTCATGGTTTTGTATTTAACCATCATGGCTATCTAGCTTCTACAAAATTGTCACTTGCGAATCATGGTTTTATCTTGTAAGTCATGGTTTTGCACTGAGAAGTAGTGATTTTACATTAAAATTTTATCATTTTTAAGACCATTTTTTGAGTCAATTTTTGTAAATTTTAAGTCACTCTGAGCCCCCTAAAAAATGATGTGATTTCCCCTTGACCTTGCAAGGGGCATTTCCCCTTGACCCCCCTAGGGACTGCCACCCCTAGACCCCTACATTGTGTCCTATTCACCCCAAAAACGTTATAGAGCCAAACCATGATTTTTTTAGGGTTTTTTATTAAGACATATTTGACCAACATTTTGTTTATTATAGGGGTTATTGTGCTAACATCATCTTATAGGTTATATTTTGGATCTACATTTGGTTTTGTAGGATACCCCTCAAGAGTGATTTATCAAAACTACTAATATTTTTGTTATAGGACCCCCCCTCTTGAGCACCATATCAAACTACTAACCCATGTGATTTTAGGACCACCCATCAAAGACCAATATTTTCACATCATTTTTGTACTGTATTTATCATTTTTAATCATCTTATTGTGTTTATATCTTTCTTATGAAAAATCATTCCTTGTATATAATTGCTTGTGTTAACTTGTAAATAGTTATCGTATTGTGCTATTCACACATAGGTAATTAAATAAGTTAATTAATTATATCATGTATTTTTATTGTCTATCAACCAATCCTCTCTAGGATAGAAAATGATGTTGAATTGACACCCACACATAGGCTTAGTTTATAGGGGTTAATTTCATGGATTTCATTACCATTCACTAACCAAATTTTGTGTTCTAGTAGAGTATAACAATCAGGGATAGTTGTCATTAGGCTAAATGGTTGACCTCATACAGGTCATCCATGAAGGGGAAGAGTTAACTCTATGAATCAAGCATAATAAAGTACCCTACATAGACTTAGGATCTAATGTACCTTTGTGTATATTAGAGATTCCCCTAGAGATCTAGTTCAGCTTAGTATAGGACCTTCTAGCCATAACATGTGTATCACTGTAGGAGTTAACATCAATTTTGAAGTAACCATTGAGTGCAATAGGGTTGATAGGGTTTAGTTAATTTCATAATGGGTCACCAACCTACAACCTAACCTATGAAGCTATTGGATAGTGCGGACGTTAGGTTACACATACTTGATTTTACTAATCATAGATTGTGGATTACTTATTTAGGTGTGTGTTGTGCCAAACCCATATTTTTTGTAAGCTGAGTCAACCTTTATCTATTCAAACCTATTTATGTCCTTTTCATGTATCATACTGTATATCATTACTACATCTCTATCCCATCATCCTTTGTATATATCCTAGTCATCATCTTTATCATCCTATCATTATACATATTAACTTTATGCCATCTTATTTTGTCTAGTCATACCTACTTATCATAAGTCATACCTCCATCTTACCTTGTACATGTCATCTTATACACCCCATCACATATTTCAATCACATCTTGTATATCTTTGTCTCACCCCTTTGTACATAATTTTATTCCCTTGTAAATCTTTTTAGCCACATCCTATCCTACTCACATTTTTATTTACACATCTATTTCCCATTCCCCATCTTGTCTTCATACCATCTTAGCTTAACCATATCCACTTATCATTTGTCAAACCCCCTATCACCTCCATCCTATTTTGACCATCCTTGTGTTTTACTTGAATTTTCACTTTTTTGTTTATAGAAGAAGGGTAAAACTAAAAGAGGGGTAGAGGTTGGTATAAACTAGATGTGGCATGGGCTCCATAATCCAGATGGTTGTAGATACTCTTATTTGGCTTGGGAAGATGACATGTAATAAGATAGAACTAGAAAATGGTTTATTATCTAGGTATATGGGTAGATTGCCTAGAAAGCTATATCCAAGAAGTGTGAACTATCTAGGAGGCTGTCAATCCACCTTTTGATACAAGTTAATGTTGAAAATAAAGATAACATAACATAAATGAAAGTACTAAATAAAAATAAATAAATACTTTTCAAAGAAATGTCAGTGTTCTAATAAAATAACATTAAGGTAGATTTTAAATGGTCTAAGAATGGTTTAGGTAGGGTTAGGTTATTGTTTATAATATGTAAGGTGATATAGGGTTTATAGAATAGGGTTTTGGTTAAGGTTAGTGGGTATTTGGTGCTTTTTTACTTTTTGGTTAAAAGGGTTCACACAGTGATAGTCAGTGGTCAGGCTGACTGTCAATCATTAGAGGGCTAACCATTAGCGATTAGAAGGTTAACAATTGGGTTCCAATTTTTATTGAATGTAGACACTAGAAAACTACACACTATAGTTCTAGATGTCAAAATACCCCTAGATGACCAACCTACCATCCACCCCCATTTAAACCATATAATTGAGTCAAAACACTCTTTGACCAACTCACCTTCTAACCCACCTTGACCAAACTTAACCACTTGATCAAACATTACCATTTCACCTTTTCAACCAAACTTAACCATTAACCACTAATAGTTAGCATAGTAACCATAGATGGTCAGCATAGTAACCACCAATTTTCATCACTCTAACCACTAACAGTCATTTTGACCACTGAAGGTGAGATCTTCAATTATTTTACACCATCAACAACTGTGTACTAGATGGGAAACTTCCTCCTAAATAACAGCTTGATTTAAAATCATTACAAAGCATCATAATTAGAAATTTTATCCTCCTATCTAATTAGCAACTTCATCTTCCTATCCTCCATCTCCTCTTCCCTATAAAAGAAAGAGAGAAGGACCAAGAAAGGGGATTCATGATCTTGATCTTCCTAATCTTCTTAGATATTAGAGTTTTTTAATAATTTTCCAACAAGTCTATAGGTGCAATAGAGACTTGAACCTATTCTAAAATCACTCCAAACTTCACCAATTAACCTACTATTACTCTGTTAAATTTTTTATAGATCTCAACAATCAAGCTAAATATCTATCTCTTATCAAGATTAAAAATTAGTTTCTTTGTTTTATTCTTTTCTACCTCCTAAAAACCACACTCTAACCTCTTAACCAATTAACTAATCCACAAAAACCTATAGTACCTATCTACCTTTTGCCCTGTAACCTCTAAACCTATAGACCCAACCTTTTACCTTAAGTAGCCCTATTAATAGTAACCACTGATGGTCATCCTAACCACTGACAATTAATTATCAAACTAATATGTATCACCCCAACCATTTATGGTTAGCTATCAAATTGTTGTTAGTCACCCAACCACCAGTGTTTACTCTAACCACTGACAGTCAGCCTGACAATTGATGATCATTATGTGAACCCTTTTAACCAAAAACTAGAAATCACCAAACACCCACCAACCTTAACCAAAACCCTATTTTTTACCCTCTATCACCTTAATCACTAGAAATAATAACTTGACCTTGCCTAAACCATTATTTGACCCTTTAACATCCACCTTAATGTTATTTTATTAGAAAACTATATTTTAAAAAAAAAGTTTATTTCTTTTAATTTAGTACTTTAGTTTATGTTATGCTATATTTATTATCAAACTTTATTTTCAACATTAACTTGTATCAAAATGTGGATTCACATCCTCATAAATAGTTCACACTTCTTAGATCTAACTTGTTAGGCATTCCACCCATCTACCTAAATAATCAACCCTTTTCTAGTTTTATCTTATTGTATGTCATCTTCCCAAGACAAAGAAGAGTATCTACACTCATCTGGATTATAGAGTGCATGCCACATTTAGGTTATACTAACCTCTACCCATATTTTAGTTTTACCCTTCTTCTATAAATACAAAAAAGTGAAATTTTGAGAAAAGGTGCTAAACGGGTATTAGAGTTGTCTAAATTCAAGTAAAACATTTTGGGAGTATTTGAGTATTACAATAAAGTTCACCCAATTGTTGATGGTCACTGCGGTAGAAAATAACATGTTATTTTCACTCCCTTGACCCCAACCATACCCTATTTTCTATGTTCCTACCTATTCACATAGAATTTTCAAATTTTCTAAACTTGAACCCAACTATTTCAACATAATAACCACCTTCAGTCAACATAGTAATCACTAATAGTTAGTCTGAACATAGATAGTCAGGTCATCAAACATGATTTAAAGCATCAACAAATGTGTATGATATGGGAAACTTACTCTTAAATAATAACATCATAATAATTAGAAAATTTATCATCCTATCTAATTACCAACTTCATCTTCCTATCCTTCATCTTCTCTTTCCTATAAAAGAAAGAGAGCAGGACCAAGAAAGGGGCTTCATGATCTTAATCTTCCTAATCTTCTTAGATATTATAGTTTTCTTTATAGGTTTCTAAAAATTATATAGGTGAAATAAAGACCTAAACCTCTACCAAAATCACTCCAAGCTTCACCAATCAACCAACTATTAATCTACCCAAATCACTTCAAGCCTCACCAACATTTGTAGCAAGTCAACCTTCCAACATGAGCTAAGTTTTTTTTTCATTGATTTATTTACCTTGATCTTATTTTAGTAATTACCTCTAAGCTCTAACCATCTTCTGAACCCATCAACCAAACTCACAACCTAACCTTTTACCTTAATCAAACCCATCAACAATAACTACTAACAGTCGATTATCTAACCACCGATGGTCATCCAGACTGTTGATGATTAATTGTCAAAATATTGTCAAACCATCGTTGGTCAACCCTTTAACCACTAATGGTTAGCCCTCTAAACATCAATGGTCAATGTAACTATTTATGGTTACTTTAACTGTCGATGATCACTATGTGAACCCTATTAACCAAAAACTAGCAAGCAACCACCACCAACCAAGCCTCAACCAAACCTTGTTTTATTGGCCCCTATCACCTCACAGGCCAAAAATAGCAACCTAACCAAACCTTGTTTTGTTGGTCCCTGTCACCTCATAGCCTAAAAATAATAACCTAATCAAACTTGAATTTTTTTTAATAATTTATCATTCACCTAAATGTTATTTTGTTAGAACACTAGAATTCATTTATAAAGTATTTACTTCTTTATATTTAATACTTTCATTTATGCAATATTTTTTTCAACTTTTCTATTTTCAACATTAACTTGTATCAAAAGGTAGATTGACAACTTCCTAGATAGCTCACATTTCTTATATCTAGATTGCTAGGCAATCCACCCATCTATCTAACCAACCAACCCTTTTCTAGTTATATCTTATTTCAGGTCATCTTCCCAAACCAAAGTAGAGTATCTACAACTGTCTAGTTTATGAAGCACACACCACATATAGGTTCTCCCAACCTTTACCCCTCTTTCCATTTTACCTTCTTCTATAAAAAAAAAAGTGAAAATTTGAGTAAAACATTCTGGCACTCTTGGTGGGACCTAGCATCCTTTTTTCTTCCTTTATTCTATATTCATCAAATGAAATATAAAATTTCTTATTGGGATTAAAATAAAAAAATTTCATACATTGATTGCTAATTTTTATTAGTTCATCTAGTAACTTAAAAGAAAAGTAATTAATTATATCCTTCACTCTTGTTATCACACACTTATCCAAACCACATAACCAATCAACACATCAAAATATACTTGAGACAAGGCGCAACTAGGATTTCATCACCTAGTGATAAACCTTACTCTTTTACATCAATCTTACTTGGAGGTAATTACCAAGGGGAAAACCAACTCATCTCTCTGGTTGAGTATAAACTTTGAGATTCGATATATTTAGGCTAAGCACTCAACACCCTTATCATTTTAGTATGTGAAGTGAGAGGGTAGGCCCCAATATTAAGTCACATACTAAATATCAATTCATATTTCTCTCTTAAACACTTAAACATAACATGAAACCAACCTTAGATTTCCTATTTAGTACTCAATCTACAAACCAATTTTCCTCTTCACACTTTCTAATTCATAAGTCAAAAGTGATTTAAAAATAACCCTAGGTTATTAAACACACTCTAGTGTATGTTTAATTTCCTTTATTTATTTTATTTTTCTTGATATTTGTTTTAGGTGTGAGTTTCATCATATTATTTCCTATTTCCTCTCATGGTCTTTACTAGATAGTAGTTAAGGAATCAAAACAACTAAAAACCACCTTTTTCTTCCTCCTCCATGGACTAAACCTTTGATGATAATGGTTCCCCTCTTTTTTCTCTCCCTCCTACCAAGCCATTGATTATTTCTAAGGGTTATATAAATATCAACACCTTCCTTGATAACAACCCTATGGCTCTTCAACATTACCTAAACACCTTATCTAACTATACCCCTTTCACTTTGGTTCCTCCCAGATCCACCTTATGGTATGAATCCCCATCTTCTGGTGGGTGCCACTTCAACCTAACCCATGATCACCCAAGCCTATTCTTCTAATATCCCACCTACCACCACTCTCCAAAATCCATCTAACATCCTAACCAATAAGCAAACAACTACTACACCAACCAATACCTCCAACATTGGGTCAACTTTTCCCCTTGTTACCTATACTCCTACTGTTGGAGTATCCTCTACCCCTATTTTTACTATTCCCCTTAGCTCAACCAATCCACCAATTTCTATCCCAATTTATATTTTGGTACTTTCCATACCTCAAACACTACCACCTATTAGCACTATAGTTACCACCCATCAACAACCAACTAGCACTTTCATACCTCCAACCCAATATACATCCATATGACCATCTGCCAACCTAAACATGCCTTTAAACAAACCCCTATCATCCCCCTAACAAGTAATCATGATATATTATCCATATATGTCTAACCCACAAGGATACATAACACTTTCCACCCAACCATTTATGCTAATTAACCTTTATAAAACACTATCCCAACCTCCTATCACTGATTACCAATATGTGGCTTCTTCAACACACTCTATCACTTATCGATACATTCTTACCACCCAGCCTCAACAAAGCTTGCCACCTTAGTATGTTATTTCCCAACCTCAAATATATTTGGTCCAAATGTTAATGGACAAAATGACCAACCTAGAATCATCTATCTTTGGGTCTCATAACCTTTTATCCTATGATAAAATATGTAATGAACCCATTAATCCATCTATTCCTATCCATGCTTATCTTCCTCAATAGGAATTACCCATATTTTCTAAATTCCAAGGCAAAAAGGATCCCCAACAACATTTGAGAACTTTTAATCACTCTTTTTATTTGATCACATATGATGGTGATCTCCTCCTTCGTACCTTCCACATGTATTTATCAGAACTAGTCCTTGATTGGTATAGTGACCTCACTAAGCACTCCATATTTTTATTCTCCAAACTTTTCCAAATCTTTTTAGAGAATTTATTATTAAATATATCTAAAAAGGTTTCTATTACCAACCTCTAATCTATTAAGAAATTTGATGATGAATCAATATCTGATTTTGTAGCAAGATGGATAAGACTCATCAACCAACTTACTTTTTCATTACCGAAATTGGAGTTGATCGATCACTTTGCTCGGGTTTGTGCCAAACATATTTCCCCTACTCTTTAAGTTTAAACTTTTAGATCTTTTGATGAGGCATTCACCATGGCACATAAACTTGAAAACTGAGCTATTGACGAAGGGAAATTGAAACTATGAAATAATAACTCTAGTTATAAATCCAATGATCCTCCTTCCACCAAAACTACTAACCAATCCAACCATCCCAATACCAAAGTAAAAGCATATGCTAACTTATTTATCATAAAGACTACCCCACCACCAACTATCAACTAAATCCATCAAACCAATTCTTTCAACCCTTCCTACTAACAAGACTAAAACAAAAACTGAGCTTCTCTAAAAAAATACACTTAAATAGGGGAGACTTATGCGTCAATTTTAGATAAATTTCTCAAATCGAACCTCATCCAACTTTCACCTATCAAAACACCTCAATAATTTGATGCTTCTCACCCTATGCCCAATTGGTATAGTGAGAATGACCATTGTTCCTTTTAATGAGTCATTGGACATGATATAAATAGATTTTATACCGTCAAAAGTCTAGTCCAAAGATTAATTGATAGTGGAGAACTTGCATTTGATGATTTCAATGCACCTCCTAATCAATCCCTTGTCATCTTCCACAAACCTTTTCCTAATCATGTTTCATCTACCCATCATCATGATAACATATCAAGAGTCATCATCACCTCATCATCATAATCATAAAGCATCTATAAACATCATAAACATCTAGTCCATACCATCATGTCATCAATATAAATAAATATCATCCATAAATAATCAATATGAATCATAAACATATATAAACATTAGAACATAATCATGTCATCAATATAATCAATATAAATAAATATCATCAATACACAATCAATATGAATCATAAACATCTATAAACATCAGAACATAATCATGTCATCAATATAATCAACATAATGATCATATACATCAATAAGGAAATACATGAAATAATATATCCACCTCTCTCACTCATATACATCTCACATCATCAAAATGTAGGCTAGAATCAAAATAATATCCATCCATGTTAATAAACTCAAGCCCCTAGGGTACCACTCCCATTCAATTCATCAACACCTACACCCCACCTAGGTGCTGACATTGGGAGATCACCTAATATCCACCAAAGTAGAATTGGACCCATTGGAAATTATGTTCTCTAACCAACCTATTTGATCACATCCACCTCAAGGTTGGCTATTTTTGACCCAAACATTTTCATGTTTTGTGATAACCTTTCCATGTTACACTTTTAAAATTTTTAGCATCTCATGCATGACTAGACCATTTGTGTTATTTTATGGGACCACTTTCTACATCAAATACCTACCAATGACACTAATCCTATCTAGATTACTTTCTAGGAATGCCCTGATTAGTTATGACCAATGTTGTGGCTCAATTACCCTATCATATGTCTCCCTAAAACCTGACCTTATTTTTATCAACATTGGTAACCCTAGTCTTCACATGATCTTGATTATCACACTTAGTCATATTTTGTGCATGTGTTTACATTTCAAATGCCCAACCATTTTTTCTCACCCACCTTGTGACTATCTCTTTACCATTTATAAAATGTCAACGCAATTTTGCCTTCACTTCATCAACTCCCAGTTTGAGGGGGAATACCTCCTCCCATACTCGGGGCAACCAGACCATGACCAACAAATTGTTCATTCTTTATTTTTTATCTTGTTTATCCAAATCCATATAAGAAAAAGGGGAAAAATATAGACATTAAAAAACTACATAGTTTTAGATGTCAAAATGCATAGAGCCCTTACCCGACACTAAGACTAGTTAACCACCTACTTGACTTATCCCATTTATTATTTTGCTAACATAACTTTTTGATTCACCCCTTTTTAACCCATTTTCCTCTAAAAACTCAACCATCGATGGTTAGCCTAACCATAAATATTTAAGTCTTTTAAGCTTACTTTAAAAGCATTACTAGCTATATGAGATAGACATGGCACATTTAACTTCCATTTTGTGATGCAAACTATCTTTAAAAAATCATAATTAGTAACTTTTTCCTCTATCTAATTAGTAACTTCCTCTTGCAAATTTGGTAACTTCATCCTATAAAAGGAGAGAAGTAGGAAGTGAAAAGGATCTACAACTCTAGCAATCCACATCCAAGCTATCTTGCATCCAGGTATCTAACATCCCTTTAGAAAGCAAACAACATTAACAGAGACCCAAAACTCTATTGGAATAACTTTCAAAAGGCTAAAGTACTGTCACTCTAGTCAAATTGCTTTAGCCTTCCATGACCAAATTATAATTATCTCTTCCTTATTTTATTTGATTTATTTTCCATTTCTAACCTCCTACCATATCAGACCCATCAATATTTTATTTTCCATTCCCCTAATCCATAACAAACCTCTATTTTCCTAATTACCTAGTTTATAATTATTTTTTTAATCATTTCCAAAATCACACATGTAACCATGGATGGTTATCTCAATCATTGATGGTCACCTAAATCAATGATGGTTACCCAACCACCAATAGTTAACCCAACTATCGATGGTAACTTTGGCAAAAAAAAAACAACTTATTTTCACCCCCTTGACCCCAACTAGACCCTATTTTTTGTGTTTCTACCTATTCATAAAGAATTTTTTGATTTTATGAGCTTGAACCCAACTATCTTAACATCAGTATTGAACTACTTTTGCTATATTTAGTGTTTTTGTTTAATAATCAATTTACTTTTATCTCATTTTACATGCATTTACTTTTCAATTATTAAATGCAAATTTCCTTTATTTTCATTTATATCAACTTAATTGTTATATATAGTGGATTGATAGCCTCTTAGCAAACATACACTTTTTGGATCTAGCTAACACTAAGTTTTCCACTCAACCATCCATCTGATAACCCCTTTTCTAGTGTCTTTCTTATTTGCAAGTTATTCCTTCCAAGCTAAAGAGGAATTCCTACCATCATCTAGATTACATGCACACTTTATCAAGTATTCTTATACACACCCTATTACTAGTTTTATTACATGCTTCCAAACTAAGAAATGATTGGAAATTAACTGAAATAATTTGGCACACCCAGTGGGACCTATCATCCCTCTTCTCCCTTTATTCTATGCTCATCCAATGAAATCTAAAATTTCCTTTTGGGATTAAAATAAACTTTTTACATACATTGATTTATTGCCTATCTTATTTCATCTAGTAACTTAAAAGCATAGTAATAAATCATATTTTTCACTCTTTTTATCACACAATTTTTCCAAACCACATAACCAATCAACACATCAAAACAAAATTGAGACAAGGCCCAACTTAGATTTAAACACCTAACAATAAATCTTACCCTTTCTTGATAATCCTAATTGAAGGTCATTACCAAGGGGATAACCAACTCAACTCTCAGTTTGAGTATAAACTCTAAAAATTAGTATATCTTGGCTAAGCACATGACACCCTTATCCTTATGGTGTGTGAAGTGTGGGGGTTGGCCCCAATATAAAGTCACATACTGACTTTCAATATAGATTTTTGAGAGCCATAACTAAACTAAACCAGCCATAGACTTTTTTTATAGTACCTACTCAACAAACCAAGTCTTCTAACATTATTTCTAACTTAAGTCATAAGCTAAAAGAGAGAATAAAAACCTTATGAGGTAAAATACTTTAGTGGGTGTTTTGCATTTTTGACTTTTTCTTATCTACTCTTTGTTTTGAGTTGTGAGAAACCTACCTTCCATCATCTTGCCTCCATTACCTTGTCTAATGGAAAAGCAACCTATATTCTCTCTTGGAGATCCTAAATTTTTTAAGATCTTAGATAAAAACCATCTTGACTTAGAGTGATACCTTGCATCACAAGCCACTTATGCTCCTAGCCATACCTAAAATCAATAAAATCTCACCTACAACCAACCAACAACCTATCACAACCATTTGATCATCATCATACCTAACCAAAAAACTATCAACATCTATCATATCAATCACCCCAACCTCATCAAAATTTGGGTTATCTACCACAACCAACATATTAAGCACCCCAACCATCATATCAATTACCTCAACCTACCTTATCAACCTTGCCAAACCTATCAACTCAATCCAACCAACCTAATCAACCTTACCTAACCTCATCAACAACCAACCCAACCTCACCCACCATCAATCAAACTTTACCTATAATAAATCAAACCTAAAATACAATCAAAAAATAAATTATCAATTACTACCTAAGCTGGTTATAATGTTAATGGCTTGGATAATGAAAGTAGAGTCATCTATTTTTGGTACCCATAACCAATCATCCCTCACCTATAACTAATCAAATCTCAAATAAAACCAACCAATAACCTATCAATGACCATTTAACCATCATCATACCCAACCAAAAACCCATCAACACCAACTTAACAATTATCATAACCAAGCTCAACTTTAACCTATCTAACCTCATCAATTATTAGGTCACCTACCCCAACCATCATATCAACTACCCCAACCCACTTTGAGCCAACCCTATTTTTTTTAGCACTAAGATTTGTTCTATCATCTTTTCTATCCAACCAACAACTATCAAAACAATTTATCAACCTTACCTAACCTATCAAACTAACCCACCTTATCAACCCTACCCAAGAAATCAAACCCACCCAACCTATCAACTCAACCAAACCTATCAAACCAACTAACCTCATCAAACCAATTGATTAGATTTCAAACTCAAGATCAATCTATCATTGAACTTCTTTTTACACCCAATATTATGCACACTAATAACTAAAGCCCTCAAAATAATGAGATCCATCCAATAGAATTGGCTCTCACTAAACCTATAACTAAGTAAACCATAATCCAACCCTTAACCAAACCACTTGTTAACCAAGTAAAACCTTGTAAACTTTCTTTCCAAATCTCAATCAAAGAAACTAACTTACTTTTTCCACTCACCTATGTGAAACTAACCTACCTACCTTTTATACTCACCCATGTGAAACCAACCTACCAATATTTTTCACCTACCCATGTGGAACCAACCAACCTACGTCTTCCACTTATCAATTTTATGTAACCTACCATCAACCTTACCTTACCAACCATCAACCCAACCTTAACAACCATAAACTTTACCTCACCTACCATTAACCTAAATTTACCTATCATCAATCCTACCTTACTAAATATCAACCTAACCTGAAAAACCATTAACACTACCCCACCTACCATTAAGCTAACTTTACCTGTCATCAACCCTATTTTACCAACCATCAACCTAAACTTAATAACTATTAACCCTACCTCACATACCATTAACTTAAATTTACCTACCATTAACCATACCTCACCTACCATCAACAAAGTTAAACCATCTATTAACCTAACCAAACTTATCATCAACCTAACCTTACCTATAACCATCCACCCAACCTTACGTCATCAACCAAAGCAAATAATCAAACCTACCCAAACAACAAACCAACTTAGCCATATATCTTACATCTCTCAACCAATCAATCCAATCTCTATACCAAATCAATTAATCATAATTAATAAACTTTTTAACCCAATCATAACCAACTTATTTAAAAATGTAAACTTAGATCAACTCATAAAACTAACCAAATCTACCCTAGCTCAAGCACAACCACATTTTATCAAGCTTGACGAATTAGAGGAAATCCCACCTGAACCACCACCTATAACTTGAGCTAACTAATCCACTAACAATGAAAAATTAACAACCCCTTTTTAGAGGTGGATGAAGTCATCTTCACCCCTTACAAACCCTATTATTAACCAAAACTTCACCTTGGGATTATTTCCCCATCCATGACCATCCATGGAAAGAACAAACTAGGATAACTTTCCCTCCATAAGGATTTGACTATTTATTAACATAAACCATACCTTAACGATTGACCAAACTAATCTTTAGTCTTTTTTACTTAACTTATCAACTAACCAACCATAAAATATTGGATATTATCTTTCTCCTTTACCCAACCAAACTTATTATAGAATTACTTTTTTCACCTACCTAGTGGTGTCACCTTCTCCACCAACCTATGTAACCTTTGGAGATTACCCTTCTCTACTTTAACAATTATTTGTGCTTTCTGAGGATCACAACCTACCTTGGATACCCAAGAAAAAAATAACCAACTAAATAACTTTAACCTTATTCATTTTAGGCTACTTTTTCCATGGTTTCTATGATCACCAACCATTTAGGAGTTAACTTCTCTCCTAACCTTTGTATATTACCCTCTCCATCAACCCAAACTAAACAAAGTGGTATACAAAATTAGGGTAACCCTTTTATACACAACCCAACATATTTAGAAAGTCACCTTCTCCCCCAACCCTTAGATATTACCCTTTTCCATCAAAATATCACCTAACCAACCTCACTTTTTTATCAATCTAAATCTTTTCCATGTCTAATCAAGTATCAACAAGTAACTAGGGGACATCTACTATCTTGATTGACATCAACCATGTACATAAGCATAGATTTAAGGCATATCATAATCTCAACCTAATCTAATAATTTTGTATATATGCATATGTTCTTTGGTTAAACCAAGTTTCTTATCATCTTGTGTCTAACTTAAGCTCAATATTTTTTTCAATCACCTTCATCTCCTTATCTTTAATGATAACTGATTAAAAATAAGATTACATGATCATCTATCATAAACTTAACCTAATCATGAGCATGGATATCATGGATCTACCCATGACATGATCCTCATGGTCTTTTTCAACTTTTTTAGGATGGATTTTTATGGTCATTGTCACTTAAACCACCTCTTTTACCCATCATCAACCTCTTTATGCTATGGATTTGGCTCTATAAAGAAAAATCTTAAGCCTATATAAATAGGTCATGTATAATATAATATATAAACAATTTGGGATACCAAACTATCACTTGAGTCAACATCTCTAGCATTCCATACTACTCTCTTGAAGGACAATTGCCTCAAAATAGTTAAAATTGCATAAAAATGTAGACTACTCCCTTGAAAGATAGTTATCAAACATGAACAAATATAAACTTAGACCACTCCCTTAAAATATGTCTAATTAAACTTTGTCAAAAGTAATCATTTTAAGCTTCTCATATTGATTATATTCTCATACATATCAACTAATTAATAATAAACCCTATATCAAAATTAGAACAAGCAAACCTAGGAAAGCTATACTTAACTTTCACAATAACATTAGTAGACTTTCCACATCAATCAATTTACACCTAAAATATGACATGGACTTATCTATCATAGTCTCTAGGTCACCTAAAAAAGGGTAAATCCATCCCTATAATAAGGTTACCCTACCTATTTCCCACTAATTATCATCTACATCCCTTTTTATCCTCCATAAATCAAGATATTTTTTAGCTTACTTGGTATCATGTGATTAAGATAATTATTTTAAACCATCAAAATAATAACAAAGAAAAATAATTATAAAAGTTTAAGTTTATAATCTAAACCATCTTAGTATCATGGTATTTGAAAATCAAAGTATTTAGCCTCTTCCTTATACTTTCATGACCACTTAAGAAGATTTGTATTCCCCTTTTTGAGTCATTAAAATCAACACATCAAACTAAATAATTAGTGAACCTATTTGGATTCACCTTCACCACTAACCAATTAACCTAACCATGACCTATTAGAGAGTACCTTCTCTATCAACCACAACCTTTGGAGATTACCTTTATCCATAAAACTTTAACATTTAGAGATTACATTTTTTTTCAAACCTTCAACCAAACCAAACCAAGTGGTAAAAAAATAAGAAAACCCATTTGAACACCACTAACCAACCTTCAGAGATAATCTATCCTCCAAAAACTAACCATGAACCATTGGATAATACCCTCTCTAAACAACCAACCATTCAACCATGCCCACCTTGATATTAAATTCAAGGGTACAACTATCGAAGGTGAAATTTGATTAAAAAATTTTAGGAGTATTTGAGTATTAAAATAAGGTTCACCCAAAATTAGAGTGAATCTAGAACGTTATTATAATATTCATGCTAAGTTGGGGTTAGGTTGAAAAAATTAAAAAAGTGTTTTAACTCAGGTTTATGATCAAAAAGGGGGTGGATGGTTGGTTTTATAGGAGGATTGATTTAGTTTCAAGGTTGGTTTGATTAGTTGATAGAGGTTAGATAAATAGTTGAGTTAGTTTGTTGGTTGGGTTGGTTTGATTGTTTAGTTTGGTTGGTGAGGTAAGGTTGGGTGGATGGTTATAGGTAAGATTAGGTCGATAATAAGTTTGGTTGGGTTAATAGTAGATTTAGTTTGGTTAATGGTAAGTTAGGTAGGGTTAATGATAGGTAAAGTTAGGTTAATGATAGGTGATGTAGGGTTAATGGCTATTAAGGTTAGGTTGATAGTTGGTAAGATAGGGTTGATGATAGGTAAAATTAGGTTAATTGTAGGTGGGGTAGTGTCAATGGTTATTGAGGTTGGCTTGATGGTTAGTAAATTAGTGTTGATGATAGGTAAAGTGAGGTTAATGGTAGTTGAGGTAGGGTTAATTGTTGTTAATATTAGATTAATGGTTGGTAAGATAAGGTTGATGGTAGGTTTCATAAAATAGGTAAGTTGAAGAGGTAGGTTAGTTGGTTCCACATGGGTACGTGAAAAAGGTGGTTAGGTTGGTTCCATATGAGTAGGTGGAATATTTTGGTTGGTTGGTTCCATATGAGTAGGTGGAAAATTTTGGTTGGTTGGTTCCATATGGGTGAGTGGAAAAAGTAGATAGGTTGGTTCCACATGGGTGAGAGGAAAAGGAAGGTTGGTTTCTTTGATTAATATTTTTAAAAAAAGTTAATAAGATTTTACTTGGCTAAGAAGTGGTTTGGTTAAGAGTTAAATTATGATTTTATTAGTTATAGGTTGACTAAGAACCAAATATAATAGATGAAAATCATTATTTTGAGAGATTTATTTATTAGTGTGTATAATAATGGGTGCAAAAATAAGTTCAATGATAGATTGCTCTTGATTTTATAAGCTAATTAATTAGTTTGATAAGGTTAGTTGGTTTGACAAGTTTGGTTGAGTTAATAGGTTGGGTGGGTTTGATTTCTTGGTTAGGGTTAACAAGGTGGGTTAGTTTGGTAGGTTAGGTAAGGTTGATAAATTATTTTGATAGTTGTTTGTTGGATGGAAAAGAAGATAGACTAAATCTTGGTGTTAACAAAAATATGCTTGAATAAAAGTGGTTTGGGTAGTTGATATGATGGTTGGTGTAGGTGACCCAATGATTGATAAGGTTGGATAGGTTGAAGTTGAGGTTGGTTATGATAATTGTTAAGTTAGTGTTGATGGGTTGTTTACTGAGTATGATGATGGTTAAATAATTATTGATAGGTTATTGGTTAGTTTTAGTTGGGATTTTATTAGTTTTAGGTGAGAGTTGATTGGTCATGGGTATCAAAAGTAAATGAATCTACTTTGATTATCTAGTCCATTAATATTATAACCAGCTCATGTGGTAGTTGATAGTTTAATAGTTTTAATTGAGGTTTGATTGGTTATAGGTAAGGTTTTTTTTATTATGGGTGAGGTTGGATTGGTTGTTAATGAGGTTAGGTAAGGTTGATAAGGTAGGTTATGGTAATTGATATGATGGTTCAGGTGCTTGATATGTTGGTTGTGGTAGGTAGCATAAAGTTTGATGAGGTTAGGGTGATTAATATGATAGATTTTGATAGGTTGTTTGGGTATGATGATGATTAAATGATTGTTGATAGGTTATTGGTTGGTTGCAAGTGAGATTTTATTGATTTTAGATAAGGTTAGAAACATAAGTGGCTCATGATGCAAGGTATCACTCTAAAGTGAGATGGTTATTTTCTAAGATCTTAGTAAATTTAGAATCTCTAGGAGAGAATATAGGCTAGTTCTCCATTAGACAAGGCAATGAAGGCAAGATGGTGGAAGGTAGGTTTCTCACAACTCAAAACAAAGAGTAAACAAGAAAAAGTTAAAAAGTTAAAACACCCACTAAAGTATGTTACCTCTTAGGGTTATTTTTAGTCTCTCTTTTGGCTTATGCCTTAAGTTAGAAAGAATGTTGGAAGACTTAGCTTGTATATTAAGTAATAAAAACGAAGTCTATAGTTGGTTTTAAGTTAGTTATGGCTCTCAAAAATTTGTATTGAACGTCAATATGTGGCTTCATATCGGGTCCTACCTCCTCACTTCACATACCACAATGATAAGAGTGTTAGGTTCTTATCCAAGATATACTAATTTATAGAGTTTACACTCAACTAGAGAGTTGAGTTGGTTCTCCCCTTGGTAATGACCTCCAAGTAAGATTGTCTAGAAAGAGTAAGGTTTACTGTTAGGTGATGAAATCCTAGTCAAGCCTTATCTTAAATTTGTTTTAATATGTTAATTAGTTATGTGGCTTGGAAAATGTTTGTGATAACAAAGGTGAAAGATACAATTAATTAATGTGTTTTTACATTACTAGATCAACTAAGATATAAAATAAATCTATGTATGCAAGAGGTTTATTTTAAGCCCAAAAAAAAAATTAGATTTTGTTGGATGAGCATAGAATAAAGGAAGAAAAAAGGATGCTAGGTCCCACTAGGAATGCCAGAATGTTTTACTTGAATTTTAATTTTTTCTATTTATAGAAGAAGGGTAAAACTAAAAGAGGGGTAGAGGTTGGTATAACTTAGATGTGGTGTGCACTCCATAATCTAGATAGTTGTAGATACTCTTATTTGCCTTGGGAAGATGACCTGTAATAAGATAGTACTAAAAAAAGGTTGATTAGTTAGGTAGATGGGTGGATTGCATAGAAAAATAGATCTAAAAAGTGTGATCTATCTAGGATTCTTTCAATCCACCTT
The DNA here is from genome assembly GCA_037957365.1 of Torreya grandis. Classification (NCBI taxonomy): domain Eukaryota; kingdom Viridiplantae; phylum Streptophyta; class Pinopsida; order Cupressales; family Taxaceae; genus Torreya; species Torreya grandis. Next base: position 138,042 of record JARHVA010006104.1, read on the forward strand.
TTGATAAAGTTAATGTTGAAAATAAAGGTTGATAAGAAAGATAACATAACATAAATGAAAGTACTAAATCAAAAGAAATATTTTTTTTCAAAACAATGCTAGTGTTCTAAAAACTAACATTAAGTTAGATGTTAAACGGTCCAAAAATCATTCAAGTAAGGTCAAGTTGTTTTTCTAGTCTGTAAGGTGATAGAGGGTTCATAAAATAGGGTTTTGGTTAAGGTTGGTGGGTGCTTGGTGCTTGTTGGTTTTTGGTTAAAATGGTTCACACAATGATTGTTGATGGTTAGGATGGTCATCAGTAGTTAGAGTAATTATCAGTGGTTGGGTGACTAAGAGTAGTTTGATAGCTAACCATCGATAGTCAGGGTGACTGATAATAGTTTGATAGTTGACCATTAGTGGTCAAGATGACTATTAGAGGTTAATGTTAATAAGTTTGGTTAAGGTCAAAGGTTATATCTATAGGTTTAGAAGATAAAAGGAACATGGAAGATAGGTAAAATAGGTTGTTGGGGATAGTTAATTGGTTGAGAGGTCAGAAGGTGGTGTTCAGGAGGTAGAAAAGAATAAAACAAAGAAACTAATTTCTGATTTTGATAAGAGATAGATACTTATCTTGATTGTTTAGGTCTATAACAATTTTGATAGAGTAACAATAGGTTGATTGGTGAATCTTGGAGTGATTTTAGTATAGGCTTAGGTCTCTATTGCACCTACAAACTTGATAAAAACCTGTAAAGAAAACTCTAATTTCTAAGAAGATCATGAAGATCAAGATCATGAAGCCCCTTTCTTGGTCTTGCTCTCATTATTTTATAGGAAAGAGAAGATGGAGGATAGGAGGATGAAGTTACTAATTAGATATGAGGATAAAGTTTCTAATTATGATGCTTTGTAATAGTTTTTAAAGTGAGTTTCTATTTAGGAGTAAGTTACCCATCTTGTACATAGTTGTTGATGCTTTAAACCAAGTGAAGATTTGACCATCGACAGTCAAAGTGATAATCGATGGTTAGAGTGCTAACCATTTGTGATTACTATGCTAACTATAGATGATTATTATGATAACCATTGGTAGTTACTATGTTGATCATTAGTGGTTGAAGGTTAAGTTTGGTTGAAAAGGTGAAATGGTCAAGTTTGGTCAAGGTGGGTTAGAAGGTGAGTTCGTCAAAGAGTGTTTTGACTTAGGTTTATGATTGAAAGGGGGGTAGATGGTAGGTTTGGAATTTAGGGGTATTTTTACATTTAGAACCATAGTGTGTAGTTTTCTAGTGTTTACATAATGGATTGACAACCTCTAAGCAATCATATGCTTCTTGAATCTAGCTCATGCTAGGAAGTTCACTCAACCATCCATCTAATAACTCTTTGTCTAATGTCTTGCTTATCTGTAGGTTATTCTTTCTAAGATAAAGAGGAGTTCCCACCATCATCAAGTTACATGTACACTTTATAAGGTATTATCCTATATACCTTATTACTATTTTCATTACATGCTTCCAAATTAAGAAATAAGCAAAAATTAACTAAAAATTTGACTCCTAAATAGGTTCAATGATTGGTTAGTTTGATGGGTTGGTTTTAATGACTCAAAAGGGGAAAACATGTATTCTTAAGTGGTCATTAAAGTATAAGGAGGAGGCTAAATGATTTGATTGTTAAAGACCATGATGGAAATATGGGTGGGATTATGAACATAAACCCCTATCATGCTTTTATTTTTTTCTTAGTTTGATGGTTAAAAAAAGGTAGCCTAATCACATGGTACCAAGTAAGCTCAAAAATCCCTTGATTTATGGAGGATAAAAAGGGATGTGGATGATAGGTAGTGGGTGATAGGTATGGTAACTTTATTATGGGTATGGTTTGTCCCTTCTATAGATGACCTACAAACCATGACCTTATTTTTATCAACAGTGGCAACTTTAGTCTTTGCACGATCTTGATTATTGCACTTTATCACATTTTATGCACATATTTGTGTTTTAAATGCCCAACCATTTTGTGTCACCCACCTTGTGACTATCTATTTAGCATTTATCAAACCTCAAACCAATTTTACCTTCACTTCATCAACACCAAATTTGAAGGGGAATACCTCCTCCGATACTCAAGGCAACCAAACCATGACTAGTAACCTATTAATTTTTTAATTTATATCTTATTAATCCAAAAACATATAACAAAAAGGGGCAAAATATAGACATTCAAAAATTGCATAATTTTAGATGTCAAAAGGCTTAGAACCCCTACCCAATGTCGAGGCTAATTGACCGCCTAGTTGACTTAGCCCATTTATGAATTTGCTATCTTAAATTTTTATTTCACCCCTTTTAACCCATTTTGCTCTAAAACCTTGACCATTGATGGTTATCCTGATCATCATTGATCAGGCCCACTAAGCCTAATTTTGAAGAAGAATTACCAATTATATGAGATAAGCATGACACATTTAGCAACTTCTATTTTGTGATGCAAACTAGATTTAAAGCATCATAATTAGAAAATTTCTCCTTTATCCAATTAGTAACTTCCTCCTACACATTTAGTAACTTTATCTTATAAAAGGAGAGAAGTAGGAAGTGAAAAGGATCTAGAACTCTAGTAATTTACATCCAAGCTATCTTGCATCTAGGTATCCAACATCTCTTTAGCAAGTAATCAACATCAACAAAGACCTAAATATCTATTAGAATCACTTTCAAAAGGCTAAAGTACTATCACTTTGGTCAAATTGCTTCAACCTTCCACAACCAGGTTACATGTAGCTCTTTCTTATTTTCTTTCATATATGTTCCATTTATAACCTCTGTACCCTATTAAACCCATCAATATCTTATTTTCCATTACCCTAATCCATAACAAACCTTTATTTTTATAATTACCCAATTTTTAATCTTTTTTTTTATCATTTCTAAAATCACATAGTAACTACCAATAGTTAGCTCAACTATTGATAGTCGCATCAATGGTCAATGCTTATCCAACTATTGATGATTAGTCTAACCATTGATGGTTCACCCAACTATAGATAGTCACTAAGGCAAAAAATAAAAAGTTATTTTTACCCCCTTGACTCTATTTTCTATGTTCCTACCTATTCATAGAGACTTTTCTACTTTTCTAAACTTGACCCCAACTATCTTAGCATAAATATTGACCCACTTTTTCTATATTTATTATTTTTGTTAAACAATAAATTTACTTCCATCTCATCTTACATGCATTTACTTTATATTTATTTAATGCAAATTTTCTTTATTTTCATTTATATCAAATTCAGTATTTTAAACAATAGAAAACCACACACTAGAAAAATAAATATACTTTCTTTTCATTTATATCAAATTAATTATTATAAACACTTTTCAAAGAAATCCTAGTGTTATAACAAAATAATATTAAGGTAGATGTTAAATGGTCAAATAATGGTTCAAGTAGGATCAAGTTATTGGTTTTGGTCTGTAAGGTGATAGAGGGTTCAAAAAATGGGGTTTTGGTTAAGGTTGGTGGGTATTAAGTTCTTGCCAATTTTTAGTTAAAAGAGTTCACATAGTGACCATCAGTAGTTAGGCTAATCATTAGTGATTAGAGATTTAACGATCAGTGGTTAGAGGGATAACCATCAGTGGTTAGTTAGGGTGACCATCAGTTGTTTGACATTAGTTTGACAGTCAATCATCAGTGGTCAGGGTGATCACTAGTAGTTATAAAATTGACCATCAATAGTTACTATTAATAGGTCTTATAAACATAAAAGGTTAGGCTATGGGTTTTTTTGATGGGTTTAATAGAGGTTGGAGTTTGGGTAAATGGTTAGATGTTAGAGGTAATTACTAAAATAGGGGCAAGATAAATTAATAAATGAATAAAAATGCTCATCTCATGATGGAAGGTTGTTGACTTGTTGAAGAGTTTGGATCAATTTTAATAGAGCAAAAACTGGTTAATTGGTGAATCTTGAAGTGATTTAGGTAGATTTTTAGATCTCTATTACAATCATATTCTTGCTATAAACCTATAAAGAAAACTCTAATATCTAAAAATATCAAGATTAATAAGACCCTTTCTTGGTCCTACTCTCTTTCTTTTATAGGCAAGAGGAGATGGAGGATAGAAGGATGAAGTTTCTAATTAGATAGGAGGATAAAGTTTTTAATTATGATGCTTTATAATGGTTTTAAAGTAAGTTGTTATTTATGAGGAATTTTCCCATCTCATACACAGTTGGTGATGCATTAAATCAAGTTAAGATTTAACTATCATTTATTAGAGTGACCATCGATAGATAAAGTGCTAACCATTGGTAGTTACTATGATAGTTGGTGGTTATTGTGATAACCATCAATGGTTACTATGCTTATCATTGGTAGTTACTATGCTGACCATTGGTGGTTGAAGGTTAAATTTGGTTGAAAACGTAATATGGTCAAGTTTGGTCAAGGGGTTAGGATTAGAAGGTAAGTTGGTCAAAGAGTGTTTTGACTCAGGTTTATAGTCAAAAGGGGTGTGGATGGTAGGTTGGTCATCCAAGGGTATTTTGACATTTAGAACTGTAGTGTGTATTTTTATAGTGTCTACATCTTACCACTTTTTGTCATTCAATTTGTATCAATAAGATATAAAATAAAATAGATTGTGAGTTAAAGTTTTAGTTGCCTTAAGTATGGGAGGAGGTGATCCCCCTCAAATTTGGAGTCAATGAGGTGAAGCAAAATCAAGTTCAGGTTTGATGAGTGGTGATGTGGGTGAAAAGGTAAGTGATAAGGATGGTTAGTGAGGTTGGACATTAAGGCATAAATATGTTCACAAAATGTGACTAAGTGCAATAGTCAAGATCATGCATAAACTAAGTTGATAATGTTGGCTAAAATAAAGCAGGTTCTAAAAGGAAAAGTGGTAGGTTAACCAAGCCTCAATGTTAGGCATAGCTGATCAAGTTACTCTATAAGCCTCCTAGATAAGGTTAGTGTCTTTCAAGTATCCAAGGTAAGAAGTGCTCCTAAAAAGACATAAATTGTTGGTTTTATATAAGTTGGTTTAAGTTCAAATGTTTAACATGGCAAGGTAATCGGTGTAGTCAAAAGGACCAAAGCAAGGTCATTAGAAAATATGCAAATAGTTTAGGTCAAAAATGGCCAATGTCAAGGTGGACATGGCTGGATGGTTGGTTGGTTGGTTGGTTGGAGAGGGTATTCTCTAATGGCTCATGGTTGGTTTGTAAAGGATAAGTGTTATCTGAAGGTTGGTTAGTGGTGTTCAAATGGATTACCCCAATTTGGTGTACCATTTGGTTTAGTTTGGTTGAAGGTTTGTCAAGAAAGGTAATCTCTAAAGGTTAAAGTTTTTTGGAGAAAGGTAATCTCTAAAGGTTAGGGTTAATGAAGAAGGTACTCTCTAATGGGTCATGGTTAGGTTAATTAATTGGTGGAAAATGTTACTCTAAAAGGGTGGAGAAGGTGACTCCCAAATAGGTTAATTGATTGGTTAGTTTGATGGGTTGGTTTTAATGACTTAAAAATGGGAAGACACATATTTCTGAGTGGTTATGAAATTATAAGGAGGCTAAACACTCTGATTGAAAAATACCATAATGATAAGATGGGTGGGATTATGAACATAAACCCCTATCATGATTTTTTTTGCTATTAATTTGATGGGTAAAAAATGGTAGATTGATCACATGGTGCCAAGTAAGCTCAAAAATCCATTGATTTATGGAGGACAAAAGAGGATGTGGATGATAGGTAGTGGGTGATAGGTAGGGTAACATTATTATGGGGATGGCTTAAACCTTCTGTAGGTGATCTAGAAACCATGATATACAAGTCGATATTATATTTTAGGTGTAGACTGATCATTCTAGGAAGTCTACTAATTCTATTGTGAAAGCTGATTGCATCTTTCTTAGGATTGATTTTTCTAATTTTGATATAGGTTCTATTATTGCTTAGTTGACATGTATGGGAAGTTGATCAATACGGGAAGCTTCAATTGATTTATTTTGACAAATTTGACTCTACCATCCTTCAAAGGAGTGGTCTAAGTTTGGATTTGTTTATATTTAATAGCTATATTTCAAGGGAGAAGTCTATATTTTTAAGCAATTTTGACTATTTTAGGGCAGTTGTCTTTCAAGGGAGTAGTTTTTAATACTAGATATGTTGATAGTTTGGTATCCCAAATTGTTTATATGTTTTATTAGACATAGACTATCTATATAAGCATAAGGTTTTCCTTTATGGATGAAAATCCATATCACAATAAGGTTGATGATGGGTAAAAGAGGTGGTTTAAGTGACAATGACCATGGCAATCCATCTTAAAAAGGCTGAAAAGAACTATGAGGATCATGTCATAGGTAGAGTCATGGTATCCATGCTTAGGATTAGGCTAAGTTTGTGATGGATAATCACATGATCTTATTTTTAATTAGTTGTCCTTAAAGATAAGTAGATGAAAGTGATTAAAAATAAGGGATGAGCTAAAGTTAGACACAAGATAACAAGGAACTTGGTTTAACCAAAGCATAGGTGCATAAATACAAAAGTATTGGAGGAGGTTGAGGTTTTAATATACCATAGATCTATGTTTATGTAAATTAATGATGTCAATTAGGAGAGTAGATGTCCCCTAGTTACTTTTTGACACTTTATTAGAAGTGGAAAAGACTTGGATTGGCAAAATGGTAAGGTTAGTTAGGTGAAAGTTTGATGGAGAAGGGTAATATCTAAGGGTTAGGGGATAAGGTGACTCCCCAAATAGGTTGGGTGATGTTCAAATGGGTTTCCCCAATTTAGTGTACCACTTGGTTCAAGTTGGTTTGATGGAGACGGTACTCTCTAAAATTTGAGGGAGAAGGTGAATCCTAAATGGGTTGGTAGGGAAGGGTAATATTTAATGGTTAGGGGAGAAGGTGACTCCCAAATGGTTGGTGATCATAAAAAATGTAAAAATAATGGCCCAAAATGACTAAGGTTAAAGTCATTTGGTTGGTTGGTTGGTTGATAGAGAAATGTAATCTCCAATGGTTTCATTGTTAAGGTAAGGTGGTTAGTGAGTTATTTGGTATCCAAAGTAGGATGTGATCCTAAGAAAGGACAAATGGTTGGTAACGTAGAGAAGGGTAATCTCCAAAGGTTAGGTAAGTTGGTGGAGAAGGTGACTCCATTAGGTAGGGAGAGAAGGTGATTTTCTAATAAGTTTGGTTAGGTGAAGGAGAAAGGTAATATTTAATATTTCAAGTTTAGTTGGTTGATAGGTTGAGGAAAAAACTCCATAGGTTAGTTTGGTTAATTGTTAAGGTATGGTTTGGTTGATAAATGGTCAAATCCTTATGCAAAGAAAGTTCCCCCAATTTTCTCTCTCCATGGGTGGTCAAAGATGGGAAAATGATCTGAAGGTAAGGTGTTGGTTAATAAGAGGGTTTAGGAGGGGTGAAGATGACTTCATCCACATCCAAAAAGTGATGTTAATTGTTAAATGTTAGTAGGTTAGTTAGTTCAAGTTATAGGTGATGGTTCAGGTGGGATTTCTTCTATTAAAATAAGGCAAGGAAAATGTTATTGGACCTAATTTTGGTAGGTTAGGGTAGGTTTGACAAAAATCTCCCAAAATAAAGGTAGGTTAGATGAGAGTGTCAAATTGTCCCAAGGAGGGAGATTTGGTGAGGTAAGGGTAGGTTGGAAAGGTTTGTTTGATTTGATGGGTTGGTTTTAGTTTAGGTTGATAGTTGATAAGGTTAAGTTGATGGTGGGTAAGGTTGGGTTAATGATAGGTAAAGTTAGGTTAATGGTAGGTAAGGTAGTATTAATGGTTATTAAGGTTGCGTTGATGGTTGGTAAGGTAGGGTTGATGGTAGGTTCCACAAAATTGGTAAGTGGAAGAGGTAGGTTGGTTAGTTCCACATGGGTGAGTGGAAAAGGTTGATTTTTTGGTTCCACATGGGTAAGTGAAAAAAGTTGATTAGTTAGTTCCATATGGGTAAGTGGAAAAGGTTGATTGATTAGTTCCACATGGGTAAATGGAAGAGTTAAGTTGGTTGGTTCCACATGGGTAAGTGGAAAAGGTTGATTGGTTAGTTCCATATGGGTAAGTGGAAAAGGTAGATTGGTTGGCTCCACATGGGTAAGTGAAAAATATTGATTGATTGGTTTCATGTGGGTAAGTGGAAAATGTTGGTTGGTTGGTTACACATGAGTAAGCAGAAGAGGTAGGTTGGTTGGTTCTATATGGGTAGATGGAAAATTTTGGTAGGTTGGTTCCGCATGGGTAGGTGGAAGAGGTTGGTTGGTTGGTTCCACATGGGTGAGTGGAAAAGGTAGGTAGGTTAGTTTCATATGGGTGAGTGGAAAAGGTAGGTTGTTTTCCTTGATTGATATTTTGAAGTAAAGTTGTGAAATTTTTACTTGGTTAACAAGCGGTTTGGTTAAGGGTTAGATTTTGGTTTATTTAGTATAGGTTGACTAAAAACCAAACATAATGGATGGACCTCATTATGTTGAGGGATTTGGTTATTGGTGTGCACAATAATGGGTGAAAAAAAGGCTCAATGATGGATTTCTCTTGAGTTTGTGAGATAATCAATTAGTTTCATTAGGTTAGTTTGTTTGATAGGTTTGTTGAGTTGATACGTTGGGTGGGATTGATTACTTGGGTAAGGTTGATAAAGTGGGTTGGTTTGATATTTTAGGTAAGGTTGATAAGTTGGTTTGATATTTATTAGTCAGATGGAAAAGAGGATCGACCAAGTTTTGATGTTGAGAAAAATAGGGCTTCCTCAAAGTGGGTTGGAGTAGTTGATATGATGGTTGGGGTAGGTGAGCCAATAGTTGATGAAGTTAGATAGGTTGAATTTGAGGTTGATTATGATAATCAATAATTTGGTGTTGATGGGTTGATGGTTGGGTATGATGATGGTTAAATGGTCATTCATAAGTTTTTTGTTGGTTTTAGTTGGGATTTGATTGGTTATAGGTGAGGGTTGAGTGGTCATGGGTATCAGGAATATATGACTCTACTTTGATTATCTGATCCATTAACATCTTAACCAAATCAAGTGGTAGTTGATAGGTTGTTTGTTGGTTGTAGTTGAGGATTGATTGGTTATAGGTAAGGTTTGATTTATTATGAGTGATGTTGGTTTGGTTGTTGATAAGGTTAGGTAAGGTTGATAAGGTAGGTTGAAGTAATTGATATGATGGTTGGGGTGCTTGATATGTTGGTTATGGTAGGTCCCAAAGTTTGATGAAGTTGGGGTGATTGATATGATAGATGTTGATAGGTTTTTAGTTGGGTATGATTATGATAAAATGGTTTTTTATATGCTTTTGGTTGGTTGTAGGTGAGATTTGATTAATTTTAGTTAAGGTTAGGAGCATAAGTGGCTCGTGATGCAAGGTATCACTCTAAGGTGAGATGGTTGTTTGCTAAGATCCTAGAAAAGTTAGGATATCTAAGAGAGAATATAGACCTTTTCCACATTGGAAAAGGTAATGGAGGCAGGATGGTGGAAGGTAGGTTTCTCACAACTAAAAATAAAGAGGAGATAAGAAAAAGTCACAAATTCAAAACACCCACTAAAGTGCGTTACCTCCTATGGTTATTTTTAGTGTCTCTTTTGGCTTATGCCTTAAGTTAGAAAGAATGTTGAAAGACTTAGATTATATAGAGGGTACTAGAAAAGAAGTCTATGGTTGGTTTTAGGTTAGTTATGGATCTCAAAAATCTATATTGAAATTTAGTATGTGGCTTGATATTGGGTCCTACCCCCTCACTTCACACACCACAATGATAAGGGTGTCAGGTGCTTAGTCAATATATACTAGTTTTTAGAGTTTATACTCGACCAGAGAGATAAGTTGGTTCTTCCCTTGGTAATGACCTCCAAGTAGGATTGTTGAGAAAGGGTAAGGTTTATCTTTAGGTGATGAAATTCTAGTCAGGCCTTATCTTGAGTTTGTTTTGATATGTTAATTGGTTAAGTGGTTTGACAACTGTGTGTGATAAAAAAAAGTGAAAGCTATGATTAATTACTATGATTTTAAGTGACTAGATGAACTAATATAGGTAATAAATCAATGTATGCAAGAGGTTTATTTTAATCCCAAAATAAATTTTAGATTTTATTAGACGATCATAGAATAAAGGAAGAAAATGGGATGCTAGGTCCCACCTAGTGTGCCAAAATGCCTTACTTAAAATTTCACTTTTTTTATTTATAAAAGAAGGGTAAAATTGAAAGAGGGGTAAATTTTGGTATAACTTGTATGTGGTGTGTGCTCCATAATCTATATGGTTTTAAATACTCTTCTTTGGCTAAGAAAGATGACCTATGATAAGATAGAACTAGAAAAGGGTTGATTAGTTAGGTGGATGGGTAGATTTATTAGCAATATATATCCATGAAGCATGAGATATATAGGAGGATATCAATCAACATTTTGATACAAGTTAAAGTTGAAAATAAAGGTTGATAAGAAAGACATCATAACATAAATTAAAGTACTAAATCAAAAGAAATAAACATTTTTCAAAGAAATGTTAGTGTTCTAAAAAATAACATTATGGTAGATGTTAAATGGTCAAATAATGGTTTAGGTAGGGCCAAGTTGTTTTTTATGGTCTATAAGGTGACATAGGTTTTTGAAAATAGTCTTTTTGTTAAGGTTGGTGGCTATTTAGTGCTTGCTAGTTTTTGGTTTAAAGGGTTCACATAGTGATCATCAGTAGTTAGAAGGCTGACCATTGGTAGTTAGAGGGATAACCATTGGTGGTTAGTCAGGGTGATTGTCAATGGTTTGACAATAGTCTGATAGTTGACCATTAGTAGTTAGGGTGACTATTGGTGGTTATACAGTCAATTGCCAACAATTACTAGTGACAGATCTAATTACGGTAAAAGGTTGGGATGTAGGTTTGGTTGATGGGTTCAAAATATGGATGGAGGTTGGGTAAATGGTTAGAGGTCAGAGGTAATTATTGAAATAAGATTAAGGTAAATGAATAAATGAATAAAAATAATTATCTCATGATGGAAGGTTGTTAACTTGTTGAAGAGTTTGGAACAATTTCAACAGAGTAACAGTTGGTTGATTAGTGAAGCCTGGAGTGATTTCTATAGAGGTTTGGGTCTTTGTTGCACATATAGACTTGTTGGAAACCTAGAAAGATATATCTAAGATATAATAATACCTAGAAGATCAATATTAATAATCTCCTTTATTGGTCCTACTCTCTTTCTTTAATAGACAAGAGGAGATGGAAGATAAGAGGATGAAGTTGCTAATTAGATAGGAGGATAAAGTTGCCAATTATGATGATTTGTAATGGTTTTAAAGCAAGTTGTTATTTAGGAGGAAGTTTACCATCTTGTACATAGATAGTGATTCATTAAATTATGTTAGGATCTATTCATTAGTAGTTAGAGTGATCATTAGTGGCTAGAGTGCTGATCATCAATGGTTACTATGCTGACCATTGATGGTTACTGTGCTGATCATTAGTAGTTACTATGCTGATCATTTGTGGTTAAAGGTTAAGTTTGGTTAAAAGGTGAAATGGTCAAGTTTGGTCAAAGTTTTAGGGTTATAAGGTGTGTTAGTCAAAGAGTATTTTGACTCAGGTTTATGGTTGAAATGGGTGCATATGGTAGTTTGGGCATCTAGGTGTATTTCTACATCTAGAACCATAGTGTGTGGTTTTCTAGTGTCTGCACCTTGAAATCATCATCACCATATTGATCTGATTCCTAGTCATATCCACATTATTCTAGTTACATATTGTGTATCTTAGCCTCATCTAATTGTACATAATTTATTCTCTTGTACATTCTACTAGACTCCTATATTAGTCACATTTGTTCATCATCCTAGTCCTAAGACCACCTCATCCATAATCAATCACACCTCACGTTGACCTTGCCTTATCCATCAATCAAACCATAGTCTTGATCATTCCCATATCATTTTATTAACATCACACCCTTTCATATGTTATCATAACCCATCACCTATCCTAATCCCATCTTGTTTCACCTTCTACATTTTATCCTAGGTCCACCTCATCCATATTATTAATCATCCTTGTACCATGTTGTCTCATTATCCCATCACCTTATATATCCTTGTTTTACATTCTTGTACATAATTCACTCTCTTGTACACCCTTTTAATCACATTTTAGCACTAGACCCATATGTCATTAGTTATCCCCTAATCATAACTCATCATCCACATCTTATCTTAAATCCATACTCGAACACTTGTCTTGACCTTGCCTTCATTACCCATCTAGTCATCACCTCATCTTTCCTAGTTAGATTATAGGTCACATATGGTTGTAAACCATCCACCTTTCATTAACCCTTTATCATTTCATCATCACACTTATCCTTATTCCATTATCCTAATCACCTTTGTAATCTAATCCTAACCCATCTCATCTTGAGCAAATTGGTCTAAGGTTTTGAGCTATTTCTATCATCCACACCATCTTATCATCCTAATCTACTTGGTCAAATCTCATATCATAATAATAACTTGTTAGCAACTTGTCACCTTTTTGGTCTCAATCTAGAAAAACCCATCAACTATAAATCATCTATAGTCCAAATCATCTTTCCTTATTCATTAATATCACCCATTATATCATCCTTTTTCTAGTTTTGAATTACATTGCTGATAAGTTACTCACACTTATTTAACTATCGGTCTAACATTTGATCATAGTCCTTAATCCATTAGTCTATCTCATCTCCATCATTACCTATCATAATAGTTCAGTCCTTTAAATATATTTTGTTCAAGAACCTTATCCAATCCTTATCCTACCTACATCATCAATCAACTATCAATGATTACAATGGAACTAGACCCTTCCTTCATTGACCAATACATACATGCCAACAAGGATGAGATCCTTTTGCAACTCATTATGATGGGTGTACCACTTCCCAAAGGTGTTGATCCCCTTTCACTCATTACACCTCCCATATAGGTCCCTTCATGTGAGTCCCATACCAACCCTCCATTTTTTAGTAATAAACCATCATTTACCCCTTCTTATGCTAGTAAAGGGAATTCAATCTTAGCCACCTTGAATACATCTACCCAGTCATATCCACAACCATATGATCATAAGTTTTATGCTTCCATGTCTAAGTCATAACATGAAGTGGGTCCTTATACTCACCTCCCCATATCATTAGAATTCCTTTTCAAATAACTTGTCACTACTAACATGATGGTCTATCCACCTATCTGGCATCTTGATCCCACTAAGCCAAAGCCTTCTTGGTATAAAAATAACCAATATTATGTGTACTATCAAACCTAGGGGCATACCATTAATCAATTTCAACCTTTTTAAGATTATGTCTAAAACCTCATCAACCATGGTGATATAATAATCGAGGATGAACCAGATGAGTCTCCATCCCTAGATGCATAAGAAGAGGAATGCCAAGATTTCATTTCCAATCATGATCAAGCCCTTCCCCTTCTAACCCAAGATCAAGACACCTTTCCCATCCTTAATGATCCCCCCATCATTAACCAATCCTCCATCATAACCAAGTATATTCCCCATGAGCCTATCCCTCCCATCTCTCATAAATCCTTTCATGGGCCTACCATTATTAAATCCACTCTTCATCCCTCATCTCCCTCTCACCCATCATGTCAAATACCCCATGTTGAGAGGTCAATTACAGACAAGGAATATCCTATTATAAACATTGCATCTTGTACATTAGATTCTTCATCATAGTCAGCCTCAAAAGTCTTATCTTTAGTATGATCATGTTTAATGCCAAGATTTAAATTAGATTTGTTATCAAAAACATCATATCTTATCAATGTTGATTATGCCTATCTTTTAGAGGATACCTATAATATAGATACCTCCAATTTATTACTAGGAATATAATTTTATTTTATTCTAGATGATGACATCATAAATGAATTCTTGCAAGATTTATCTATAAAAAATTATTAGAATGAGTTTGTTCCTCCTTTAAATGCATCTACTATAGCTAGTCTTAGTGATCTTTTTTCTGATCTTGAGGAGATTTTCTATGATGTCAAAATCAGGTCTCCTAAGAACCCCTATGAAGACTATGCTACCCCATCACCACTCATTGACCTCATCATGCCCTCACCACCATCTTCATCCATCATAGAACTATTTCTCCCCATTGACAATAATTTAATCACTTCCCTCCATAAATATGAATAACCGCATATATCATTAGACCCTTCTTCAAGAAATATAATATGTGCCACAAATCCAAAGGTCTAAAACAATATTCTAAAAGTCATAAATCATAATCAAGTAATCTTTTATCCCATCAATTAAAATCAAGTAAAATAAAATCATCAACTTTATACAAAAATCTCTTCTCCTAGTGAAGCCCAATATCTGGCATTAAGAGACTATCAAAGTCAAAATAATCATCGTATATCAATTAAAATATCAATATCCCCTAGTGAAGCCCAAAATTAGGAACTAGGGGGTAGTAAAAATTAAAATAATGTCAAAAGCATGGTTGATAATGCCTCAAATAATTAGATCAAAGATGAACCACATAGTTAAAGTGTCTTGGATATCTAGTTATCTTTTCTCACATGGAGCCAATAAAATGAGTAAGGTCAAATAACTCAAACAATGTATACAAATGCTAGTCTTAATCCTCCATCACCCATCACCATGTCCTATCATTCGTTATATTCCATAATCCATCTCACCATCGTATCATAATCCTATCATCTATCTAAGTCCCATACCTCCCCATAAATATTTAATTGAATCCATACTTCACATCACCTCCATGGGAAACATTGCCTCTCCTAGGGGTAATGATGATTCCTAGTCTAGATATCTAGAGGGGTTACAATCAAGAGTCATCGAAGGTCATACAAACCCCAATACATCTAGTAGTAATGAAAACATGGTCCTACCACCACACATTCCTAGAATAGGTGTTGGATAAATAATCCATATAATGTTTTCACCTTTCATCTTTCCCATCATCTAATAAATTGAGATTCCCAATAAATTCATGGTAGCTTGGTTAAAACTGGTCTTCTCGCACCTTGGGCAAGTACCATGATGAAAACTAGTTTCAACATCATGGTAGAATAATCTACTATCTACATTATTCCTCAAGACTTGGGGGTAAATTCAACAATTTCACATCCTCATCCATACATCCCACTTATCACATCCCTTATCCACCTTATCTATATCACCCATCATGTTATCCCTTGATCCATTATTCCTCTTATCATCCAACATCATATCATGCATCCCATCTCTTCTTCCTTCTTGTCTTAACCTTATTAAGGAAGAAGAATGTGTTTTGATCATTTTCCCAAAATCCTCTTATCATATCCTCTAATGGATACCCAAGAAAATAACCATTTGTCCCTTCATGATGAGGTCATTGGATATCCCTAGTCCATTCGCCCTTGGTTCCCATCATCATCATCATCCTTTATCATCCCATCCATTATCCGTCCATCCTTATCCTAGTTGCTAAGTTTGGTATTCCATTTTCTAGTAACCCATTTTTATAGTGAGCATACATATTCCAAAAAACCCTAAAAATTTAAAAATGTCAAAAACCCTAAAAATTATAAAATTTTGAAAAAGCCAAAAATAGTCCATGATGTCTTATCTTATCCTGGATCCCCTAGTCGTATCCATATTTATCCATATCATATCACCATAGTAATCATAATTAAACATTATATTTGGTGTTGAAACTCAAATATGAGTGGTCACCCATCTCTCCATCTATTTATCATCCTTGACATTGGTATTATTGGCACACATCACTTTGTCAAGAATTTAATTTGGCACCCATCACTTCACTATCAATCCCCTTTTATTATATAGAACCAATCACATCATTATTTGATAGTATGGAAGGTTATTGAACCCATAAGTATCCTATCATTACCTCTTCATACCTATCACCCATCCAATTAATATTTTATAGTGTGAAAATTATTTAACCCCATATTTTCATAGTCTCCTTGCTAGATTGGATCCTTGCAATGCCTTGTCTATTTTTAATCATTATTCATGATTTTATTGATCATCTTCCTTGATAATTTTTAATTTTATTTCAAGATTAAATAAATATTCAAATACCTTATCACACCCCATCATTTCTTCCACCCTTCCATCCTAAACTAGGGGCAACATCTCAATTATCCTAGTCTCTTATCCAAGTCCATACCTTTATCTAAATCACTAGTCCTAAACCTAGTCATCACCATTAGTCTATCCAACGTCTATCCTAAATCTACAATCGCATCTTAATCATCCTATTCCATCCCATTATCTAGTCACTCATCCCATCATTAGACAAGATGTTATGACACTACATGTAGATACTTGTGTGTGTGTTACTTATTTTTTCTATTTGCCTTATTTGCATATCATGTATATATATTATTTGTCTAATTTTTGTCATGTATCTTTTTGAATATTGGGAAATGAACAAGTATGATATAAGGAAACCAAAAGTGACCTAGAGTATGTAGTGTTTTCTATTTTCCCATGCACTTTGACATAATGTCTTCTTAGTCATCTTTATATCATGGGGCATCTTGTCAAGTGCTATATTTTTAAATTACTTAGACTATGATGATCCTTATGAAATTGTGATGGCTTGATCACACCCACCATAATAATTCCTCTAATCATCTCATCATCCTCATTCCCATCACTAATCTAATCCTCTTGACTCATCCAACTAACATCCCATCTTTTTTATCCTTGTCATCTTCATTTTGTCATCTAAATCATATCTTATAAATCGCTAAAAATTCTCATCATCCTCCATACATTAGTCAAAACTACATTTACCTAATGTCTTTTTAGACTTTGTAGGTAGCACTTGGCCACTTTTTATTTCCCAAGGATAGTTCATCCATTATCTCCTCTCTCGCTCCCTTGCATATCTCTTTTCTAGGGGAATCATACCAATCATTTTGGTCACTCAATAATCCCATTTATTCTCTATCATCAAAAAAATCATATCAATCTACTTATCTTTGAGCTACACCCATCACTAATCTAATAAAATTAATCTTATCTTGGCCTATAACTCTCCCTTGCATGCATCCTTACTTGGGATACATCTAAAGATTATGAATTTTTAATCCTATCATCATCATCATCATCATGTCATGATTGATTCCCACTTGGGATGTGTCCACAATCATGACATCCATCATATTTCTTTATTATACATGTGTCCTTATCAAGGGCATCATCAATTTTTAGCTCATTGCTCAAGTCAAATCCATCTTCTTTGTCATCATATATCTTACATTAGGTATCCCATACCCTTTTCTATCCATTTCATCCCACCCCTTGTTTCCTATTTTGAGTGTCTATCTATCTCATTCTTCTCCACATGTCCCCTCATCATATCTCGTAACATTCACATACTAAAATTTATCCATGACATATTTTTTATTTGAAAAACCATTACTCTTTCTACTTCACCCTACTTGCAATGCCCTTTTAAAGAGGGGTAAAATGTATACACCTAAAATCACTTGCTTCATTACTATTGACTAATATTCATATTAGTTGACACTAATTCCACTTAACCTATTTTATCCCACTAATTTATCCTAATCCTAGCCATATATATAATATCCCCATACATTATCCTTCATCCAATAACCTTATTCATCCCATCCATTCATTAATTATATCCTAATCCCTTTTATCTTAATCTAATCCTAGTTATCTATCATATGGGAATTTTTAATCCCTATAACCCCACCTACCCACCTACTAACTTACTCCCTAGGTTTTCCTACACCCCTAGTCACCTAATCCTTCTAAAATCCCTATCTAACTTGATTCTAATCATAATTAACTCCTAAAGAGAGTTATATAACTCTCCAAATCTATAACTCTCTCTAACCTAACCCTCCTCTCTAGAAACCTCTAAATCTAGAGGTTTCTAAGGAATTTAATATTCTTTGGATAATATAAAACCATTAATCTCCTCCGCGTAAGTAATCTTATCCATATATATTCCCTCCCTTCCTCTATATAACCAACACTCCTCCATTGAAGACCATCTAGAAAGCTTTCAATGTCTCCATGCCAAAATAAATCCTTGCATCTTATCAATAATCTAACATCAAGCAACATCACTTTGTCAATTTGAGTCCAAGGTATTTCAATCATCTTTTCTTTTATATTTTGTTAATCATGATGTGAAGCATTTAGGATTTAGATTTTAAATGTAGGATTAAATTTTTCATTTATCGAAATGCATTTAGATTCTAATAGGTTTATCATCTTACTTAATAGTTGATATTTGAGTTTGGAATTTACATTGATAAATCCATGGTGAGCTCAAATTTTACCTACACTATCAATCTATATAAGATGCCATCAAGAACAAGAGAGTTGATCTTAAAATAAGGGAGCAATTTGTGTACAAGGAAGCTGAACATTGGAGGAACCATACTACTAAAATCCTTGCAAAGAATGTTGATGCCACCACAAGTGTTGTGAAATCCATCCCAAATGATTATGAATGGTGAAATAAGTGTGTTAGGATGATCACATCTGAAAATTATAATCTTAGGTTCCTCAATCCTAGGTGAAATATATCCCATTGTGATCAACATCCCCTTGAAGAGGGGAACATATAAAACTAGGAGATCCATCATCAAATAATCCCATCAAAGATAAAACACATTATAAATAAAATAATGCCATGTTGAAACATCCACATAATAGGCTAGATAGGGGTAATAATGCCCTATAGATGCTTATCAAGGTCCATAATTAAAATAATATGAGATATAACAAAATAGTGGTATGCTTCTCAAAATAAGAAGGCATATATTAAAGTAGAACTAGAGTCAGATATTCAAAGTGTGGAGCAATAAGAGGCCCTAAAGCATCAATTTCAACAATAGGAATAATGTGTGGCCAAAAAACACAAGTAGCATAAAATGTACTCAAAAATGTAGGATGTTAGGCTTTGTCTAAAATGCATCTTTGAGTACAAGTCACAACTAAAAAATATAATGTACACTACAAGGGACATTGGTCATAGCCAAAAATGCATCTGCAAGTGAAAGGAGTACAATGTCGGATAATTACAATAAAAATAATATTAAAAAAAAGAGTTAAAGTGACAAACAAGTTTGTTTGCTTATGATGGGGTCTGACCCCCTACCAGATTGGACCTCACCCTCCATCTTTGACAAATGAGGATGAAAGAGAAGGTGCTCAAAGGTGTAGGTTTCAAAAAATATCAATAAATTTGCACCTCTCTATAATGCCCCTTTAATAAGTTGTCTTCCCCATTACAAAAATGCTCTAAAAAAATAAAAACCCCTTTACAAATAAAGTCTCTCTTTTATAAATTTCTACCCCTTTCAATTAAAAAATATAGCCCTTCAAAAAAATCCACTTTGTAGTGGATGGGGCTCGAACCACTAACCACCACCTCACTCTTGAAAGTTTTATTAAAATATTACATAACCAATTTAAATATAACTCCCTTTAGAAATAACTAAATAAAAATTACTAATTAAACTTTCAAGAATCAATTTTTTGAAATAATAATAAAAACCAAAGTTTTATATAAGGGCATATCTATGTAGCCAAATGGTGTATTGGTGACATGGGGAGATCTGATTGGGTGGTGAGGGTAGCTTGGTGAGAGAAGACATGAAATTTCTATAGATAATTGTTTGCTCAATCATATATAAATAAAAAACCCTAGAAGACCAAGTTTGAGCCAAAATCACTAAAATCCAAGTGAAAAATTGAGTAGGGATATATAAATTGTGTAGAGATTAGCCACTAAGAGTAGAGAATGAAAGGTGAAGGTGAATATTTTTTTCATACTTACCAAGTAAATATTTTACCAATTTACTTTATAGAAATAAATTCATATTAGTTGTGTACTTATGTAATTTAGTAGTAAAATCCAAGAAAATTTCCATCGACTTACCTTTATGGTATAACATGAGGATATAACACTTCTCCAACATGGAAAAATTCAACCTTACTTTCTCATATTCCAATATTACCATAAATATAGTCATATCCTTTCATAAATTATCTTATCAGTTCACATGTCATGTTGTGAAACCATTGTGAATAAATAGGGAGCCATATAATTTTCACAATACTAGATTTTCACGTGCATCTAGATTTGGGAGCATAATTATGCATTTTTATGACACATACATCCATTTGATTTCAGATTTTAATTATTTACTACTGCTTAATAAACTTATTTCTTTAAAATTATTCTTATCTTAGCAACATTTATCCACAAGCTACTATTTTTAGATGAAGTTAATCTAACATTACTAAATTTTTAGCCACCTGTGTAGGTGTTTTTTTTAAGCCATTCAGGAAAAAATAAAAGATTTATAGTCAGGTGATCAACTTAACCTTAATACTTGTTCAACAAGAGAGTTTTTAGCATTTTCAAAGTAGGAATTACAATTGATAGATCATATAAAGATATAGACATTAATACTTTTTTTAGCATAGATATTTAAATTTAGATCAAAAGCTAGATAATAAAAACTTCTGGGTTAACCATTTCTTTATTGCTAGAAGAGATTACCACATAAATCTACACTTTTTATGACAAAAATAGATTTAATTCAATCTAACCATTTTCCAACTCAATCCCAAAATTAAAAAAATAGTGTTTCCCAATACACAGGTTATGTTTGCACATAAACTCATAGCATTCATCAAATAATGTCAGCAAAAGAGAGTAACCCATAGTGCTTGGGTACTTTATTCTAAAATTTACCATTCATGGGTTAGTGCAACATCCCACACCAACCACATTAAACATCAAAAAAGTCATTCCAAGCATTCACATACAACCACAAAGGCTTACAACATGCTCTCCACAAAATTTGTGAGCTCACAAGAATTACAATCCCATCATCATTCTGCACTTACTTCTTCATAACATTTAAAAGTACTTAAACTTCCAAAATTTGTCTGATTAGGACTTAGATTTCTCTTTCCATGCATAAAATTAGCATACATTCAAGTCATACTTTAAAAAAATCATAAATATTTATTCCAAAATATATCTATTAGGTATAAACAAAAATAATACCTCATCCATAACATGTTTTCACTTATAGGCCAACTTATGCATGTATTTCAATAAATAATACCTTGTTAATTTTGCATAAATGTTCAAATTATAGGACCAATTGGTGCTTCACAAGGCTATAATAGTAAAATTTCACATGGGTTATTTTTACAAAAACCTCCAAAAGGTAGTTAAAGTAACATTAAAATTGTAAAGTGACATTATGCACTAATATCATGAAGCCAACCTGTGACACTCATGGTATACATCCTAAATGAATTAGGTGGCTACTTGTGTAAAGGGGAAAAGTGGGTTTTCAATCTACAAGAGACTCCATTTCCTAGCCTATACCTAGTCTAAATCATCACAAATGTAGTGCTTCTCTACCCTCAACCTCATGCTTTTACCTATGATCAATACTAAAGTACTGATGCAAGATTACACCACATGATATAACACTATACCCTAGTATATTCAATTAATAATGGTGGGTTTCAAGAGGAAAAATTACATCACACAATTAGTTTATGATCCCACTACCACATACTAACATGTCAACAATACAAGGTCACATTTAATCTTTGACATGTACATGAATTACTAATATAACAATTTCAAAAACATGGAGCAAAATGAGGTCCACATGGTTGATCTCAAAAGTGGGAGATTCCTTACACAATTGATTTATCATATTTTACATGTTTCATGGTTAACAACATGCACTCACGTATATAAAGTGTTTATATATCAATGTCAAAACATGGATGAAATAAATAATTCCACATAGTTGACAACATTATATTATGGTATAAAGAGTTACAAGCTTACATGATTTAATATAATAAAAAAAAAATGAAGGGGTTTACATGACATTCAACAACTTTACAAGAAAATAAGGAACCACATGAATTAGGACATGCATATATGACTTAGGTGTTTTGATAATTTATGACAATATATTTTCAAAACATAATAATTAAGCACACATGATGGTGAATCACAAGGATCAAGGATTTCCATCAGTCCAATTGATGTCTAGATGCCATCCCAGTGACATAAAATATTCATCATATAACAAAACATGCTAAATCCTAGGGATCTCAAGTTTATGATCACCTTCTCTTAAGTAAGTTTGTATTCCAAAAAATCCCATCAATTTAATTCCATGAGTTTCAAAAATTTAACAACAATGTTCATGCATCATAGAGTAGATGGCTTATGATACTCGATAACAATAAGAGGTCCCCAAAAGTTTCTAACTTGCCCATGCATGTTAGTCACATTCACCCCATTAAGCTCTCCAAGCTTGATTTGCATCTATGGACCTCCCAAAATATTATACCTCAACATCATTTTATGGCTCATCCATGCAAGCTCCAAGGCATTGTTTTTTTAATTTCAATAATGAGCTTATGTCACCATTATCCCAATTGACTTTCCCCAACAAGTTAAAGGTTAAATAGTGATTCTTGTTTTGATGCAGCATTAACTTGGGAAAGGGTGAACTTAGCCAAGGATTAAGGTGAGTGTCATATCATCACCATGGAAATTAAAATTTCCAAAATCATTAAATTCAATTGAAATTCATAATAAACATCCTCATTGATGTAAAAATATCCATTATAACAATAAACATCCTAATGGATGTCCAACTCAGCCCAAGATCAATTAAACATCCTTATGGAATTAAAACATGTCCATGTTCAAATTAAACGTCATCATGGAGTCAAAACATATCCAAACACTTAATAGCTTATATCCTTTTATATTTATGAAATCACAAGCTTCTTCTCACAATGAAAAATAGGCCAAATTCCCACCATAAGATCAATCTTAAATTAAGCTCAAGATACCCATTCACAATCAGAGATCCCAAACCTTACTGATTTACCCAAGTAAATAAATATTCTTACCCCATTCAACCATCTAGGTTTAATCCTAACCCTCAATCTTCTCAAGGTCATAATGTTCTAAGAATCTACTAATGACTGACCCATATAAGTCAATAATAGATATCAAACATCATTTCCTCAATTCCAAGGGTGAAGTGGCTATTACCAATCTCCCATTGACTTACCCATACAAGTCAATAGTCAATAGGCAACACTTGCCTTGATGCAACTCAGTTCATGGAAGGGTTGACCCAACCAAAGACATGGGTAAGTATCAAAGTGTTTTTACAAAAAAAATATTGATATTTGCACATACATTTAAAATCAAGAATGCAAGAATTTCCATCACCTTATAATATAAAATGAGGGATTGTCCTAATCAATTCAAAAAACCAAGTGTCCTTTAAAATCATAACATACTTAAGCTTAATGTAACTATCAACAGTTCCTTAATAGAAAAAATTTCATGTCCCAAAGTTCCCTAGAGTAGCAACTTGGCTCTTATACCAGATGAAACAACCCCAAAAAATGTTTTCTTGGGAATTGTTAAATTTAAGAATATGTAATGGCACTATGTGCATGGATCCTCACACAAACTGAGGTCATGAGTCATCAAATATTTGTTTTACCACTCACATGATTCCCAATAGCCTATTAGGGAACAGTAGACACTCAACCAATATTACCACATCTTCAAAGGGTTCGAGAAGGGAGCTCTTCATTAAAAAGGAAGATATAGATTAGGGTTTATTGATGTATGTATGCACACTAATATACACCAAAATCTATACTCAAAGTAGGGACCCTTCATAGGACCATTTAATATTCCAATAGTGTTACTTAAGCATCTCAGTCTCCTAAGAAAATCAAGTTCGAGGTTTGGAGGATAAAACCATTCCCTCACAAATCCACCCAAATGGAGAATAAAATAGTTAGGAAAACTTGGGAATATCATCCCAGATTCTAACTCAAGTTAAACCTTAACACGAGAGGATGGAAAAAAATTCCTCTAAGTAAACATAAATTTCTTAAGAATTAACCAACCATAACATATTGGCCCATTTTGGAGTGCATTATGTATCATAAAAACCATCACTTTGGAATAATAATCCTAAACAATAAATTATATGGTGAGGATACACATTGGCTTTCCTTTTGAGATAATAATCGGGTACTTTATTTGATATACCAATGGTTTTTCAACATCAGAACTAGTGACATTATTCAATGAGCTAGATTTGGCTTACCTCTATATAAATGAGGTTACTCAATACTATATTTTCCACATTTAATGTCATCTTATTAATAACAATAGATAATTAATAGATTGACAAAAGGAATAATATTTCTACCCATAACATGTTAATAAATATGGATAAAGGATGACATGAAAAGACAACAATAGGGCATCTACTCTAAGACCCATAATGTTATTAAAAATCATACTATGATATGATATAAGTCCACAAAATACCAATATTGTACTTGTAGCCAACCAAAACCCAATATTTTTAAAATATACATTAAGAGAGAATAATAGAATTGTCAATACAATTTCAAGTACACAAGAAATATATTTAAAGAGTTTCATGTCTTTTATTACACTAAATTTGAAAATCCACATATTTTCGATTCAATCTTCCTAAGTTTCATTTATTAAGCAATATAAATTCTTATTAGATTATAGCTATGGCATTTTAATAATAGCCATAAGGTATCAGTGCCAAGGCTACTATTAATTATGGCCTAATATAAATTTTGGAAGACATCATTTTTCCTCTACCCAAGAAGAATGGTAGCACATACAATTTTAATAGTATGAGTAGCGAAGAAAAGAAATAACATATGCTACTAACAATTTAATGGCCAAATTAGAATTGCTTGATTCATCAACTTACTCAAGACACCACTTGAAGATTCATAATAGCCACTAAAATGATTGGAGATATCAACATTATAATGATGTCTTTTAAAACTTAGGCATGTGCTTCAAACACCAATGCAAGCCTAGAGTGAATGGTCATTAAAATTAAATAGACCTAATGCATATGATAAAAACCAGGTGCAATAGATTTCTTGGCTATACATAGCCTCTTAATAGCACAAACATAAGTAAAATAACCTCATTAACTACTTGTTGACTCTCATTATAGCTATTGTTTTCTTAACATGATTTAAATATTATTCATGCCATCTATATACATAATAAAAGCTTCTAAATGGAGAAATATGATTTCAACATTTAATATTAAACCAATTACCAATAAACTATTAGGAATTGAATCCATCTCCATCATTTAATACTCAAATCCATTCCATTATCGAATTGAAGTATACACTAAACCCATAATCATCAAGAGTATTAACACATAACCTTAACTCATAATTGTAATGATGAACCAAAATTACCTTAATCCAATTTATACTTGTAACCAAATTTCATGTCATCATAGTGTAAATCTGTATCACAATAGTTACACACCATTATAAGCACAACTCAACAAGGTGGTAGGCATAATTACAATACTCACATTGGTTAAAAATTAATATGGTTTTATTGATAATATCAATATGGAACTAATGTTTCATTTATTATTTTAAATTACTTTATAATTAGAATACAACCATGTAAGTTCCTATATGAAATTGAAATTTACAAGTCTATGCAAGTAGTGCCATATATAATTAATGTATAACATATCCAACATTAAATAAGTCTTCAAGTCTCAAAATAATACACTTGCATTCTAAGATTAAAATGGTACATCATTTTGTAATACAAATCAAGAGTAATTATAACCAACACACCAATGTTTTACTTATCTAGGTTCATTAAACATTCACTACCAATAGAAGCATAACCAAATTCTAATTCTAGAATTAGTTTCAAAATGTAACCATGATAATATAAATTATACAATCATACAATATGGAATAAAATCATAATTACATAATGTGGTAAAAATATGGAGTCAAAAAATTTGATGTCCATGTATCAAATGTTATAGATCACTATGATATAGATTATTATGCATTCAAATCAAATCTAAAGTGATAACATGATATTTCTCTTTATCTTAATTTAAAATACAATTCATATTATCAACATAAGTATTAATTACATCAATGAAAATTGATGAGAGTAACATTAAAAAATCAACAAGTATTCCATATACTAGATACAATGAATCAAATCAAACTACCAACACTGAGATTTAAACATTAGAAGGTGAATTACTAAGTCTGCATAAGGTCAACCTAAAGGTCCAACTTGATGAGCCAATCCATTAGTGGTTCTAACTACCCTAACCATCAGCTTGATGGTGGAATCAGGCATCTTGGTTTTACTAGGTAGAGATGAGCATTAATGCAACACAAGCCATGATCTAATTCCAAAATAATTGATAAATCAAAGGGAAAACATAGAAGATATCAATTATAATAAAAAGGTTCAACACAATTGGCATCCACAAGGGCAACTAACCTTCAACATAAAAGTTTATATAAGATAATAATTCATTCATGACTCACATACACAATCAACTAGCAAAAGAGATATCGACAATAGTAATACAACATAATCATAACATCCAACCACTAAAAGAAGTAATTGTAAAGTCTACACATAACATAATCAACAACAAAAATCCATAAGTAGTCCCATTCATTCAGGGGTTTACATTCATATGAATCAATGTAAGTTGGGTATCCCATTAGCTAACTTGTCAAAATTCATGGGCAATGATTTACTGCTAAATTGAAACCCATCAATCCTTGCCTCATAATAAATGAAATAAATCATCAAAGGCATTTAACATGGCCAATTAAATTCCAATAATTAAATGTTTCTTCACAAAATAAAAATGCTCAACCAATAGAGTTGTAAAGCATTTCAATAAATAAGTCGATTGGTGGAGTATGACTATCATTACATTATTTCCACATATATCTGTATTAATGTACATATGATTTTTAAATCAAAACAACACTTAATTAAAATGTTAAGATTGCATACAAATAGAACCCAAGACATCATCTAACTAGGTAGAGCTAATAAATACTTCCCAAAGTAAGCACAAGGGTATACAAGATTATATAAACTTAGATATAGGTATTCCACCTATTCATGATAATATATTACCTACAACCATATAGTTGTGGACACTAAAATGCAGTCCAAGCTTGAATAGGGTTATTATTTAACTAGAACAAAGCTAGTGTAAACCAAAAAGAGATATTAATTTTAAAATTTAGGTAATGATAGTTTTGTTCATTAGCTAAGGCCTCAATAATTGCAAAAATCAATCTAAAGGGGCAATCTATTTTAAATCAAAGGAAATAATTTCAACAATAAAATCACTATGCATAAACTGTGTGGCAGTCATGAACCCTTTTCCAAACCTAATTCAATCAAGGTTAATTTAAAAGATAAATAGGTTTTAAATCAATAAATACCCAGTAATAAAATAGGAAGGGCAACATGCATAGCCTAGTAATGGGTTTGTTTAAATTGATGCATTATGGGTTCACATTTCCATCAAAAAAATTGTATCACACTCATTAATCTAGAAAAAATAACCTAAGAAATTCATTTAAACATAGATCCTATGGTTTATCATGTTGTAAGTTATTATGAAGCTGAGCCTCTTGTTCTATTTCATATTTTATCTTAATTTAAAAATTGACTAGTTGGTTGAACTAACATTCCATCCCATAAATGAAGAAGGGAATACATTGAGTATGTTTGCCATAGTTTAAACAAGGTAAAAGGTAACAATAATAAGAAATCCAAATTACCACTAACTTAACAATGGAGTCCAATCAAATATAGTCAATTTATATACATATAAGGGTTCATTTTATCATTCACCATCATAAATGAGAAAGCACCAGTATAGCTTCAAGCATAAAATGAAATCTAAGGCACCACCTACTTGTAGGGGAGGTGGAGACCATTATGTGGCCAATCTCATGGATTTCCCATACTTTATAGTTCATCATTGTCTCTCCCTAAATGTCATGGGTTTTTCATTCCCCAAAACCAAAGATCTCATACAAACTCCTCCTCTTCATGGTGTGTGGCCCAAGGTTTTGGCTCAAACAAGGAGTTGGATGCAACTTCCCCCTTTTTTCAAAGAATGAGTAATAGTGGGAGTTCAAAAAATTTCCCCTCACTTCCCCCAAAAAGAATACATATATAAAAAAAGAATAAATATTGGAAGACCTTAAGAGACAAAAAAAAAACCAAAATTAAATAAAAATAAAACCTTCACCAATAATTTAGGCATGCCACACAAGTCAAACCACTACCCACATAGTAAAAGACAATAAATTTTTTTACCAAGATCTTTAGTATGGAGTGTAAGTCAATTAAACTTATGCATTTTTTTATTTTTTATTTTTTTTTGTCTCTTATGCCAAGATGACCCCCTCACCAAAAACCCATCATGTGTTATATCTAGTTCATTAAATCTAATGACAACTATCACTAAAACCTCACAGAATCAAGATGTCCCAACATGCCTAGGGAGACAAGTCATGGCTTATGTAGGCATAATAAACATGAGTAATTAAATTACACATAATAATAAAATTCCAATAAAACATGGTATAGTTCAATTCCAACCCTAGATAATAACACCCAACACAAAAAATAAATTAAGCACAAGATACAAACAAGGACAAGAGAATAAAGTCATGAGAATTTACTAACCCAATAAGGAATAAATAATAACTGATGTAGATGCACACAATAAAAACATTGACAAAAGTTTGCACAGAATGAGAATAATTAAATAAAGATGATCCAAGATAAGCAAGAAAACTCAAACCAATGGATTTTAAAAACTTCATGTCACATTACTCTTTACCCACCCATATCAATCTGATTTCTCATAAGTCCTACCCATTATTATCCCAACTACCAAAGTCCACCACTGAGCCTAGCTTACTTGACTTGTTCTTATAACTACCAATTAGAACATCAATAATATCTAATTAATAAATAAATAAAAAGTAATAATAATAATATTGATATGAACAGAATGTAACATATGTCATCAATGAACTAAGCATAAACACCAACTGTAATAATGAACCTATCATAACCAATCAACCATGATAATCATAATCATAACATATAAGTTAAAATAATCATCTATAATAATGATCCAAATATAAATCAAAATCAAGTTAAATTGGTTGAACTAAGATGTTTATAACAAATGCATTACACTATTTGGTAGGGTTATAATAATTGGGCTCATTAACCTGAGAGGAAAATATTATTTAGCTACATTCTAAATGGAGTTTATATAGACAAAAAATATGGATAAATATGAATCATTGGTTCTTAGCCTTTAGAATTCTCTTAAGAGGAAATCCAAGAACTTGGAGGTGCTTGGTGACTCAGAGCTAGTGGTAAAGCAGATTAAGAGCCAATATGATTGTAAATATAAGTGTTTATATATGTACCACATCCTAGTGTGTATTTGATAAAAGACTTTATTACATTCAACATAATATATTACTTCATATATCATACAATGAATACATTATCAATATATGTGAGTACCATATAATTAATTATTAACTCCAAATTGAAGAGTTTATTAGTGGAGTTGGTATCTGATCCTTATGTTATAGATAATGTTAGGAACTTTAAGGTACTCAATTATAATGATCATATTATTAAATTCACCACAAACTCAAAGTTATTTTAATCATATATCATAGATGAAGATGATATAAATGAATTTGAGTTAGATGGAGTGATAAAAGTTAAAATGAACAACATAACAAAGGGAATGTTCTCATTGGAATGGTTGTTTGACATGGATTATCAAAGTGATAAAGAAAAAATATCCCCTAATAAAATTATGATACATGATCATTGGAACCTGGGTAATTTTGGAAATTCAAAAAATGTGATTTTAGGTAAAGACTATACTTCAAACTAAAAATATGAGATTGCACAAGCCCTAAAGGACTTTAGAGATGTTATAGCATGAAATTATGAGGATATGAAGGTATTCAATTCTTCCATCCTCACTCGCACATTTTTCCTCTCAATATGGGAGACAAACCATTCCATCAAAGGTAAAAACATTTGAATCCATTTCTTGAGCCTTTGATTTTAGAATAGGTGCACAAATTGTTATTAACTAGGATCATATTTCCCATCAAGAACTCCATGTGGGTGGCTGATCTTGTGCTAGTTCAAAATAAAATAAGAGAGATATGACTATGTGTGGAATTTTTAAACCTATACCAAGCCTCAGATAAAATATAATTAACCATTATCTTTTCTAGATGATGTATTATAGATAGTGAATAGTTCACAGATGATGTCATTTTTAGATGGGATATAGGCTATAATCGGGTAATAGTGAACTAGGAGGATCAAATCAAGACATTTTTTACAATGAAATGGGGTACATTTAGATATAAAAGGATGTAATTTGGTCTAATCAACATAGGTTATATTTTTCACTATATTATGGCAGTTTCATTTAAATATCTAATTGGAATGTTTATTATCAGCTACATGGATGATGTAACTATCTTTTCCAAGAATCAAGAATACCATGTGAGAGAATTAAGACTGGTGTTTCAAAGGTGTAGAGAACATGGAATTTCCTCGAATCCAAAAAGTGCATATTTTGGTTTAATGAAGGAAATGTTTTTGGCCACATCATATTTAAAAGAGGTATATTCATAGACCTTGATAGAGTGAAATCAATTATAAAAATTCCATTGCTTAGAAGCATAAAAGAGTTGATATCATACTTCAATAAGATAATTTTCATGTGTAAAATCATATCAAGTTTTGCTAAAATATTCCAACTAATAAACAACATGCTAAAGAAGGATGCTAAAATTGAATGGACTATTTAAGTAAAAGTGGATTTATATAAACTAAATAAATATACTATAAATACATAAGTTTTGATAATTATTGACTACAAGCATCACTTATACATCTATTCCTCCTCTCTAGGCACTCAAGTGATTTTTTTTGACTTAGAAGAAAGATGTTGGATATGATATACCAGTGTATTTCATGGGCTATCCACTCATAAATGTTGAACTTGGGTATTAAATAATTAATAAAAATTATTTTTATTTGATTAAATTAGTTATGAAGTGTAAGCATTACATCCTATGTATAAAAATGTTTGTTATTGTACTTGATCTTGATGTAAAAGTAATGTTCATTTTAAATGAGGTAGGTGATCAAAGAGACAAGTGGATGACCATTATGCACGAATTTGACTTGGAGATCCAACCCATGAAACTTTTAAGAGGGCATGGGTTAACTCAAGTGATGGTTAAAGTTTATTCTCAGATAGTTTACAAATAATATATAGTGAAAATCATCATAAAAGATATGTGGCATCAAGAAGTGGTTCAATACTTGTTAAATAAAAAGTTCTTGGGATACTTGGAATCCACTCAAAAAAGAGTGTTACACTTGAAGAGTACCAAATTCATGATTAAATAAGTCATGATATACATAAATATTCATGAAGGCATTTATTTGAGATACACAAATAAAGATGAAGTGACTTAAGTACTCAAGTAGTTTTATAGGAAATATGGAACTGAACATTGTTTAGGTAGTGCTACAACCCAAAAAATTATTTAGGTGGGTTATTATTGGCTACATGTTTTGAAATATTCTCATTACCACATCAAGAGCTACCATACCTGTCAAGTAGTCATACAAATAGAGTATAGCCATCTTATGCTATTACAACTAGTAATTAAGGTCTGGTGTTTTTCAAAATAAGGGTTGTACTTATTTGGAGATATGAATGTTAATTCATCATCCAAACACAAATTCATTCTAAAGGTAACATATTAATTCACTCATTAGATTGAATCTTAGGAATTAAATAATTACATTACCAATGTTGTGATCAGATTTCTTAAGGACCACATCATCACTAGATTTGGGAAGCAATTTACCCTACTATGTGATAACATTCTACTCTCTCCAATTTATTAAATGGGAATTTAAAAATATGATAATATTTTAATTCCCATCTAATTATTACTAGAAGATAATGGGGTTGTTGAATTGGCAAATACAAAATTATTATGTAGAATTAAAAATATCTTGGATAAAAACCCTAAGGATTGGCATAACATGTTGAAATTTGAATTATGGCATGATATGAATAGAATTAAATATTTTTTTGGGTACTTCCCCATATCATCTAGTATATGGCCAAGATATTATCTTTCATATGAATCTAAGAATCCCAACCTTATAGTTCATGAGAGATTACTTAGAAGTTGATGACAATATCAAAGATCAACTACTAATTTTAATATAATTTTAGGAAAAATGTGATACAACCTTGTAGTAATTTAGAAAGAATTAAGGATCCATAAAATGTTGGTTTGAAAAGTGAGCCAAAGTGAAAGCCTTTGAATCTCCAATTTGGTCCTTATCTAAGACAAGCCTCACAATAAAAAAGGAAAACATGACATGGTTGATGCCTCATGGCAAGGACCCTAAAATGTTTTTGAAATCTAGAGTGAGAATGCATTTTATCTCATTTTTTGAACCAGTGAGGAACTCCCATTATCCACCAGTGGATAGTTCCTCAACCACTACTTTCAAACATGAGATTACCCTGTAAGGTCACATACATAACTTATTTTTTATTTTATTTCATAATTTCATTATTATTTCTCACTTTTTTATTGGTCTAAGCTCATTATTTGTCTCTTTTTGGTTTATATCTATTTTTTTCGTTCGATGGGCACCTTTTTGGTGTTGTAAGGAAGAAAATTATGTAGGTAAGTATCAAGAATGATGTTCTAGTACTTAAGTACTTTGAGTAGTTTGTGCCTTAATATTTTGTTGTTGAGTTTGGTTTTTAAAGATTAGGATATCATTATTTTTCTATATTTTTTTGTTTTTGGATGAGTTTGGGTAAAATATTCAACCCATAAAGATATTATCTTGAAAACACACACAAAAAATCACATTTTAATGGTTTATAGGTTTGCTTGGATGAAGTTGTTATGGGTAAGATCTAGGGTGAAAGATCTATAATTATACCTTTCATTTTATATGGTGTTCCCCAACCTAAAATTGAGACATTGAAACAAAATAAATAAAAATAAAAAAAGAAAGTAAAATAAAACCTATTTTGTGGAGAAACTCAATTTTGGGGAATTTAGGAAACCAATACCTTGTTATGGATGCTCAGTTGATAGTAGGTCAAGGCCTTGAATGGAATAAAAAACATCTCTATTTGGAATATTAT
This sequence comes from Torreya grandis, assembly GCA_037957365.1. NCBI lineage: Eukaryota > Viridiplantae > Streptophyta > Pinopsida > Cupressales > Taxaceae > Torreya > Torreya grandis. Next base: position 171,350 of record JARHVA010006104.1, read on the forward strand.
TGGACCCTAAATTTTGGATAAGTTTTTTTATATTTTGGCACATAATTGACATGGCATGGAAGGAACATAGCACAAAAAGACTGTGGCATAGAAATAGATTAGCTCAGAAGAACCATGGCACAAAACTAATGGGGCATAAAAGGACAAGGGCACAGAGGCACCAACATGAGAGGACCTAGTCAAAGAGGGGAATTAACCATGGGGAACCCAAGGGAATAGGACATGGAATAACAATAAAAGAATTTGGGAGTGCATAAAAAGTGGGAAAAAGTTAATGAGTGATTCTAAAGGATCACCAAGACCTTATCCATCGAGAGTTTTGCACCAAACCACAAGGGGATAAACACATGGTAGTGAGGATCTAGCATATAATGAGTATATAGGGGGTGAAAAGGCTTGGGTCCTTAAGAGACACTATTTAATATAAAACCAAAAATCTCAATTCATAGAGATTTCATTGGCCAATTACTCCTATCATTTATGTAGTAAATACTTGGTCAGGGAAAAATAAGGATAAATACCCTTATATAAAATCATTTTACATGATGTATTTTAGATATCATTTTTACTAAAGCATAATATAAGAGTTTTGAATATTATAGTCATTTTTTGATGTTTTTGTTCTAATTAATTGTTAAGTAATGCATCCATGATAGGTTTATGTTTAGTACTTATAGTTGTGACTTAAATATGAGATCTATGCAAATCTTTATCTTTTTTAAGTAATAATCTCTAAGCTTCATGGCACTTATTTGAATAATTATGGTTATTGAGAATAATGATACTAGGATCAAAGTAGTATATCTATTTATATATGTAACTTATAATCAAATATAAGTCCTAACCCAAAGAATATGAGTGATATGTTACTATGTAATATAACCCACAAGAACCGGTCTCTAGCTATACGTTTTAGGTGAGCATGAAAGACCACAGTCTTGCATGAAGGGCTAGCTTGATAGCTCATTGGGGGTATAATTTAATGTCAAAACATTACTAATAATAAAAAACCAACATTTTAGTTTCATTTCCAGGACCTATAGCACTTACTGCTTAATAATGGAAGATGCTTGAATGTATCACTATAAAGAGTATTGAGCAATGAATTACTAGGGTTGAGAATAATTTTGCAATTGTTTACCTTGAACCAAGATTTTTTTCACATTAGTGGGGAGAAAATAATCTATATAGTGCTTTATATAAAATGTTCTTTGTTGAAATCCTAGTTAATTTGCATACTAGGCTATCTACATATGCTCAAGATTGATCATGAAACATTAGGAGAAGATAGTCTTGGATGTTAGAATGACAAAGAGATTTATTAGAACTTAGAACACCATGGACACAAGCTATTAAAATTTTGTGGAGAGGAGTGTTGAATAGCTACATTCTAGAGTATGTTATTATTACTTATTCTTGTCTTGAAGAAGCCAAGTTCCATTTCCTCAGAGAACCATATGGAAGATATATTAGACATTTATCTTTAGAAATCAAGAAGTTGTTCATTGAATATGGGATTGAAACTATGCCAATGGAGAACTAAATCCATCTTTACATTAGCCACACATTTGGGAGGGGAGTAGAGAATAGTTGGTAAAGGATTTTAGGTTTAGAATGGTATCCAGTTAGTGGGCAGTATATAAGTAGAATATGATGAAGCTCAATAGAGGATCATAGGCATAAGTGGTACAAAAAAGGACTAGGAAAACTAAGGAAGTGTTATTAGGATCCGTAGTGAAGTAGAAACACATAAAGAGGACCCCATCACTTTCAAACCATGCCCCATGCCACTTTTATCATATGAAGGAGAAACTAGCCAGATAGCAAAAATTTAAGAACTAAGTTTTCATCAACCAAGTTCCCCACCATAATGCATTGTCATGATTTTGAATTATATGAATTATTCATACATAATTGGGTTATAAATACCATCGACTCAAAAACTTATCCTATGAGGAATATTGTAACTGATCCAATTGTAACTCATATAGAATTAACACTTTCTTTCCCTCTTCAAGGGAACTTCATGGGTCAACTTGTAATGCCTATAATATTTGGCATATAGAGTGGATAAATTATGGGCCTAAGTCTCATTAGTAAACTAGATACTACACCCCATGACATAGGTGTTGTTATTGGAGGTGCTAGAGGTGGAATAGGAGGTGGTACAAGGTGAAGTGGTAGACTTCCCCCTCAAGGGACCAAATTTGGGGGTTCCTAACAAACATTAGTACAAGAACCTCAGTTATCAATGTTATATTATGAAATGATGCTTCACCTACCTAAATATCAAGGCATGGAGAATGTTTTAGAACATGTCCATAAGTGTGAACTTATTTGGAGGGTGTGAGGCATCACCTATTTTGAATGAAAGACCACCCAATTCATCACTACACTTTTGGAGAGAGAACATAAGTAGTATATAAAGTTTAATCCTCAACAAGTGGTGGTTGACAATGATCATCTCAAAATGACATTCCTTTAGTAATTTGACATTCCCAAAATTGAATAACAAAGTATTAACACACTGAAGGATATAAAGTAAGAACTTAATAAAAGTATACAAGACTATGAAACAAGGTTAAAAACACTTTTATAAAATATATCATTTAAAATCAATTCTACTTAGTATTCGTAATGGTTCATGGGATGTTTGCTACTTCCCTTTCAATGAATACTATCCTAAAATACCTTCACTATCCCATGAAAATCTTTGGAAGATACACTCTGTGTTGAAGTTGTTAGAAGTATTAACATTGGGATTAGTCCCTTCATGGAAGCCCAAATATATTAAATGGAATTATAGATTTAAAAAATAACTAAAAATAGTGCATATGATACACATAATTTTCTTTGGTTCACTGATTATAAATATGGACATAATTAAAGTAGTTTCCCACATAAAAACATCTTTACTATAATAAAGCAGGCATGTGAAATATATCATAAAGAGCATGATGTATGTTATTTTCATATTTTTTAATGAACCACACATTCTAAAGTTTCTAAATATTGTAAAGTATACAATGACTATAGCCATGACATAAATTATTTTTGATTGATTAGTGATATCTATGAAGGATGCATGCACGCTACACACCAAACCTTTGTGGCCAACAATTAGGATAATTGTGGATATCATGGTCAAGGTAGATGATGATGATGAAGAGGAAGTAATTTCCCACAAAGAACACATTATAAGTGTGGATACCTAAAACACTATCAAAAGGACTATCTAGTTTATCCTATGTGTGTTTTTTGTAAGAAGGACCATTGGTTCGAAGAGTGTCGTAACTTGTACATGACCATATTTGAAGAGAGAAATGAAAAAGGTATAGGTATGATTTGTATTGATAAACCACATTGGCATGTACATTAAATCACCCCAACAACTCAATAAATGAATATCACTACATGTAACGGAGGACATATCAATTTACAGCTATTCCTATTAAGAAGGTACAACATGAAGAGCCTCAAACAAGGAAGTATCCTAATGCCCAATAACATAAGGATGTGCTTCAGGACACTATGACTCTAGTAAAATAACTATAAGGATAATTCCAATTTCTTAAGGACCAAGAATCAACATAACATGCTAATTTTTAGAAGGTAGAAAAGCCTCAAAACATGGCATGAGATGATTTCCAAGAGATTTATAAGCATATGTTAGATGAATACACTATCTCACAACTAAGAATTTGGCTTAAGAATCAAGTACAAGCACCAACTAACTGATACTCAACCTCAAATGACCTGATAGACTGAGGATTGTCATTTGAATCATGTTTGGAGACAAGATACCCCTATTCCTCTTACCCATCTAGAAGATAAATAAATACTAGTGAATGTTGCCATCGACTATTGGGTAATTCAAGGCATCGTAATTGACATTGGTGCTAAAGTTAATTTCCTCACTAAATATGCATTATACAAAATGGTTAGTCCATAAATACAAACTTCACCACATGTATTGTTTATGGGTAATAAAATGTGTGTTCTACTGATTGGTATCCTCAAGAATGCAATAACTGATATACTTGGAGTACATTTCAAAGTTAACTTTGAATTTTTAAAGTTAGCAGAGGTTAATGACTTCTCAAATTTATTGGGGAAACCCTAGTGTTATGAAAATAATGTATACTAAAGTTTAAAAAAGTGCTACATCAGTTTTGAGAATGTTGATCAATGTATTATTATTCCCTTGGATTATTCACAAGGGACCCCATACATAGAACATGTTAATGTGGAAGAATATATTAACCAAATTTATAATATCACTTCCATAGATGGTGAGAAATATGATCCTACTCATGATGGCATCCTATGATGGATAGACACTCAGTCCCTTTATTATACCATAAAAAATGCTTGTAATTATTGGTTGTATGGTGATTATGACCTCATTAAAAGAGTTTGTAGTGTCATTGGTAGTCAGGATAATGTTCCATGCTAGTAACATAAATTCCATAGGTTCATTTTTATTTTTACTGATCAAGTCATGAGGGGACCAATGATAGATGCACCTCTATAAATACTTGATGAATCCCCATGCTTCCATAAATGAATAGAAGTCCATGAATTTGTCTAGTTCCTTGAAGAATTTTATAACTCTAACAATGATCACATACAATCCTTGGTTCACCTCTTTGATGGTACAAATGATAGATGGTGGTGAACCCATCATGAGTGACTTCTCTAATGGGGTTAAGTATGTTCTTCCTTTTATCACTAGTTCCATCATGACAACCAAGTTAGGGTAACAATCAACTATAAAAGAGTACAATCACCTAAAAACCCATATAGAGGCATGTGAATTAATGTGGAGAGCTGAAAATTCTTACTTACCAGAGTATTTATGGGTACATGCATTTTATGTAACTTTGTGAACTTGGGTGTAAGCATGGTATGTTCATGAAGAGTGACATATGGGTACCCAATTTTGGCATATATTAAATGAAAACATGAACTTGAAACTATCTTATTCATCTCCAAGGATGGATTTTCACCTTACTCTCTAGGACATGCACAAAGTAGTTATTGGTGACCCTAGATCCATTAAAGAAAGCATAAGATATATCCATAATGTCCCAAAAGAAGGTGTCTAGGAAAATAGAAGTTAGTGTTCTAGGTAGAATAAGGTAAAGGGTTTAACCAACTTGACCCTTTATAAAATCACTTAGATGTCCTTATGGACTATGGCACATGATTTGTTCATGATATTGGCCCTGACATAGACCACCCTTAATATAGGTCTAATCAAACTATCCAATGTAACATCGGCATAAAGGAAAAACTAGAAATAGCTACTATAGGTAACTAATGGATTGACACAAAAGTTTCAAAGATATTTGAGTTGTTAAAAGAATACAAAGATGTCTTTCCAAGAAGCTATAGTAAGATGAAGGGAGTTCATCAATCCCTAGGTAAGATACATAATAAATTGGTTAATAATGCTTGACCAGTCAGGAAAAGGCCATATAAAATGAATCATAATATAAGGGTGCACATAAAGGAAGAAATTGATAGTATGCTACACATTGGAGTAATCACCCCAATTGATGAATCTGAGTGGGTCAGTCCCATGGTAATTAGTATAAAAAAATATGGACACATTTGAATTTGTATTGACTACCAGGTACTCAATGTATATTGCATCACTGACCCTTTCCCAACACCATTCACAGAGGAAATACTTGAAGGCATTTTTGGGTGTGAGGTATATACTTTCACAAATGGATTTCTAGGGTACCATTAGGTCTAGGTCACTGAGGGAGATCAACCTAAGACTACGTTTACCACTAAATGTGGATCATTCACATATATTATCATGCATTTTGGGTTGATTAATGTGCTAGCTATGTTCTCACATATAGTTATTAAAGCCTTTAAATATTTCATCCATAAGTTTCTTCAAGTCTACTTGGATAACTAGATAGTCTATGGCTTGGTCAATGACCATTACTTGAATCTATGCCTCATGCTTGAGCATTTTTGAGTCCTACAAATATCACTAAATCTAAAGAAATGTCTATTTTATACACCTTTTGGTGTTCTTATAGGATATATTGTTTGTAATGATGGACTTCTAGTAGACCTAGAAAAAGTATCTATTATTCTCCACCTCCCAATACCCAAGTCTTAGTGTGATTTTTGTACCTTTCCAGGACATACATGTTATTATCAAAAATTCATCCATGGATATCCAAAGATTGTCATACCCATAGAGGAATTTTTAAAATATAATGAGAACTTTGTCTGGACTTACTCCTACCAAGAAACTTTTGAGGCTTTAAAGGATAAGCTAGTTACCACTCTGATCCTCCAGTGCCTTGACTAGACAAGCCCATTCCACATCCATGTTGATGCTTCTAGAATGGTAGTTGGTGAAATCCTTTCAGAATTATGGGAAGATCACCTTGATCACCCAATCTACTTTGATAGTAGGAAACTTACTCTAGTTGAGTAGAATTACACCACTAGGGAGCATGAAGCCTTGTTAATGGTCTATCATCTACAAAAAATTTAGTAGTACTTATTAGCAACTCCCTTTATATTTTATACAAATCATGAATATTTAAGTGTTTAGTAAACAAACATGTGATTCATGGATGAATTTTCCATTAGATAGTGTTGTTTCAATAATCTCAATTTTTTGTCATGGTCAAACTAGGGAAAGCTAATTCTAGCCCTGATCACCTCTCTCAAATTGATTCTAAATAACCACCATGCATTATTGAATAAGGATTGCCTGATGTTCAAATATTTTGGATTACTCATGTACCTAAAGAGTTGGAAGATATTATAACCTTACTAATTATTGGTTCAGTGCCTGATTATCTAACTTTGCAAGCCAAGAAATAACTTGTGATCCATGTTGCACCCTTTCAACTTATAGAAGGGAACCTTTACAAGCTTGGTCATGATGAAATTATTTGGCATTATGTCATGAAACATGAATTTTATGAGGTACTCCAAGAATTTTATGAATGCATTGTAGGTGGAAACTATGTTGGAGAGGCTACCATGAGCAAGGTTTTACTAGTTAGACTATGGTGGCCGACTCTCTTTCAGGATGCTAAGATCTATATTTAGAAGTGTGACATTTATCAGCATGTGGTAAAACCAAATCATTGAGTATCATGATTATACATTTAATTATCTCTCAAAAACCATTTGAAAAGTGGGCCATTTATTTTTTTGGCCTCATCAATCCAACTAGATGATAAATAGGTTCCTGATATATCATCATAATAATTGATTATCTTACGTACTAGGTTGAATTTGCAACAAAGGATTGTATTATTGATACTACTATGTACTTCATTTAGGAACATATCATAACTTAGTTTGGATGCCCACTAAGATTTAATAGTGATCAAAACACTCGTTTCCTAAATGAAACTATTCACATCTTACTTGGTGAGTTCATTATTTCTCATCACAAAATAACATTGTATCATCCACAAGCTAATAGAACTACTGAGGCCTTAAATAAAATCTCATGCATAACACTATTGAAAATTTGTAATATTGGCTAAATTGATTAGGATGACAGAGTGTATGTAGTACTATGGGCTTACCAAACCACTTATAAGCACCTAAATAAGAACACGCCATTTAATCTAGTATATGGAAAAGAGGTAGTCCTATCATTTGAGTTCTTAGTGTATTTTCTTCATATTGCATGTGTTAGCTAGTTGGATGAGGAGTCATCCTTAAATGCACTCCTAGATATTTTATTAAAACTAGATTAAGCCCATTTTCTAGCTTATTGGAGTTAAGATGTGGAGAAACACAAACAAAAAGCATGGCATAATTGGCACATCAAGCATAAAAGATTCACCCTCAAAATAAAAATTTTGATTTATGAATCTAAGTTCCCATACCATTATAGAAAACTTCAAATTCATTGGGATGGTAATTTTATAATTCATAGCATTTGACCTACCAATTTTTGTTGATTAAAAAGGTTATATGACTAATTCCTTCTTGGGCTTACAATGGAAGCTAAATCTAGCCATATTTCACCTCTGAATAGTTCAAATTTTATAACAATAAGGATTATGCCATTAGTCTATGATTTATTGTTTTCAATAAAATTATTTCCTTTATTTCACATGATATTTCTTTAATATAGAATATCTTAAGTTTTTGTACTTGTATATTTGTGGAGGATCATGACACAATTTTAGTGTGGGGTAAAAGGTATCTAAATTCATGATTAAAGATAAGCATGTAAGTCAATTAATGTACATGAGTTACTTAAGGTGTGAAAGATAATTAAGACATGTGAGTTACTTAAGGTACACAAGTTACTTAGGGCACACAAGTTAGTCAAGGAACACAAACTACATAGCTCAAGGATAGGGTGTTCTCACCAAATAGTTTGAAATTTTGAAATAAATAAAACAACTATTTTACAATCCAAAGAAAAGTGTGAGACACAATTTTCTTCCACTTTAAATAAAGGCATGGGATGGGACATGTTATAAATGTGAAAAAATAGTGGTTGTGAGAAATGTGCCAATAGCATGACAAGATAATATTGTTAAATACATTTATGGTAAGAAGTGATGGTCTAAGAATGATGGTCATTAAAAATTCATTTATGATGAGAATTGATGGATGAAAGGAGAGGGGGTATTAAATTCAAGTTAACCTCCTTGATCATATATAAAGACAAGTGAGCTCATTTTTACATTTGACCTTTGCTTCCATTTGAGATTACAAATATGAGATAAATGAAAACCAAAGTGATTTTAGAGTAAGTAAATAAGCATCATGAGTCTATAAATAGGAAGTGAGTCAAACATTAAGCTATACAATCTACACATAGGGCAAATTTTGAGACATGACCATGACAGGGATGACTTATAGTTATATGTTGTAGGGGTAGACATTAACCATTAGAGGGAAGCAAATCATGATAATCCAAAGTCATTGACACAATAATCATGTATTCCTTTGGGAATATTGGATGATCGTGCCTCAATCTTAGGGCTCCTTAGAGGATGATGTAGCCTAATAAGAATTCCCTAAGGAATGATCCATTGTTGGTGACACCAGAGTAAGATGAATCACTTAGGGGTGAATCAATATTATTCAGAGAAGAAACACCTAAAGAATAGGCACATCATATGGAAAGAGAAGAATCTATTATGGTACATTAAGTAAATAAAACACAACCATATCTACCCTTACCATTGATGATTAAATAAATTTAGTACCTAAAGATGATGCTACATGTAAAGATTTTGGTCTTCAAGGTACCCACTTTTAAAATATTTGATTACAACCACTGTCAAGATGAGAATGAGGTTGAATTATAGAATGACTACTGAGTTGAGCACTAAAACACTAAGAACCAGTTGGTATATGACCTCAATATTAAATACTTTGGATGATATGAGGGTTTTATAATTATTCAATTTACCTTAATCTATAAAACCCATAGAGGAAATTAAGTTCCTACTCTCACACATCCATGAGGACTACCTCTACTTCATTAGGTGTAACATGAAGATCACACCTAAGAGGATAAGTAAGGTGTTAGGGTTGAAGTGTTTGGGGTTGGATGTAACATATGTCTTAGGAGACACTAATTAGACCCAAAATATAACCATGACACTAGTATATCAAAAGTAGGGCCACACCATGCACATCAAGAACGTACAGGATCCTATCCTCTGAGTTATGGCATGCATTAAAGTGACCAAGATTGGTGGTACTGATCAGTGGAAAGAGGTAGATATGGACCACCTATACATCACCCACCAAATTATATGTGGAGCTAAGTATAATTAATCAATGTAATTTATCCACAAAATCATTGAGGATGCAGAGAAGGCCCATCAAATACCTAGTCATTGGTTTTCATGGGGATTATTTTTACTATTAACGGTGTTTGATGAGATCAGTATACCTATTTACACCATGGGAGTGTTGAAGTGGGCATACCCATCCAAGAACAAGTCCCTTACTAATAAATATAAGGCATTCACTTGATTGGGGCATATCATCCCCCCATATAAAATAAAAATGAAGTCTGTGTTTGATGGGATGAAGGAGGCATTAGAGAATGAATGGCATATTCTGAAGGATTTGCCCACCTTGGTTGGTGAAAAATCTCAATTCACTATGAAGAAGCATTTTTATCTATCACACATCAAGATGGTCCCTTTTAGAGAACTCTCTATGTGGTTAAAGCTACCCCATGCCTTTTCAATATGATACTTCATTGACTTGATGAATCACATAAATGATGCATAGCCTATTGCCTTGGAGGTAGACACAAATGACTTGGAGATTCACACCATTTAGAAGATGTACATTTATCTAGATAAAAAGGAATACATGGATAAGAAAGAGACCAATCAAATATACATCAAGGTTAAACCAATATTAGTGGGATAACATGTGCATAATCTATTCTACATGTTGTATCCTAGACATAATAGTTTATATGGCATAGAACATACATGATAAAATCTCCCACTAGTACCTCCCTTGATAAATAAGAAGCGATCTAGGCATGATGCTATCACAAGCTCATAATAGGTTCCTAAAAAATTATAGAGGACTACCCAAAGTATCCTAGCCCCTCTCTACCAGGACCTTCACCTCCCCACCCTTCTCTACCAAGACCTTCTCCTCCCCAACCTTCTCCTCTCTGACATTCTCCTCCCCAACCTTTACCTCCCAAAACTTCTCCTTCTTGACCTTCTCCACCCAAATTTCCACCTCTATAGGTCCCTCCACCTCTACCTTCTCTCCTACACATTCTTCCACCCATGCCTTCACCTCTTAAGACTTCACAAGCATCTTTACCATTAGGGGTTGTACCTTAGTAAACCTCACAAAAATAACAAGAGCAGTAAGACCCTACATTTTATAAGGAAAAATTAGACTCTAATTCCAAGAAAACATCCTCCCTGATGTGAGAGTAGGAGGCCACCTTCAAAGACTTTCTATTGGACATTGGGGGTCTATATGGCAAAGAGGGGGATGGTGATGATCAATAGATGAGTGTAATGACTATTATTAGCACTTATTTAGATACTGATGTATAGGTTAAGATATTAGAGTGTGACTTGAATAAAGGGAAGGATCCAGTCAGGTTTAAGGAAGAACTTACTATTGATGCATCCACCCATTTGTACATCCAATATCAAACATGTATCCCTGATTGTATGTTATATGTATGGCTGCACTTCCTTCCCTAAGATGGAACCTTGGATACATAGAGACATATGTCCTTCCTTTTAGACACGTAAAATGAGGAGAACCACTTTGAGTTCCCTCAAGAGAGTCTCCTTTTAGGTCTTGATTCTCCATTGCTACCAAAAAAATATGGGTTGATCCCCAAATGATCACTCCTCTACAAGCCAATGTAAAATTCTTGAAAATGAATTTTGACTTCATGTGTCAGAATATATTATCAGACTCTAATTCACATGATGTAGAGAAGAAACATACCCAGGTTTTGGGTATGTATGAGAATGAATTTTCCACCAAGAAGGTGCTTAGAGAGGAAGTGGATTGTGTTGAGTACTTATAGTTGTGACTCAAATATGAGATTTATGCAAATATATACTTTTTCTAAGTAATAATATTTGAGATTCATGGCACTTCTTTGTGTAATTATAGTTATTGAGCATAATGATATTAGGGTCAAAGTAGTATATCTATTTTTATATGTAACTTATAATAAAATATAAGTCTTAACCCAAAGAATATGACTGATATGTTATTACATAACATAACCCATGGGAAACGGTCTCTAGATGTGCACTTTGGGTGAGTGCGCAAGACCACAATTTTGTGTGAAGAGCTAGTGCACTAGATCATTGGGGCTACAATTTAGTACTAAAATATTATTAAGAATAAAAACCTAGTATATATGGATGCTTATATTGCTATAGAGCAATGTATATTCAAGCATTCTCAAGGTATAATTCATAATCCCAATGATTAAGGTTAGATTAGTTAGTCCCTACAAGTTTCATGAAGTAGTAATGAACTCATTTTAACACACCAAGTTTGATGGAGTGCTATATACACTCATATAACCACAAGATCACTCTTGCACACCATTAACATAGTTCTAAGAACATAAAAATTACACAACATAGAAAAATATGCATAATGATGTCGTTATAAATTTCATATAATCCACGTGGATCTACATAATTGAACAAGTTAAAATACATATGAGTGCCTATTAAATAGGTAAGGTAGGTTGTTTCATTTAAAAAATTATTGTTACATGAATAATCTATAAAATAGGAGTATATTTTATTATTGTGCACTCAAAAAATATATGAAAAAAATAGAATAAAATTTCCAAAAATAAAACAAACAACTCCCAAATCAAGTTTATATGCTTTACTATAACACCCTCCCTTAAGTGTAAAATAGGGAGTGAGAAAAGAGAAAGCAAAGAGACTAGATGTGTCCCAACAACTAGTCCTGATTATGTACCCATGTACAAAATCATAGTGAAATATAAAGTGTCCCTATGATAACCAATCCATTTTGATGGAATACATAGAAGTTGAGTCATTGTAACCACCAAGTCAAATAGGAATTGATACTTTGTACGAGGCTCACTTTGTAAAAAAAATTAATCACAAAATACTAGAAAAGTAGTTACCAAGGATGAAATCTATCACTACAAGGTATCTAAAAACTAATAACAACAATTAAAGTTGAGAGAGCAAAACATATGCTACAAGGAATCCGAAGAAAGTAAACAAATCAATAATTTAACTTAATGTTGAAATAGGTGCACTTGATGGAATGAAGTCCTTTAAATACAAATGCACTATGTGGACTTAAATACAAATGCACTATGAAACTTAACTCTACATGAGTTGTCTAGATCCACTACTCAATCAAAACAAAAATTGACATTGGAATTCACCAAAATAGATCTTATCAAAAGAGATTGTCAAAGATGTTGATAGTGCAAAAAAGGTTCACTAACTAAATTTGATCTACTACTAGAAGATGTGGTACGCCAAGGGTTATCAAGGAACATGAAAATTTAAGAATCAGGATCTATACCATACACCACCATACTGTTGACTAGGTGGAGTGATGCAAAAAAAATTGTATGAGTGGATTGAATCCACTACTCAAACACTGATAAGATAACATTGTATTCACTATAATAACTACTCTTTAGAAGGATATCAAGATCCATAATAAATATGAAGGAGACTATCAAGTGCCAAAAAAATGTCTAAGATATAAATCAAACATCTCTAAAGAATATGACCCTTGTGGTGATGGGAAAGTCAAGCAACTGAAAGAGTGAAAAGGTGCCCAATATATAGCACACAAATGCATGAATTTAGACAAGGATAAATCAACAAACCCCCAATGGCCCTTTATAACTTAGTGATAGCATAAAAATAATCCCAAAATAAAAAACACTAGATTATGCAAGAAATCCATAATTCTATCAATCTATAAAAGATGCCATAAAAAATAAGAGAGTTTCTCCTAAAACAAGGGAACAATGTGTAGACAAGGAAGTTGAACAATGGAGGAACCATATTGGTAAATTCCCCACAAATAGTGCTAATGCGACCACAAGTGTTTTAAAATCCATCCAAAATGAATATGGATGGTGAAATATGTATGTTAGAGTGATCACATTTGACAACTATAATCTCAAGTTGCTCAAGCTTGAGTGAAATTTAACTCATTGTGTTCAACATCCTCATGAAGAGGGGAGCATATAAAAATAAGATCTCTATGATCAAAGAAACCCATAAAAGATAAAAACACCTATTGAATAACCAATCCCATGCTGAGACATCCACATAATAGAATAGATAGGGTAGTAATGCCCTATAGATGCTTATCAAGGTCCAAAAATCAAATCATGCAAGAACCACAAAATAGTGGTATGCTTCTCAAAGTAAGTAGGCATATATGCAAGTAAAAATAGAGTGGAAAATTTAAAGTGTGAAACAATAATAGGCCTTGAAGCATCTCTGCAATATGGTAAGTGAACATATTTTGGGGATAAAAAAGGGCCTACCCATGGACATGATTTTTCTAAAATTTCACAAATTTGAACTTCTATAGATAATTTGAGATGGATACACTCAAAATTTGAAGATGGTATAAAAACATGAATTGTATAATTTCAAGTCTAGTTTCCAAAAAACTATGTTTTTTGAAAAATGGTTAATTATAAATAGGTCAAAAATATAATATTTGAATATAACCTCCTATTTTTTTCAAGAAAATATAGTAGATAGATGGCCATGTGGCCCATCATTTTTTTAGCATCATTACATATTGTTTGAAACCCATTGGTGAATATTTAGATAAGATCTTATAGTGTGTTACATTTTTTTTTTCTTTTTTTTTTTTTTTTAATTAATATTTTTTTATTAATTTTGAAATGAAGTAGATCCTAAAAATTGATTAAGAATAGATAGCCGACCATGCAACCCCCATAACTACCTCAAAAAAAATGAAAATTGAATTTTTTTAATTTTAGTGTGTAGAGAATTAGGCCTAGTTTGTTATCATATAATTTGTTTTACATTTGGATCAATGAAAAAAATTATATAAACATGAATAGGCATCTATATGTGTGGCATGTAGTGGCCTAAAATATGTGTAGTTAGAAATAAATATAGTTTGAGCCCTTAAAATAGCCTAAAAATTATAAAAATCATATATTTAGAAAGAGGATAGTGTGCTCATCATAACGGTAATTATTTTTTCAATTTTGATGTTGAAATCCATATCATATTTTGTGATTAAAGTTTAAATTTATTGGTTTTTGTTAAAACTCTCAGTCTTGACTCTAAATGCACAATCACAAGCCTCTGGCTCGGAAATCCAAGCCATTTTTGAGTCTAAAGGCTCAATTTTAATCCAAATTCAAATAATGCATATACATTATATAACATGTACATGTTATTTTAAAATAACACAAAATAAACAAATTTTGTGTTTTGTATAGGGGAAAGGTACCATTAGCCATGCATCCTAACTTTGGATAGTGAACTAAGGTGCCATAACATCGTATTAGACTTCAAAAATTTTACTTGTTTTAATATGTTGTCTTCACTACTTATAACTAAGGCTTAAGGATCTAACACATTATATATTTTACAATATAACTAATTTTATCACGAGAGGTCATAAAATGCATTTTTCAAACCTATGGTCAAAACTTAACCTTTAGAGTAGTAATCACTATGCATTAGAGTATCAATACTTGTCTCTTACTTGTCAAGATATGATTGTTTACTTTTTATTTTATAGAATAAATGTTGAGCAAGTATTAGATATTCATGTTCATCTTCTGGTGTACTTTAATATTTGTATACATGAATAGTTTTTTTAGTAAAACACATGTTAACAAAAGCCTTGTTCGAGAATTGAAACATTCACAGCTATTGGGACCTTTCCCCTAGTAGGGCAAGGATATACCTTACTACCTTACTTGCCTAAAATCCTACTTGCCCTTAAATTTTATGTTTCTTATTAATATTATCCTATTTGCCTAAAATCGTATCTTACCCTTTTGTTGTTTCTTTGATATCTTTAGCCAAACCCATTTATTTATAAATTTTAAACTAATTTGTTTAAGTGGAAAACCTATTTAATTAGACTATGTAGTATAGATAATCTTGTGTTAGTAGAAATAAGAATCGAGCCCATGGTGTAATAGTGCATCTCTTAGATATCTATTTTTAGAATTTTATCTAATGGAGTCCAATACCTATGAATCATGCCTTGAACTATCCCAAAAACATTCCTAAAATGTGTTGATTAAAGTCCCTTAAATTTCTTTCAAGGTTACTTGGTGTATCTAATTAAATAGGTGCATTTTGAGCTCCCAATTTAAATTCTGACAAGATTCTTCTATTGTTACAATTATTCAAGATTACTCTAATGTATTCAAATACATTATTCAAATTTTGCCTAAAATTAATATCTCTTGTGAGAATATGTTTAATCCTCCATTCCATGCACCTCCTTCATCTACCCCTCCATCACACATGGGACAACCATCAACCACTCCATCCATTCCCACCTCATCTCAAGAGTGTGTCTTTGACATGGGACTAGTCCTAGTCACACCATGGATGCAACAATTACAAGCTCAAAAACAAGCTATACAACACTTGGTGCTTATCAATACTATAGATTTCTATGCCTTAATATGTAATTGGGATGGTAAGATAGGAAATTAGGATAATGGGTACAAGGTATGTACATGTTTTTCATAAATATTTTGGTCAAGCTAGGTACAAATTTTATTTTGTATAAGATGAGGTTTTGAGCTCAATAAACTTGAAATGGTCACGTGTATCCATTACTGATGATGTGGTTTTAAGATGTGGTGCCTGTAGTGATGAATGCATCACTTAGAAAATATCTTAAGTCACTACGGAATTTGTTTGAAATAATTAAGGGATGGCTATGCTTTAGAAATATAGGGTGGCATAGATTTGGCATTGACCAAGTACAACATATGTATAAGTTACCCTAAATCAAAATATATTGAGCTTATTCAAGATACATTAAAGGTGACAATGTCCCCTAAATCTAAGACCTACTTCCTCTCAAGGATGATGATAAGTAGAGGGACCCAATAATTGTTCATGTGGATGATGAACTGCTCACCTCATATAAATGGTTGATCAGAATTAAATACCAATTTGCACCCCCTCACCAAAGGTTTCAATATTATATATTTTATGCATATCTTCAATCATCTTGTTAATATTTCATTTTAATGAGCTTAAACTTATGATTTAGACTACAATAATTTAGTATCTCAAAATTCTTGCTTCGGCTTGGGATTTGAGGTTGAGGACTCCATTGTTGAATTGTGTTTTCTCCTATGTGTAGGACTTAATATGAATGTAATTTGGGATCTAGATGTAATTCAAGGTAGAGGGATATAAATAATTGAAATTCATACATATAAAACTGATAATTTTTTGTTCTCACTCAATTTGGATGGGACCTTAAAGGGCTCTACATGGTGATTCTCATATAGTAATGGCAAGTCAGAGGCTCACATCATGTGAATTATTTACTAGACATGAGTTGATTGGATCTATGTTAATATTTAAACATTATTGGCTTATATATATGTATGACAAATTTGTGAATGGGCCTTATTTGGATTGGTTGGAGGTGATGGGTCCTATCTAGGTATCAAAGATCATGAGTTCCATTCATGTGAGCTAATAAATATAGAGAGTATAGCATGTACATGACTATATTTGGCCCTTATGGCATCTAAGATATGTTCATATTTTTCCAATTGTTCTTATTTTTGGTGGGATCATTGAGTAATTTTTATGACTTGACATAACAAGGCCAGGCCCAACCTATTAGAGGCTTGCATCATGTGAATTATTTACTAGATATGAGATGATGATATCGATATCAATATTTAAACATTTTTGGCTTATATGTATGTACTATATTTATGTTTAGGTATTAGTTGGATTGTTTGGAGGTGATGGGACCTATCCAAGTATCAAATATCATGAGTTCAACTCATTTGAGCTAATAAATGTATATAGAGTGCACATCATACACATGCCTAGATTTGTCACTCATGGCATTTGAGATGTGTTCATATTTTTCCAAGTGTTTCTTTTGTTGATGGGATCATTAAGTACTTTTGATGACTTGACATAGTAGTGGTAGGCCCAACCTATGATTATTATCTATTTGAATAAGACACTTGGTGTATAAAAGTACACATGGCCATCTTTGATTAGATCAGGACTCCCATAGTGCTAACATCTCTTATGTTTTTGCGATCTAAAATATATGTGAATATATAAAAAATCTAATACTTCTCCAGGTGTATAAGACCTACACATGTGGAAATATTTTATTGGATTAGGCATCCTGAGGCTTAATAAATTTGATGCTTCTAGGACTTGACAGTTAGATCTCTAACACAAGTATATGTGTGTATAAGATACACATGTGGTGATATATCTAATTAGATTGGGCCTCATAGGGCTATGATAGATCTTTAACACTTCTAGGAACTGATACCTCTAATAGTGATAACACTTTCAAGCATGTATGAGATACACCTAGTGATATGTAGTTGGATTTAGCCTCCTAAGGCATTGTCAACTCTAAAACTTCTAGTACTTGAGGTATCTCTAATAACTTTAACACTTTCAGGTGTACAAGGTACACACATGGCATAACAAGGTTTACTAATAGGGGAAATTCAATCAAGGATGTTTTCAAGCAAAGAATATTAGTGGGAAGGTCAAATTAGTCATTTAGAGAGTATGTACAAGGCATGGGAAACCTTCTATTATGGTTTGGGCATTTCTAAGAGATTTAAACATGGGAATTTAATTTCCCTCAATTTTCTCAATGGAAGATCTATATGTATATAGTGCAAGTAGGTTAATGTCAAAAAAGGGTGTTATAGTCTTGTCAACACTCAATATTTATTTTAGGGGGACTCTCCTAATGAAAGGTGTTATAGTCTTATAGAGTCAACATGTCACTCAAGTGATGAAAATACATGGATATAGATAGGCCCTCTCCCCCAACTAGATATAGTAGGTATTTGGGCCCCCTAAATAGGTGGTGGTAAAAAACTACTGAACCCCATCTATCTCTATGGGGTTGATGTCCCCTATTTATATATGGTCATAAGGCCTATGCCATATACATATAGGCTATAATTTATAGTCAACACTCTCCCAAAAAACCAATGGGATCTAATGACCTACTCTATATATCTCTACTAATAGAACTTGGTTGGAAATTATAATTGACTAGGTACATTGGGATCAAGAGGCTATGGCATCTAAATTTATAACTCCATAGATAGATATGAAATTGTTACACTTATTTAGAACTGATGAGAATTGACTTTCTCACTATAACCATTTTGGATATCAATCATAGAGGTTGAATTTCTATATGTGATTAGGATAACAAGGAATCAAGTTGCTAGATATGAGGCTAATATTTAAAAGAAAAGAGTGGTGTGCATATTGATGAAGGCATGTTATTCTCGATTGGGAAATTGATAAAAATATATTGTACCAAATAAATAATATCAAATTAATTACACACACACACACAAACACATCCAATCATACTGATTGGGATTAACCCACTATGGGAACTACATATAATGGGATTTCAAGCAAATGTTCAACTCACTATTTTGGTTATTGAAAACATAGTTTGAAATTTGAAATAAAAGGAAAATAATTGAGATGGAGGATGAGTTTATAACATTAAACCAATCCATATTAATACATTAAACCAAAAAATGTCTAACATTATTATATTATATATTTTATATTTTCTTACACAAAATCTGCCAATGATGAAATTAACGTGTATGAATATACATCTAAAGTCTTTAAGATTCACTTGAAATTTTACCTCTATAAATGTATGTGGTGTCATATTGACATAGATAGATGTAGTAGGGGTTGGATGACTACCTAGTTGTGATGTTAAAGGAAACATCTCCTCCAAGAACATAAAAAAATTACATATATATTATTCAATTTAAAAGTGTAAATTAATTTTTACCTTTTTAATTTTTAAATATAAATTAAAAATTTAACATGAAATTTAAATAAAAGATAATTTCATGTGTGTAGAGACTCCCAACATATCCAAACCAAATGTGTGTGCCAATAACTAATCAGTCAGGACCATATCCTCCAAGCCCCCTGAAGTGCCACCATCATCATTTGAAGGTCTAATGCATATATCACCACAACATCTACATGGGTGGGGTCAGTTATGGCCACTAGTTGGAGTATCTTGAGCATATATCTCTGAAAGTCAACTCATATGATGAATGAGTGTATCAGTAATCACATTAAGTGAATGCAAAGTGTCTATCTCCACAACCTCCTTCACCTTAGAGGGAGTCTCTAGATGAAGAGGCTTTTGGGTAGGGATTCTTATAGGTCAATTAGGTTCATGATGTGCACCTAGTCGATCATACATGGAACCTTTACTTTTATCTTGAAACTCACTATAGTCAAAGTATTTTGGAATTTCATTGAGGACAAACTTGCAATAGAGCTTCCTCAAAAAGTACTAGGTGACCTCATGGTTATTAAAATGTGGATAGTCAAACAACATCTACCATCATTCCCAAAAATTGGATTTAATCAAATCATGTTTGTATCAATGGATTGGGAAATGTATGGTCATTATGAGAAATGGGGCATTGGTGGATGGGTCAATAAATAAGGTACAAATTTGATATTTTTAATTTCTTTCTTATTTACCTCATACATTGACAATTTGTCAGCATAGTAAGCCCTACAACTATCACTATATGACCTCTATCTATCAATTTGACTCATTATCAAGTCAACTTAACCTAATACTATTTCTATGGTATAGTCCAAATAGGTGTGATGGGTGTTTATGGAAGTGGGATCCTTCATTCTCCTAATTATCTGCTCAATTTCAATTTTGTTCTCTATTATGTCTATATCCTCTTGACTGCTTGGGGGATCTAGTAGAAATATAGGAGTGTTAGGTGGAGGGTTAGGAGGGTTGGGTGGAGGGTTAGCTGAAGGATTAGATGGAGGGTTATGTAGATCATGCTAACCTATTGAAGAAAAATTACAAATCAAACTATGCAAAACATTCACAAAAAAAACCAAAAAAATGATTTAACCCACGAAACTTAGCTCTTCTTCATAGTAGAATCATTGATATCATGAATGTGGTAGAAAAAGTAATGATTTCCATGTGAGTTGGAGGAAAAACATGAGCTGGAGTGTAAAAGGAAGATCTAAAAGGCAAAATGTGAATGCCAAGTTGTAAAACATGAATGTAAAGCAAAGAGTATAAATGAGAATTCAATTTTTTTTATAATTCATGTAATGCGTATGCATTACCTTTAATTATAGGAATATATACATGTTATTAAAATGTGTACACATTTTTATAAATGAAGGTAAAACATATGTGTTATTATTATATCATATACGTGTTATGTTGTAACGTGTTCAAATTTTTGGGTGTGTCCATGGAATTATCGCCTAACTCCATGTACATACCCAATAGTAGGAGCAATTTGTGGCCAAAAAACACAAGTGGCACAAAATGTACTCCATAATGTAATATTTCAGGCTTTGTCAGAAATGCATTAGTGACTCAAACTTGTAGCTCAAAAATATAATGCACAGTAAAAGGGATGTTGGTCATAGCCAAAAATGCATGTGCAAGTGAAAGGAGTGCAATGTGGGATAAGTATAATAAATATAATCTCCAAAATAAAGGTTAGAGAAAAAACCATATTCATTTGACTATGAGGGGGTTTGACCTCCTACCAAATAAGACCTCACACTCCATCTTTGACAAATAAGGATGAAAGAGAAGGTGCTAAAAAGGTTTAAGTTCCAAAAATATCAATAAATGTGCACCTCTCTATAATTCTCCTTTAATAATTTGTCTTCTCCATTACAAAAATTCTCAAAAAAATAGAACCCCCTTTACAAATAAAGGATCTCTTTTATAAATTTCCACCACTTTTAACTAAAAAATATAGCCCTTAAAAAAAAATCCACTTTGTAGTGGATGGGGCTCAAATCACTAACCACCACCTCACTCTTGAAAGTTATATTAAAAATTTACATATCCAATTCAACTATGACTACATTTAAAAATAATTAAATAAAAATTTTTATTTAAACTTTCAAGATTCAATTTTTTGAAATAATAATTAAAAAACAAAACTTTTATATAAGGGCATATCTATGTAGCTAGATGGTGTATTAGTGACATGGGGAGATGTGACTAGGTGGTGAGGACCATGTGGTGGGAGAAGACATATAATTTTTATGGATAGTTGTTTTCTTAACCACATCTCAATAAAAAACCCTAAAAGATCAAGTTTGAGCCAAAATCACTAAAAAACAAATGAAAATTTGAGTAGGCATCTATGAATTACATAGAGATTGGATGGTGAGAGAAGAGAATGAAAGATTATGGTGAATATTTTTGAGTACTTTACAATATGTAGGCATATTGAGAGAGGACTACAAGGAGAAGCCAAAATTGAGATCTATGGATGCACATATTTCTCTAGCATAAATCAGACACATTTATAAATTATTGTTGATGTAAATCAATATAAACACCATAAAATAAATAACTAGATCCAGATGTGATGATTGTGATGTATCCAAAAGGAAAGATAAATCTCATTTTGAATGAATTTGGTCTCTAATATACATGTGGTAGCAATTACCCATGGTAGAAACATGTAGTTAGAGAGCCTGATGGTGGTAGTGAGATAGGGAAGAAGCTATATCTTTGGCATAGTGGTAAAAATAGTCATTTTAAATTATTCAATTCATATGAAACCAATGTAAATTTAAATACCTAAATGATACTAAATACACTCCATAATTCAGTAGCTACTATAAAATGTCAACTTGGATTAGTTGTACACTGTGTGAAAAGTATGAAGCGCTCAATAGAGTAAAATTGTTTGTATATATTTTTCAAATATGAACTGATCAATAAATAAAATCAAGGTAGAGGGACTGAGCAATGGATGCAAGAAGAAACTCTGATACCATGATGGATTTCTATATACACGCATGCAATCCTAGGATCATTCTTGCACACCATTATCATAGTTTCAATAATAGAAATATTACACAATACAAAAAAATATGCACAATAAAGTCTCTATAAATATATTCATATCATTGGTGTGGGTCTCCACCACTAACCAAGTCAAAATATATGGGATTTCCTATTAAAAAGGCAAGATAGTTATTTCATGTAATAAATTATTGTTACATGAATAACCTATAAAATAGGAGTATCTATTACTATTGTGTACTCAACAAATACTTTCACAAAATAGAATAACATCTCCAAAAATAAAACAAACAACTCCCAAATCAAGATTATATGATTTATTCCAAGAGTGTCTGATAATGCCATATTTGGTCTTATATCCATTTCCATATTTCCCTTTCTTGAATCCATTCACGTTCCACATGTTATCTTGGCCATAGATTATGAGTTCATAGACACAACTCTTTAGTTTTAAAATTCGCATGAGTATTTTATAGTAGAGTACCTCTTTTTACTTTGGTCTTTTGGCATTTGGACTTAATTGTTATAGTCCAGTTAGATCCTAATTTACTTTCACATACTTAATTTCTCACTTTCATGAATTTATATTATTTTAATATTTTTTTAGTTTTCATCCACTATCAAGCCACAAAACCTAATTTATTATGAATATCAGAGTCATGTGAGAAACTTTTATATTTAGTAGTTGGCATGAAAATACACATTTGACCTCCATTTTTCCAATATGGAAGAGCCTCTACAAGAGAGAAATAGTCTTGTCTCATGTTTGAAAGACCTCGAATGGAACAATTTTCCTTATGCCATGCATAGGTACTGAGTGTATATAGAAGTGATTAGTAGGGATGAAGAAATATGAAGGCCATAATACCTATGTTATAATGAAGACAAGTTAGTTAAATTCATTTAAAATTTAATTAATTAATGTTTCATTAATTTAATTTGGAATTCATGAAAAAATTAATTAATTAAACTTTAATTAGCTTAATCTTAAATTAATTTGATTTATTAAATTAAATTTAATATTATTTTGTTAATTTTTCATAAAAATTTAACCCTCCTTTGGAATAATAAATCATTTTATTTACATAATGATGCTAAGTGTACTCATTGAAAGGGAATGAAATACATATAATTTTTATTTAAAAACATGGAGTGAATGTTTAGTGTGAGACGTGTACTTAGTGTGCTCAGAGCCACATAGGACATAAAATGAGACATGAGGTCCACAATAGAAAGTATGGAAAACACAAGTAACATGAATGGGTTATACAAAGGCCATGAGGTTACGGGTGTTACCACCCCCATTTTGTTTAATATTTAATTTTTTTAATAATTAAGTTTTATTTTCTTAATATATTCTAATTTAATTTAATTACAATGAAATAAAATTTTAAATTTAATTATTTTTAATTAATTATTATTTTTTATAATAATAATTAATATCATTATGAATTTAAAAAAATCTCATTTTGAGGTTGTCTTTTTTAATGTAAATTTTAGGTTGTAGTTCTAATTTTTTATCTGTCTACTACATGAGGAAGATAGTTTTGTCTCATACGTGGTGAAATAATCAATTTATAATAAAATATTTATGATTAAAAACTATTCTGATTCTCATCACCTAATTTTATAAAGTGTTTCTAATGTGAGATCTAACTTATTTTATTTTCTTTTTCATGTTTGAAAAGTGCAAAAGGGAAGAATGGCAAAACAATTAAAGGAAAAGAGAGTTTTGTATATGGGAATTTAATGTCTTTAAAAACATTTTAGAGATAAATTTACCTCCCTTTGGAATATAATTTTCTATATACAATAATGTTGAAGACTTTTTAGGCGATAGCTCTTTATTGATCATAAGGGGAAATATTGAACTAGTCCTTTATTTCTAGTTTTGATTAGTTTTTAATATAATTTTTTTCCATTTTTTGCTTGTAATTATTGTTATGCTACAATTATAATTGAATGGTTAATTTAAACATAAACTTTTGTTATTTAAGTAAACACTTTTATCAATAGAAGGTAATGGAGTTTTTTTTTATGATTAGTACGTGTCAATGGTAATTGTAATATTTATCTTCATAAGTTGAGAAATATTTAGATTCTCTCATCATCTCTATTGGTGGTTGTGAATATGCTATCCAAAGGGAGATTGAGTTTTTGGTGCATTCAATCAAGCTGAATAGATTTGGCTTCATCGCAATAATATTTTTCTCTTTTTACCCTTTTTTCTTTTGTATTTTTTATGAATTGATTAACTAGAGTTTCAACTAAATTTGAATTAAATCCACATATGCATTATCATATTGATTTCAAATGTCTATTTCATTGATATTTTTATTATGCACTATTAAATGGATATAAATGCAATAAACATATTAAAAATTAGTTGCATTTGTTTTATTAAAATCACTAAATACATATTTTCATTTTAAGAGAAATGTGTATATATGTATTATTATTATTATTGAAATAATATTAAAAACCACATTGTGAAATGGAAAAAAAATCATTTCCCTCTCTATTTTAAATTTAAAGTGACTTTTAAATTTTAAACCTAATAGGTACCTTGAATTAGAATAGTTTCACATTGAATAATTGGGTTATCTAGTATGCCATGACCTGCTAGATATAGATAATAGGAAGATACATTTATCTGCTTTTAAGATAAGTTAGACTATAGAATATCTGTAATATCCCCTTCAAATAGGGAATATAGAAACACAAAAGCTCTGAACAAAGATACAATTTTTGCCAAAATAATTTCCAAATAAATAGATAAATCACAATATAGTCTCTCAATAACAAATCGTAGATCTTATCACTTGTTCTTCTAGATGATTACACAATTGAATCTCTATCATACAAATAAAATAATATGAAATATTATTTCTTAAAACCCTGGGCTTTTGCAAATCTAGAAATTAAGCTTGAATGTGGATGTCTCGGCCTACTGTGTCAAACACACAGTCGCTGGCATCGGTCGATATACTGCCGACATCGGTCTCTGTTGGTTCTTCTCTACTGATGTCGGTCTTTAGTCGGCCGATGTCATTCACTGAGGATCTCTATCTATCGAGGTCGGTATCTACATGGATCTATACGGACCTATACAGACTTCGTATGACCACCAATAAAATATAGCACACCCTGATTGCTAAACCTCTGATCTCAAAATATATGGTTCTAATACAGAAGATCTCTATCTATATAATTTATTGAATAAAAATTAAATAAGGAAATACCTAGAAAGCTCTGTGACAACTTTTGTATGAAGTTACCTCTCAAATCTGTAAACCTCTATGATAACTTCTGTATGAAGCTATCTCTCAATTTGGCAATAAATCAGTTGATATCTCACAGCCTCTGAATCACACACAATGAAGAGTTGACATTCTCCACTGCAATGGAATCTTGGAACCCTTGGCTCAGTCTTCACAGAAGAATTCTTCAATATCAAAATCAATAATCAATACATAATTCAATAATGGCCTCCATGAGAAACCCTTATACCCTCAAAAGATATGCTTGCCCTAATTAGGGTTTCTTAAATTAGAATTAGGGTTTCTAATTAAAAAATAGGCTAAATAATTAATATTTGATTAAATCAATCAAATATTAATATCTCCCTCAATATATGTTCGATCGAGCCCAAATGAAAGCCAACTAGAAAAATTCTGCTAAATGAAGCCAAGCCAATCTCCATCAAGACCCTCTAACCATCTTATCAGCCTACGAGGGTTGCATAATAGGCTAAACATCAATTATCATCATGTAAACTAAAAAGGGGACATGACAATCTGCCCCTCCTAAAATTGCTTGCCCTCAAGCAATCGCTAAATGATACACCCATCAATCCACCTGGATCCCAAATGTAGTCATGATCTACCCTGCTATCAATCAATGAAAAATCCATTGCATGTCCATCCCTAGTACTAAGATAAGCACCCCAACATCCAATCCATAAATGAAAATCAGCAAGCAACTCAAGCAGACTACTTACCTGAATAATATCTAAATTTGGATTGTGAAGGCTAGAAATAGTCATATCATCATCAACTTGTGACCCGACTGTAACAAAAAGCTGAGTCCCTACCACCTATGATAACTCCTGAACTACACTCACCTTAAGACCAAGCTCCTCCTCATATCTCTCCTGTGTTGGTGCCAATGTGCACTCGTCATCACACTCTATCATGTCATGTCGTATGAGCATCTCCATCTGATGAAAAAACATATATCTAAAGCTGTTGCCCCATATTGCCTTAAGAATATGTGTCTTCCCATCAACATCAAAGTGAACCTCCATGTCCTTGAGATGAAGAGTAACTTCTTCAAATGAATGAAGCCACTTCATACCCAAGACTAAGTCTATATCCCCCATGTTCACCACATAATAATCAGTTTTGAACTCATAGTTTTTCAAGCACAATGGGAGGTCTCTAATCATACGCTCACACCTAAGAGTGTGACCATCGACTACCTTAACTCTGATGCCCTTGAAATCTTTGGTAGTGAGTCCACGCTTTTCCACAAATCTAGCATCTATGAAATTATATGTGGCCCCTGTATCAAGAAGGGTGATGACCTTCTACCCTGCCAAAACTCCACAGAGTCTGAATGACTCATCCGACTGAATGTTGGATAGGTGTGCCTCCTATATGTGAGCTCTAACTCTACCTCTGCCTTATGCTTTGAAGCCTCTACCTCTGCCCCCTCAGAACTATTTTGCTATTTGGAATCCTCTGAATCTGAATCCTCATAATATGCCCACATCACACGATTCACCTTGCCCTTAGGCCTCAAAGGGCAATCGTGATGGATATCATATGGACCGTTGAAGTAGAATCAAAGCTTCTTCCTACGTAGATCATTAAGCACCTCACGATCTAAAGGTGGTGCTGCTGGATTGGCCTTTGAATCATTCTTTACACCTGATTTATCTATGTTGAAATCTGGCCTCTCTGTATCTACATTGGAGCACTTATGGTCTCTAGATGAAGAAGTACCTTTAGAGTTAAATTTATGGGATGGGGCTGCCATCTCCATACTACACGCCTTCTTCATAGCTACCTATAATGAAGGAGGATCAAAGGCTTTGATCAACCTCTCAATGGCTCTGTCAATCCCTCCATGAAGAGAACTACCAATCTATGCTCAAAAATATTGGGCACCATGACTGCCAATCTATGAAACTCACCAATGAAGGACTCCAAGTTACTTGTTTATCTCAACTATGCCAGATCTCAAAAGTAAACCTCAGGATCTTTCCTATCAAACCACTCAACCAATCTATCCACAAAGTCCTGGTACTCTGTCACCTGGTTGTGCTAAAGTGTTACCATACCATGGTACCACCAATCATGTGCTACTCCATCCAAGTACAAAGTGGCATATTTGATGGCCTCTATCTCTGACATTAGTCTCAATGCCAAAAAGGTGTCAAGCTTATGAACCCAAGCTTGAGCTGTCATCTTGCTGCTGCCGTCAAAAGTAGTCAAAGAAAGCTTACCAGTAGCCTTCTTCAGCTCACTGAATTGAACTCTAAGCCTCCTGTCCTGTCTAACTAATCTGTAGTGCTCTTTCCTCAACTAAACAAAATGATCAAAAGATGTCCTCTCTTGAACATGAGGAGGTAATAAGTCCCCCTCATCATTTGCAGCCATGTAAACATCTACAAATGGGGAATTTCCTGCCTCCTCCTCTGTTGGTGCCTTTGGTTCCTCTTGAACAAATGTAGGATGTGTAGGTCTATTAGCTATTCTGGAGTGGGTCTGTTGTAGGTCTATTAGCTATTCTTGTCATCTCTTTGTTCCCCATTCTGTCTATCAGGTGCGTTCATCCTCTCTATCATAGTAGTGAGTCTTTGTATTGTCTGATTCATCTACTATTGGCCTGTCATCATAGCATGGTGGAATTCTCTAGTGTCTTGATCAACATCATACCTGTGGCCCCTGGGTGGGCTACCCTCACATCTTTCACTCATGATAATCTGTTGTTGTTCTAACAACTGGGTACCTTCAAGCAAGGCTTTACTGCGTGTGTTATACCTGTGTGGTCCCAACTCTTGTGGCTGCATAAGATTGTCAAAACCTCAGGATGGTAAGATTTAGCTCTGATACCACTATAATATCCCCTTCAATTAGGGAATATAGAAACACAAAAGCTCTGAACAAAGATAAAATTTTTGCCAAAATAATTTCCAAATAAATAGATAAATCACAAAATAGTCTCTCAATAGCAAATCGCAGATCTTATCACTTGTTCTTCTAGACGATTACACAATTGAATCTCTATCATACAAATAAAATAATATGAAATATTATTTCTTAAAACCTTGGGCTTTTGCAAATCTATAAATTAAGCTTGAATCTGGATGTCTCGACTTGTTGTGTCGAACACACAGTCACCGGCATCGGTCGATATACTATTGACGTCGGTCTCTGTCAGTCCTTCTCTGCTGACGTCAGTCTCTAGTCAGCTGATGTCGGTCACTGAGGATCTCTATCTGCCGAGGTCGGTATCTGTGTGGATCTGTACGGACCTGTACAGACTTCATACAGCCACCAATAAAATATAGCACACCTTGATTGCTAAACCTCTGATCTCAAGATATATGGTTCTAATACAAAAGATCTCTATCTATATAATTTATTGAATAAAAACTAAATAAAGAAATACCTAGAAAGCTCTGTGACAACTTTTGTATGAAGTTACCTCTCAAATCTGTAAACCTCTGTGATAAATTTTGTATGAAGCTATCTCTCAATTTGGCAATAAATTAGTTGATATCTCACAGCCTCTGAATCACACACAATGAAGAGTTGACATTCTCCACTGCAATGGAATCCTGGAACCCTTGGCTCAGTCTTCACAGAAGAATTCTTCAATATCAAAATCAATAATCAATGCATAATTCAATAATGGACTCCATGAGAAACCCTTATACCCTCAAAAGATATGCTTTCCCTAATTAGGGTTTCTTAAATTAGAATTAGGGTTTCTAATTAAAAAATAGGCTAAATAATTAATATTTGATTAAATCAATCAAATATTAATATCTCCCTCAATATATGTCCGATCGAGCCCAAACGAAAGCCAACTAGAAAATTTTTGCTAAACGAAGCCAAGCCAATCTCCATCAAGACCCTCTAACCATCTTATCAGTTTACGAGGGTTGCATAATAGGCTAACCATCAATTATGATCATGTCAACTAAAAAGGGGACATGACAATATCCCACCTAAGTTTATGTGTGAAACCATCCATCTAAAAACATCACACCTTATTTGATAGAAAAACATGATATGTGTCCATATCAAAATTAGAACATGTATCATTTTCAATGATGAAGATATCCAAATGACTATTCATATGATATTGAGTAGGAACCGTGGATCTATGACATGAAAGAGTACATGAAACCTCATGAGGTTTTATATAATAGTGTGTCAATTTTTAGGCCTTTTGAGGTGTATGTTACATAATATTAACAATAAATTTAGGAGATGATGTGTTTGCTTATTGAAATGGAGATACCTTTTCCCTATAAACTTATTTTTTCTTTATTTCTTCTTTTGAAATTTTGTCATATCTTAATTATAATCCTTTTGATTAGATGCCAAAACATGCTTTGATTTTATAAGGATGTAACATTAACATGTGGTGGTGGATGGGGAGGATGGGGTAGCATGGACTATATAGGATGCTCATACCCAATCCCTAATATTGTAACAACTTGATTTCAATAAAGTTATTTTAAACATATATGAACCATAGAAGGTACATCAAAAAATTTATGCAACCATGGATATCCCAATATCATATCAAAAATTCCATTTTGAGGTTAAAAAAAGGTTGATAGCATAAAAGTGCCAATTTGAAGAGGTAACACAATATGTACCAAAGTGGTTTATTGCTTACCATTTAAAGACTTAACACCTTTAGTATTTTCTTATATGTCACTTTTTGTATAACTAAAATATTGGAACAAGGTAATTTTTCATGCATTTTAAATTGATGCATTATAAATTTACACACTATCAATAGGTTTTTTTTTAAACATGTGATCTTATAAATAAATTAAGGTATTCAAAATCATCATCAACTATTTCACTATAATAAAAAGTAATCATAGCATGTGGTTTAACATGTGGAGTAATTATGCCAATAATTCCATCTAAAGGATGATAATATGATGCAGGTGGTGGATAGGATTTATAATTATGATGCACATTTGAAGTATCCTTGTTGGTATCATTCTTAAGAAATAAATCACTAATTTTTTTTAATCTTAACATTGTCATTATATTGAGGCTTTTCTTGATCTATAGGATTTTCTACCTCTATGACATTGTTTTCTATTAGATCCTAAAAGAGAGGCCTAAATTTATAACATTTATTTTTAGAATGACCATTGCAACAATGCTAATCATAATATGCATTGTTATCAAAAATATTATTTTATAGATTACTCATGTAAAATTCATATGGAGGAGTCAAAGTGATTAAATAACATTCAATTAAATATTCTATCAATTTGTAAGGTGGTTGTGATAATCTACAAAATTGTCTTCATGGTTGATCTCGCAAAACAACCTTATGAGTATATTGAAAAATAGAATTCAATTGTACCTTTATTTCATCTTTAGTATCTTGTGTATTAGATTTTTAATATGGTTTTATTTGAAACTTGGTTGTATAAAATTTATTATGTGTAGGTTTTTACTTAATTTTATTAAAAAAATTAGTTTGACATTTATATCTCTTACAATATGACAAATCTCTTCAAATTATTTAAACTTATTAAAAATTATTGACTCGTGTAATGGTGCAAGAAAAATTTGTTTTAATATGTATCATATTTCATTATCTACCAATGAATTATCCATCTTAGACAACATTTCCTTGTAACAAAGTAAGTAATCACTAATAAGGTTGTTAGTTCCTTGTTTAAGAATAATAATTTGTGCATACGAACGTTTCTCACCAATGTTTGTAGCAAAGTTTTTAAGAAATAATTATGGAAAATGATTAAATTATTTTAAATATTGAGTAGGTAAATCATAAAAACAACACAAACTATAGTCCTTTAATATCCTTATAAAAAAATTTGTTACCAATTTATATTTAAATACATAATCCAAGCATGTTATGTGAAAATATCTAAGATGTTGTTTAAGATCACCTTTACCCTCATATAAAGGAAGATTATGATCTAAAAATGTAGTGATTAAAGGATAGGATGTGATATAATGTGCTAAAGTATAATTAAACAAATCATGATATTCTAATGATTGGCTAGCTTTTGTGACACCTTGATCTAATTTTAACACCTTATCTTGTATAAATATAAATGTTGGCTTGATGGATTGTACATTAGATGAGGTATGTTTTATAGTATGCATAGCTATCAATGGATTAAAATTGATTACTTGGTTAGGATATTACACATAAATATGAGGTAAACCATGTGTTCCCCCCAAATATAATGATTTTAATGGGATAAAAACATAAACACTAGTAGTGGCTACACCTTTAGTGGGGTTTATAATGCAAAAAAGTGGTTCTTGTTGAAAATTAAGAGTATAAATTTTGGATTTGTGAAATATTTTAATCTAATACTAACTTAATTAATTTGGTTATGTATTCTGTAATATGATGAATTACTTCTCAAATTTTAGATATATGTTATACTTATTTTTATCAACTCCATTTGGGTCATCGAGATGAATCCTATATGAACCATCATTCATATCTTGTGCATTTCAATACTTATCTTGTTTATTTAAATTATATTCTTGAAAATATTCATTAGTTGTTTTTTTATCAAAAGAAGAACCAATGTGTGTATTAGTATAATCCATTTTAACAGTTTTTGAAGGAAATTGAATATGTTCAATTGGAATATTTTTTATTATAGCACTTCACCTTAAAGGAGTATTAGAAAAACTTTGCTTAGGTGGAATTTAAGTAAACATGAAAGGAAAATTTAAAAAAGAATGATAAATCTGAAAATAAAAAGAGAATTTTTAAATTTTTACAAGGTTGTAACCCTAGGGAAATCCTAGGGTTAGATACAGTTCAAAAAATAAATGGGTTTACTAAATATTTTATTCAATTTTTGAATTAATGTGGTGATTAATCCCAAATTAGATAAATGGAATATAAAAATATAAGTTGTTAAAAATAATTTTTTAAATAACAAATTAAAGATAAATTATTGAAATAAATAAAGCAAAATAGAAATGAATAAGGACAAGTTATGAAAAAGAAAGATGAACTCAGATTTTAGAGTCATCAAGTAGATGAATAGGAAAATATAATGTAGGAAAGAAATGCAAAAAACCCAAAAACCTTCTAAAATTTAATCTCAAGTGTGCTCTAAGATAGAAGAACCAATTCAGGGACATGAGCAACTATCTTTGTTGTCTTTGTTGGTAAATCTTGTCATTTTATATAAAATTGTAATTTTTGGAGTAGTTAGGTGGGACATTAAAAATTAGGCTTTCTTTCACTGATTTGATCTTCTGAAAGTGTCTTGAGACATTTATATACCTTATTGAAGATAGAAACCATAGATTTATACACAAGAAGATAAATGGATGTGAAAGATTAAAATGGGGTTAGCATTTGGAGTTGTGCTAGACCTCAACACCCCTCTTTGTTAAGTGTTTCCTACATACCAATACTTCAAAGTGGGATAAAACCGCTATGTAGTTCTCTAAACTAAGTGCTTTGTGAAATTTTGATCCTTTGACAATATGAATGAATATATATTTTTCTTGAATACTTTATTATGATTTGTATAAAAATGAATTTTGACTTGGCTCATGACTCTTTGAAGTCCTTGGAAACTAATTTGAGAAGAATAGGGGATCTTTTCTCAATATGCACTTGTGTAAATAAGATCTTATATTAGAATTGATAAGTTTTCCAGGATTTTATAAATTAATAAATTAAGTATTCTTTTATATTGGTTCAAGAGGGAAAAGGACATATTGAATAGTTTAGGAGTCTAAAGGCCAACCCTAAGAATACTTTATTTTTTTTTTAATTTTTATTGTTTTGAGAGAAGGATTGAAATGATAGATAGGGACAATGTTGGGTATTCATGTCTTATTGGAAATTCTTGTTCCTTCAAGAAAGGTGCCTAATTCAGGGCTTAAGTCAAGGCATACATATGTGTAAATGTGTTTTCAGCAATAATCTCATTTTTGTAGGTGACAATATATGGCATTGTTATGAAAGTAGGTCTCCTTTTATGCTTAAGATATGTAAAATCAAAAAAATTGGTGTCGATTAAGTACACATGTTGATTAATCATGGAAAGGGATAAAATATGCATGATCAAGTATTTGTGACCAAATTTATGTTATTAGAAGAGATAATATTTGTTTTTCATTTCAAAATAAAATTGAAAAACTTATGGATAAGGGTGTTATTACATAGAAAAAATCTTTTTTTTTTTACAAAGTTGGATTCTCCATATACTTCTATTTCACATTGTATAAAGTTCATTCTATGCCATGACTTTCCTAAAAAGGGACCAATGGAAATTTGGGCTCTTATTGAAAATGAATATAGAGAAGATATTGTCATTGATGACTAGGTACATAAAATGCATTCATAATTAGTGTTCTTAAGGGATTATAATATGATGATAATAAGTTATAACATATGAGCATACATGAATATGTAATATGTAATAATACCATATTGGTCTCTTTTGGGCCTAATATAGTGGAAACATTGTTTTTGGTGAACATACTATTCAACAATTTAGTGAAATATTTTGGACAATATGGTTAAAAAAGATGAAAGAAACCTTGGATAATTTTAGTATGACTATTTAATTAAAATTGTAAGATAGTTTGACTATATATAAAGGAGATAAAACATTTGAAAATATGACAATTTTTAAGATTAAAATAACATCTATAAGAATGAAATTATGGGTACCAAATAAAAGTAAACAAATTACAAATCAAGAAGTTAAGGAAGTTATGTGTACTCCTAGTCCACATAAAGAGCAAGAAATAAATGTATCTCAAGTTATAACCATTAACCAAATATCATTACTTGAATCATTACAATAAGGTTTAAGACAAGTATTTAATATAAAATAAAGTGTTCATAGGATCCTATTCTCAGATTTACATTCAAAAGATTCACTTAATCATGAGCTAATTTTATACAAGACTATATGTAATGAGGATTTTTTTTATATGCAAGGTTGGTCAAACAATTCCATCCTAGTCAATTATTTTGATTATGATGAAATAATTGGTTAATTAAACTTAATACATATGATGTAATTCAATTATATAACATTAACACATCACATCTGTATATAATATTACTTTTTAAATTTATATTCTATTGATGATCACTATTACAAGACTCATTGGAACATCAATCTCCCTATGTGCACATCCTAAGGAGTGCATATGAAAAGTGGTTGTCTAGTTATTTTTAATTTAAATTATATTTTAGAATAATTTTTTTCATACGTACATCACTATCAATCTATCCTACCTTTATTATATTTCCCCTTTTATTTATACATCTCTTTTGTTCTAATTTTTCAACCTCATTGTATCTGTTATTGTATCTTCATATAAGCAAACACAATTACTATGTATTTTATAATTCTTATATTTTTAATTTAATAATATTGAATAAAACTCTTATTTGTGTGTGTTACCTTTGTCTTTTATCTATTTTTTCACTCTTTGATGCTTATATCTCTCTGTTCTCATAGTCTCAATTCTTCCATTTCAGTCCTTGATAGATCCATAAGGCTCCTTATCCATTATTATGTGTCATTATTATTTTCTTAATTTTGTATAAGAGTGTTTAATTAGATAGGAGCACATTATTCTAGTGTCCTTTCCAAATTTTATTGTCCAATTCATGTTTTAGAGAGTTTGTTGGGCCCCTTTTCTTTTAGGTCTCTTATTATGTCCATTTTAACTTTGATTGAATTGGTTAGCACTACAATAGGTTTTTCAAATTTAAAATTAGGAGTATTATATTTAAAGGGTTTTATAAGGAATTTTACATATAGTACTTATTTATTAACACTATCTAATGGAATAATATCATACACAATAAGATCAATCTCTGCATATTTATAAAATATTTACATATCACATGTAGATTACATGTTTCAACGAAGAAGAAGGCTTAGGCAACAATAATTTTAGATACATATTGTGATTGGTTGATTACAAACATTCCCTAAGGGAGAATTACATAAAAATATGGCACTTATCATTGTGGATATGTAGGCAATACTTAGGACAACATGGGTTATGAGGATAGATCAGCCATATCCCACCTTCCCCAAAATTTCCCACATTCACATTTGATCTTTATGTGCTTCTTGTGTGCATGAATCTATTAGGATTTTTGAGAGAAAAATATAAGATACAGGTCTAATTTTTTTATTACAAGTATGAAACATAAGCTCCTATAGATACATAAAGTTTTATCAAACTTATAGATATTAGTACAAGTTGAAAACACCAAAGGATAAGAGTGCTAAGAACGACATGAGTGTACTGCTCTACTGTCCAATACCACTCTAGTGTCCAAATTCAAAATCAAAAGTAAAAAATAAGATCCAACATTAGGGTAGTGATTATATAGGTCAAATACTACTCTTAGAATCTAGAAAAGATAAGTTTATCATCCTTTTACATGTCTTTGTCTCAATCCCTAGTTGTTCATTATCATTTTATATGCAAGGGAAATTTAAGGTTGAATGTTGATTTAGTTAGGCATTTCACTTTAATAAATTATTTATTTGGTTATAATTAATTTAATTTAATCATAAAATAAATAAAAAATATTGATTAACCCATTTTATCTTTTGAATATCACTTAAAACCCTAAATTTTCACTAGGTTTCTTTCATTTATTTATGTACATAATAAGGGTTTCAAATTTATATTTTTTCCCAATTTTTGTACTCAACCATCCCATAATTGATCCTGATCATCCATATAATAATTTTTATTTGATTTAAAAATTAATTTTTTATATAACAACACTCCAAATCCTCACTTTTAGTCTTAGGGCCTTCATTCCAAAATTTTAGCCCCTAAGGTTTTGGATCAAATTTTATTTTTTCTATTACACAAGGTTAAATGCTAGCCTAAATTTAGTTTATTATTTTATGTTGTATTATATTTTTAAAGTTATTTATCTTTTAGTTTTACTTCTACTACTTTTTTTTGGAAATTTCAAGATGACCACTAAGGAATATCTTCCCCCTCACCCAATTAATCAATTAATAAGCATTTCTCATAATTATAATAATTAATGGAATAATTTTAATAATTTTTCACTATATAATAATGATGGACATGATTTTATTTATAATGGTAATGATGATTATTGTTGCAATGATGGTAAAGATGAATATTATGAATGTGATGATCAAATTGATAGTGTAGTATAGATGCATGTTTTTCTCCTTCTCTTTCTCTTCCTATAAAATTAAAATAACTCTAGAAGATAATCCTAAAATAACCTCTCATTGTTGATGCATTTTTTTATAGTACTCCTATCTTGTCAACAACCTCTACTACATATCTATTCAAAATTTTCCAATATAAGTCAAATATAATAAAATGTCACTACATGATACAAATGATAATGTTTCATCTTTAAAATTACATCCATCTTATAAGAGTTTTCATTTTTCATACACTAATGATGTTCCTCATGTAAAAAATGAAAATGCATCTTATACACCTTTGTCATTTCAATTCAAAAACACTTGTGAACATTATATTATTCCTTCCTTTGGTGATATATAAAATAATATAGAATATATTCCTCTATCTCATTTATTCAAAATTTTAGCTCAAAATAATGATGCAATGGAAATTACAAATCAATCTAACATTCCTATTTCATGTGATAATATGTCAAATAATGATGAAAATGTGATTGTTACTTCTTATCCCACTACTCAAATATGTTGATAAGTTTTTTTATTGATGTCATTGATGTCAATGTGCATTTGTTGAAGATGCATGGTGAGTGGTCTTTGAGGCATGAGCTTGTGTGCTTGATATGACAAGCAAGCTATATGACAAGAGAGAATTTGAAGGAAACCTAATGTATCTTCTATTGGTTGATATGAAGGTTGTTTTAGTAGTTTGATAATATTGTATAATGATTTTTCCTATTTGATAACATTAATGTAAGCATACCTGAGTACTAAGTTCTTGAGTATAAGGTGTCTTGAGAAGCCTAGTCTAGACGCTATGAGAAGGTATGCTTAGTAAAGTTTTGTGAATTAAGTAATAAAAAAAATTGATAGGTTTTTTAACATTGCATCATAATGTAAATGAAGTATAGATACATTTATAGGTGTTTCAAAGTCAGATGTCATGTTTTAAGTGCTTAAGAAGCCTAGTCATGGCACTATTTATAGCATGAAGATACCTTATGAGAAGGTACTTGTATGATAGCTTGGTGAAATGAGTGCACATATTAATTAAATTTTGTATGAGGTTGATTGATCATGTATATGATACATTGGATCACTCATGATAAGCTCGGGTAAGCCTATAAGGGTAGGACCTACAAGTCAAGTCTACAAGTAGACCATTTCTAGACCTTACCTAGCCTAATAAGGCATCATTATCTATTTTCAAGGCCTATGAAGGATGTAGAAAAGTTTTTTATCATGAGAGAGTTTTATTGAGTTTGTTAGTAAGATGGAGAGCACATTTATAGAGGCATGAAGGTCAGTTTTAAGGCATAATATGATTTGCAGGTCAAGGTCTAAGCAAGCAAAGAGAGAGAGTGTGACATAATGAGAGGTCATGATAATATTTCAAGGTTTTTTATATAATTTAAGAATTAACATAGGTTATATATTTTTTTTAAGTATGTTCATGTAGTTTGAGGTCATGGTTTGCAAGAAAAGGCATGAAAAGTGATTTTGAGGTCTCTCAAGTACATAGAATGAAGTCATGAAAACATGAGAAGGAGTTTCAAGTGTTAATTGGAACATGTAACCTATGAATTTTAACCTAATATATTCATGGTATATGGGGAATAATCCTAGATCAAAACTCTAGGCATTAGTTTTTGGATTAAGGGGTTATGCTTTATGAATGATCGTTAAGAGTGGAAATAGGTTTAAACCCTCATAGAACCCTAATAAGGACCTAATTTTGAATATTTTTATAAAAAATAGCATAATTTTCTAAAATTAACATAAAAATTATTTCATCTTGTATTCAACTCTCCCAGGCTTCTCTAGGTGAGTGACTGGACCCTATAAGAAAGGCGTTGTTTCTCAGAGATTTATTGTAAAAGTTAGATTTGACCAATTAAAAGTTGGTAAATGGATGGAGGAAAAATTTTGATACTTTTTTTAATGTAAATTTTTTTTTATGGATAGTTTATATCCCTTAGGTGTGCTAAATCAGTCATCCAAGTTGACTAGTCTCTAACAGGCCTAATGGTGAGAAATCTAGGAAATAATGAGAAGGTGATTAAGGATGTGATATCATGGAATAGGAATGAATAAAATTACATGGATATATTTTTAAATAATTTTAATACATATTAATTTTTGGTATATGTTTTGTAGGTTAGTATTTATAGTGAAAACATTTCTCACAAGTTGACTTGTCTGGTTCAAATGAGACAATGAGATGTAAAGTCATGAGATTAGTCTACAAGACAAATATTTTATAGTTTAACATTTTATATTTATATATTATAATTTTATAATGGTCTCATAATATCATATACATGAATTTTAAGTCTCTAAAATTGGTCTTATACGTGTTGAAGGTCATTGTCACCATGACTATGATTCAAGGGAAATTAGCAGATCTGGGTAAGAAAGTTATAGTGATGAGTTGGAGGATATATGAATTAAGTTTAAGTATATAATTCACATGGTTTTTTTAATTTTTAATTTTATTTCCTATTCATTCTTTTTATAATTTTTTGTAATTAGTGAAATTATTTAAAATTTTGAAGCCAAAATGGCTTATCTGGCTGAGTGAGGTCTGTTAGAGAGAAGGTCATCAAATCGGTCTATAAGACAAATAGTTTATAATTTAACCCAATATTTAAATATATGGTATTATTTTAAATAATATTACATATTTTTTCATCATGTTAATACTTATAGGTATGTGCGTGTACCTATAGTAGAAGTAGACCTCTACGTTTAAAGGCTAGCTCCCTAAATATGCCTTGAAGTGGTTATAACCTAAATAATTATTTACTTGTGGGAAAAGGGATATAATTTTACATTAAATTAAACTAATATAATAAATTTATTCACTATAATGTTTTATAAAATACCATCATACTCCTTTCATTAAGAAACAAGACCTACAAACTAGCTTTAAAGTCCTAGAGAACTCTAACATTAGTATTTCAATATGAAGGTGATATACATAAATAATATCCAAGGTAAGTGAACCATAAATAATTTTCAGATACTAATACTACTTTAACACTTTAAAACATACCCATATAGTTGACAAATAGTTCATATGAATCGCTAGAGTGAAATAACTTGTATCAAGAATGCAAAGGATTGAGAGAAAGTAAGGATATGTGAATATCTCTTAACTATTCACTATAAATATATTCACACACTTTTAAAAGATGATATATGAACTAAAAATATATTTATTTTATTTATATAAGTCAAATTATAATGAAAAAACTAGTAGGTCTTCACCATACATGGTGTGGTATTAGTTTACAAGAGCCAAAATGGCTACTACTTATAGAATTGGAGAGAGAGGTGAGAAGAAAGAAGTCCAAGAGTAATTAGGACATGTTTAATGATAATAAAATTAGTTACACATGGAGGATATAAAATTAAATTTAAAATATAAAATGCAATTTATATTTGGACAAATTCCCCAAAAAACATGAAACTACTAAAATGTGGCATAAAACTCCTCAATTATTTGTTTAAAAAAAATTCCTTCATCATTTGGCCTTCTTGGAGCATCCCAAAAATAACTAGGGATATATGTGATGATTTAAATAATATTAATGGGTTGTATACATTATATAATATGCATTGGTTTCATCCCTATTCATCAAGATTCTTATGGATATGAGTTGTCATTGCCTGTAGTCTAAATAACTCCTCTTTCACTCACTCTTCACACATGGCACCAAATTTGGTCTTCAATTTTCCAATATTATCCATAAATAAGAGTTTATGACAACTTTTATGACCCCTCATGGCATTATATTCCTTATATATACCTTAAAATGACTTCCAGTTAGAGTTTTCATTCTCTCACAGCTTGTTCACTATTCTAGTTTTGACTAAATGAGATGAAGGCACTTGTAAAGATATTTATGAGCTTAGATAAAGTATTAAATTAACATGGTGATCTATTTTAAGTATAAATATCTCTATCATAATGGATTATGTCCTTTGAAACCCTTTCATACTTGCACAACACCAAAAAAATTCAAGAAAAGACATTTTACACCATATCCATATAGGCTAGGTACAATTTAGGTTGATGGGGAGGAGCCTTGAAGAGTTATATACAAACTCAAATCATCTCCCAAGACATTATAGTTCATTTTTATGTCTCTTATCCTTCATTTTCCCAATCAGGTCACTACCAAGGCTTTTAGAGGGTTTAGAGTACTTTCCCCTTCTAAATATTGTTCATATAGGTCTGACATTGGATTTGAAAAAAAATTTACACAAAAATGATTTTTAGGGCCTAATGCATCACTACCCAACTCCTAATTCTCCCATGAAAAGTGTCCAAATAAGTATAAGCTTCCAAATTTGCTTACTCAAGCTCCTCTCTTTAATTTGTGTAGGATGCCATGTTCTCAAGTTAATAAAAGACTTTATCATGTATTTATCTAAATTAAAATAGTTTTAACACACATTATATATCCCTATATACATGTTATAATTAGCTGTAATGTCTATCTAATGTTACAAATGATATTGAACCCCAATTGGGCTCTAGGCCTAAACTAGACATAATAGGTTTTTCTACATCCTTGTAGGTTTAAAACACCCTGACATGTTTCTCACCTTTATACATGGTTTTTAATGTTTTTATAGATATTAAAAAACTCTAAACATCTCATTGAAAGGTATCACCAACCCCTATCTCACTTTGTCATCCTCTTTCTCCAAAACTTGCAAGTTTACATATTTGGGGAGTGACCTCTATCTAAGATAAAATAGAGGGAACTTCCCCTGTTGTATCATAAAAATTTAAAATATTATGTGATTATCCAAGTCATGTGTATTTTATATACCAAATAAAAAGGTATAACCATGTCTTTATCACCTTTAAATGTTCAAAATCCCAGATCAGACATGTGGAGAATGTTGACTGTATATAGGGTCAAATCTTTAGACTATAGTATACATTGTTAATGATTTTATATAAATTATTTCCATATGTTAATTGAATAATTAAATTATAATTATAATTTAAATTCATTTTAAAAACATTTATCACTTAAGCCTTTTCTAACTTCCCTATTGCATACCTCTTCTCTTGACTAGTCTAGTCTATAGGTTGACGATGACTATGGTATACCTTGGAGATTAAACCATTTATATAATTTGTTATCTTTTTTTTAGGATTTAATATCATGAAAAAAATCCTAAATAATCTTTATATAATTCCCACATTTTTTTTATTTACCATCTCCCTTATTACAGACCTTAGACTTGACTTACTAGAGGTGTTGATTGTGTGTGATTGTGTTATAAATTTCACCATGCTTGTAGGTGTATATTCGGTTTTATATACTATAGTAAATGCATATAGACATATTTGGAGTCAAAAATATCCTTAAAAAATCATTTATCTAACCTATAATCATTTATATTCTAGGTCAATCACTAAGACAACCCTACCCTAAAACACTATCAACTACAATCAACTGTAGTTGACCCTTCTTGCATCAAAAAAAATATTGTAGGTGAATTTTGACTATTTAGACCTATGTCACATGTTATAGGATTCCTTTGGAGTTATAAATACATTTTTATCAATATTTTATCATATTTTTAGTTCAAACCACTGTGGTTTGACTCATGAAGTTGTAGGTACTTCTAAGTAGGCTGTAAGTGGCCTTATCAAACAAAAGATACACATGTAGGTATTAATGAAGGCTCATACCAAGATAATTAGCCATTATTGATGAAATTTAAATAATTTATATTACCTTATAAATTTTTTTGAGTCACTCACCATGAGGATATTCTCTTACATTGTCACCTTGGGATGTGAAGGTCACTTAGAAGTTCAAATCTTGTAGAGTACACTAGAAATCTACATTGAACAAATGTACAACTTTGAAGCATTATAACATCCTCCTTTATTGTAAAATATACATATAATTTTTCAAGGTAACTCTTTTATTATATGTATATAGGGTATGATCATTTGGATTGATAAAAAATCTGTGACATCATCATAAATTAACACCAATAGTGCTCAGGGTTCTATTTTAGAGCTTTTAGGGAACTTGTCCCTAAAATTAGTTCTCTCAGTTTGAAGATGATTCTAAACTTTACATGTTAATCTAGTGATTTAAAAAAAAAATTATAATGTCATATTTTAACCCCAAACACTTCATGAATGTATCCTCACATGCTTGGATATTTCCATGACCACTTTGAAATCTGTGTAAGCCACCTATAGGTGTGGATTTCTGCTTGCAAGACAATGAGTATGAACATGAGCAATGTGCATTGAATATCTAGGATTTAAATCACAAATATACCCTACAAAGGTAATAAAATCATTTTTTACA
Organism: Torreya grandis; assembly: GCA_037957365.1. Lineage (NCBI taxonomy): Eukaryota > Viridiplantae > Streptophyta > Pinopsida > Cupressales > Taxaceae > Torreya > Torreya grandis. The sequence goes on from JARHVA010006104.1 coordinate 214,805, forward strand.
ACATTTAAATTCTTCAAATAAGTTTTCAACACTCATTTCAACATGATATATTTTTGTAGGCACCTCAAGGTGCATATCCATTATGTATGATTGTGAAGATGTGAGAATGAACTATCAAAGTCCATGATTTATCATTTTAAATTTATTTTATTTAATTTTCATGTATTAATAATTTTATCAACACATTTAAATCTCTATTGCACTTCAATGACCACGTTCAGAGCTAAAAACATCTCCTTTAGCTGATTGTGTATGACAATCATTACAAGAATATGAATATGAATCCTTTTTTACTATAAATTTAATAATTTTGGTTTTGGAGATTAAATATAGGAATAAATGTGTTTTCATGAATATTATATTCATTTAATATAATATCAAACTAATTTTGTTCTATTGTATAGAAATAAACCTTCTGCAAGTATTGAAACTTGATTGCAAATTACCTAGCATACTCCACATGTAACCTAAGAGGTTTAAACTCATAAAAACACTTCCAAACATGAAGAAAAATATGGAAAAGATGTTATAAGGGATAAAAAATCTTATTTAATCAATTAAATCATTTGTATTGTATAGACATGATCAAACAGAGGCAAAACCAACAAGATGTGGGGATTATCTAGCAAAACAAGATAGTCAACTTGTTAAGAATTGTTCATAAAGCATAGGAAGCTAATATTTTAAATAAAAAAATAAATTTTAAGCTAACCAATTTTAATATCCATCACCAAGATAATTTTACTTGGAAGTCTTCCTACTAGTCATACCATGAAGAAACCTACTGACTAGTTCTGCTTACCTAGTGGAGCGATGGAGAAATAGAATAGTTTTACCCCATTTTCGGTACTTCAAAATCATGTCAAGTATGTAAATGGATTTATGGAATCCGAAGATACATTCCATAAGTTTTTACCATGTTCCACTCTCTCCCATAGGTTGTACAACCTTCAAAACTCCTTTTTTCACTTGTTTTCTTGATTTTTAGTTAGAAACCTACAAGTTTTAGTTAGTCCTAACATTACTGATAAGGAATATGACATATTGTATGTTTTAAGTATTTTTGGAACACTTTAAAATCTTTAAAACCTTACCATTTCATTTATGACCTACATATGACCCCTAAATGTCATAATTTGACATAAAGACTAAAATAAACTATGACCAAGGTTGATAAGACATTAAACCACATAAAATGAATCATAACACACCCTATGACATTATAATATACCCTTATATCAAGTTTTATATTATAGGGGGTTGACTCATTTTCACTTCTGGTCAAAATGGTCAACATTCTTGGTAATTTCCCAAGGGTGGTATATTTTATATGCCAAGACCAGTAGTCTAATCCTATCCATTAGGCCATGGAGTCACCTATACACATGTTTGACACACAATTTTCATTTTATTCCACACTAAATGTAAATAAATACATAAAAAACAAGACACACCAAAGGAAACACACATATGTTCAACTAGAACACTTATGGAACACAACATACACAACTAAAACAAAACTCACACCTAACCTAATATTTATAAGACTAACCTTCATTTCCTCAATAGTAATACTTTAAATCTATCCCATTCATAGGGATAAGTATCTCCTCTCCATTAATCCTTATAATTATAAATATTTTCTTTGTTTTCACTTAATGATGACATATGGTCCACTCCATAAAATGTCAAATTTTGTATGTCTCCATGGTTTTCTCTATCTCCATCCCATTTCAACACTATGTCACCTTCTTGGAATGTTATTAGAGTTGTCATCTTGTCAAAGTTCCTATTCATTAGTATTTGGTGATGTTACTTAGCTTTATGAGCCTTATCTCTAGTCTCTTATAACTCCATTAATTCTATCAAACTCACCTCCATTAGAGTGTTCTCAAGAAACTCTAGTTGGTGTGCCAACTCCAAGGTAGAAAACTCTTGGGATATAAACATCTTGGCCTCCATTCCATAGACAAACACAAAAGGATAATTAACTATTGACCTCTTCAGAGTTATTCTATTAGCCCAGATGGTTGTGTTCAATTTAGTGTGCCAAGCCCTTTGATTATCCTCCAAAGGTTTTTTGATATTTCTGATAAGATTATTGTTAGTGGATTCAACCAAGCCATTACCTTGAGGGTAATATTTATATTAAGTTATAAATTATATTCCATTACTATTTTACCAATTACCTATCCTAACACCCATAAAAGTAAGTACATTATCTAAGATGATAGTAGAAGAATGCCAAATCTTGTTATGATACTTTCATAGAAATCTAAGATGGCATTCTCATTAGCTTCCTTGAATGCCATTGCTTCAACCCACCTTGTGAAGTAGTCAGTTGCTATGAGTATCCATTTGTGACCAACACTTGATGGGGGTTTATCATGCCAATGAAATCAAGACCCCATTGCATAAAAGGTTGATCTACTTACATAGGCCTAAAAGGGAGAGCTGAAAGATTCTATTTCCATACAAAGAAATCACATTATACACACCTTATTACCCAAGCATATTATATCTTGAAGAGGCTAGGCCAAAAATATCCTACCCTCATGATCTTGCTAGTCATAGCTCTTGGGGAGAAATGACCTCCTACTATTCCATCATGAAACTTCTCAAGCAACACTCTAAAATGATAATTGTCAATACATCTCAATAACACACCATTAGTTTATCTTCTAAAAATCACACCATCTACAAGGAAAAAAATAATAGCTTACAAATAAAGTATCTCCTTTGGAATCTTCTCATACCATTAGGATACTCACCACTTTGTAAAAATCTTATAACATCTTGTGTCCAACTTTTTAGAGGCAATGAACCGACTGGTTGGGAGAAATCATAATTGATTAAAACCTCTTATTTTGAATCATGGAGATATAAATTAAGATGTTTACAAAGGCCTTTACCCCTTATCAACTTTGTCACTTTGATATCAACATCATATTCCATTACCTTAGTAATCCACCTTGACCTCTTTTAACCAAGGTCCTTACTCAAGATAAACCCTTTGGTACTCAGATGAGAGAACATAACATGAATCCTATTTTTTGAAACCATATTCCTAAACTTCTTTATTCCTCTTACAATATCAAGGACTTGTTTCTCCATAAAAGTGTACTTGACTTCATAATCTTCCAAACCTTGACTAAAGAATGCAATTGGTTGTTCCACACTTCATCATTCTTTTACATTAGAATAGATAAGATAATATCAAGGTTAGAAAATGGATACAACATGAAATATTTATCCAAATAAGGGTTCAAAAGATTAGGATTTTATGCAATTTATTTCTTAATGGCCTCAAAACTACCCTTACTTTCTTGAGTCCAAGAAAAGATTTTATTCATCTTGAGCATGGTTATGATAGGTTTCACCAAAGATACAAAACCAGGTATGAACCTCCTTACAAAATTTATCTTATCTAAGAAAATTTGGACACCTTTATTATGTAATGGAAATGATAGGCCTAAAATAGCCTCTATCCTTTCAAAATCAATAGTCAAACCATTTTTGGAAATAATATGTCCAAAGAGCTTACCTTCATGGACATTAAAGATGCATTTTTTGGGGTTGAGAGATACTCCATACTGAATACATATTTAAAACATTTGACTTAATTGTTTCATATGTTCATTAGCATCTTTATATAACATTGTTATATCATCTAGATAAATCAACAACATTTCATTGATCAAACCTTTGAAGGCCATGTCCATTGTTATTTGAAAGGTGTCATCAACATTTGACAAACCAAAGGGCATAATATTATACACAAAATTTCCACATTTTTTAGTTAATGTTGTATTAAATTTATCATCATCATTAAATATGATTTTATTATAACCAAAATATCCATTTATGAGAGAATTGTTTTGAGAACCTGAAATAATTTGTAAAATCTGCTCCATTGAGGATAAAGGATAGTGATCTTTTAGTGACACTCTATTAAGACCTCTAAAGTTAAAAAAAAGTATTATCTCCCCATTATTATTTATAATAGGAAAAATTTTATATTCCCATGTTGAATGCTTGATAGGAAAGATTATTTTATATTCAAGGAGTTTGTTAAGCTCTCACCTTATGAGTTATTCAACCTTGGGGTTGATGGGCCTTTATTTTTGTCTAACCAGTTTAACTCTAGGTTAAAATTAAATGGTATGGTGTGCTAGGATAGTATCAAATAATTTTATGTCTTTATACTCCCAATAAAATATGTCATGAAACTCTCTACAAAAATCAATGAATGTTTGCTTCTCTAATGTAGAACATACATTGCCTAGTTTGAAGAGTTTATCTTTAAAGATCAAGATCCTTTCATAGTTATCATCTTTTGTAGACATACTCACATATTAATTATTATTTTTATCATCCTAATTAAATATATTTTATAATTTCACCAATCCCTTAGGTATATTATTTGTTATTAGCTTCACAATCTAGTCATCAAACTATTATTGGAGTCTCTTATGATTTCTTAAGGAAAACTCAACTTTATTTTATAATAAGTATGTAGTGTGTTTTCAACTATAAAATAATTTCCAATACACCTAATTATCAGGTATGTAATTTATGATAATGATCTTAATGTGATATTGATTCCCCTCCTCTTTTATGGTGGTTGGTGTATCAAATTGTGCTCCTATGGTACCTAGTCTATCAACATGATTATTCTACTCCCTTGGGATTGATTGTATGTTGAATGCATTGAAGTATTCAATAAAATACCATACCCTATGATTATATGAATTAAAAAATGGGTTATTGGAATCAACCACATTCTTAACGTGATGCACAACCAATTCACTATCTCCATATACTTGTAGATTATTGATTCTTTCTCTCCTTGCCCATTGAAGGCCATGAATCAAACCTTCATACTCAACCACATTTAAAGTGAAACTAAAATTGATCCTATATGAAGCACAGTATTATTTTTTATATAGTTAAGCCAACATAACACCATATCATTCACCAATTTTACTTTTTGAACCCTCAAAAAACATTTTCCACATCTCATCATCCTCACTTTCTTCCTTGGCAAGTAGAGGTGTTGGTATTCCTTCTTCATGTATAAAATACACTTCTAAATTATTTTACTCCATGAAATCATAAGGATAATTATAATACATGATAGTAACATATTAATTAAGAAATAAATCATAAATTCCTTCAATATTCAAATAAGTACCATCATCCAGAATAGAATCCTTTTCCTCATTGATTACACAATTCAAATTTGAACTTATTTCAACATAGGGCTCAATGTGAAACCTTGCAAGATGATAAGTTATTATTATTACCTTTTCTCCATCTCTTGTCTTGAAGGCTAATAAGGACCAATAAAATGATATATATCTCACTATTTTAGTTATAAATTCTCTTGGAAGGTAGATTTAAAAATGATCAGGAAGGTCTACAGCAATAATGTCTTAAAGGATGAGAAAACTAGGACAATCATGGAGGAAAACCTTAAATTTTTTGATCAAACATATTATATTATAAGGTTTACCATATATATAAAACACTCCTTTGTTATGGGTTTCATATTTTAAGTTGAAATTATTAGTTACAACCTTGGGCATGACTGATGTAGAATCAACACTATCAACTATGTAATTATGGACTTGAAGGTGATATACTTTTAGGAGCTCTTTTTGGCCAGACATATAAATGACATCCCAAAGGGAAATGGATGTCTTGGTGTTATTTAATGAGTCTAAAATTTTTAGAGTATAAATACCTAATTTTTATTGGTCCCTTGGAGGAAAGGAAGTTCTTGAAACTTGAGGAGTTTAGGTTCTTTGAACATTCCTTCCAACATTCTAATTTGGAGGATATATAGGATTAATTGGGACTACCATGCTTACAATAATGCCTTATTGCCTTGTAAGAGGATTGGATGAAATTTTAGGAACATTATTATCACCTCCTATATAATTTCCCTTGTATCTAGTGTTTTCTACAATATTATTTCCTTTATTGATCATAAAAGTGTCCTCAACTAGGAAGTTGGTGAAGATATCTCCTTGAGACTATCCACCTTTACTTGTTTACATCATGAATTCATCTTCAGCTAATAGAAGATGAGTGAATCCTCCTTGAAAAAATGTAGTTTGATATCCACCCTCATTTATATCCATGAATTTTACTTGTTGCCAACTTTCACCTTGCACTAAGTTATTATGTACTGGTACCATCTCTTTTATGTTGGATGTAGAATTGGGATTGTACACATTGGTAGGCTTGTTAAATTTAGGTTACCCTTGACCTCTTCATCTCACATATTATCAACCATATTTTTTTTGTATGGATAAGGTTTTTGATAGGGATCTTATTGCCTATTTGCTTGCCTAGTTTGAGCCTCTAAGGCTAGGAATATTGATTTCTAAACAACATAATGTTTTTCCTTCTTAGGAGTAGTCTTAGGCTTGTCATTAGCATTAATAATTTGAGAAATATTTGGAACAAAAATAGGGATATCAGGTATTAATGGAATAGATACTTTAGGAGGTAGTTTTCTAGTTTTAATGAGGCCAATATTATCTCTAATGGTAAGTTCATATGCTTCAAGAAGAGTGAAACTATCCATGGATTGAAGCATAATAGAAATATTAGTACCAATGGCTCTCAAGTATGTAGGGAAGACAAAAATAGTAGGTGGTCTCATGGGATGAGGAAATATATACCAAGTTTTTTAAAACCTCTCATTGAAGTCATGAATTATTTCCTTGGGAACTCTTTTGATCACATTAGTATGATGTATGAGAGAAGTATGGTCACTTTCATCTTCAAACCTTGAATTTATCAACTCTCCAAAGTCATCCCATGATGTGATGCATCTACCAGGCAAAGTCCTATATAAATCAAGTGTTTTCCCTCTAAGGGACATGAAAAAGAGTCTAATGGAAATATTCTCCTTAATAACATTGTGTAAACTACAAAAATTGGAGATATCCCTGATGTATTCACTAGGTGTGACATGAATTTCACTATTGAATGTAGGAACACTCTTTGTAGCATTAGGAGGAATGTCATCATAGGCCTAAAGGTGAATTGGATTTTTAGTATTAAAGGTAGGAAAGGCATGTTGCATAGCCATGTTTTATTCAAGATATTAAATTTCTTCAAACTCTTCACTTTATTGGATAGCAAAATCTTCTAAATCTTTAAAAGGTAGATTAGGATGAGAGTATTTAAATTCAAGAGGAAGATCATGATGAGTAGGTGGATTGATAGGATTGAGAACTCTACTAAATGATGACTTAGTAAGGACCATGAAGTATGAGATCAAATTTATGACAAAAAAATGGCTTTTAAATATATTTTACCTTGAATGGAGTATCCAAATTCTAAGTATCAAACCAATTTATAGATGATGTTGTCAAGACCAACATTCACCTTGATAAGTTATCTTAAAGACAATGGGTCCCACTCAGCATGAAAAAAAAGTTGTCACCAAATATTTCACCCTATAAGAGGGTGTTCAAGCCTCATCTAGATTTTGGAAATATGGGAATACTTATAGGTATGTGGTTTTACCTATAGAATAAGTAAACCTCTAAGTTTAAGGGCTAGCTCCCTAAATATGCCTTGAGGTGCTTATCACCTAAATAATTGTTTGATTATGGTAAAAGTGATAGAATTTTTCATGAAATTAAGATAATATAAGGGGTTGATGCAATATAATGTTTTACACAAGACCATTATACTCCTTTCACCAAGAAACAAGACCTACAAACCAACTTCAAAGTCCTAGAGAGTTTTAACATTAGTATTTCAATATGAAGGTGATATTCATGGAGAATATCCAAGGTAAGTGAACCATAGGTTAGTTGTAGACACTAATAATACTTTAAAACTTTAAAATAGATCCATAAATTTGAAAAACACTTAACATGACCTAATAGAGGTAATAAAATTCCATCAAACATGAAAAATATTGATAGAAAGTAAGGATAGATGAATATATCTTAACTATTCACTATGCATCTCTTCACACACTTTGACAAGATGATATATGAACTCAAATTAGATTTAATTTATTTTTTTAAGGAAAATTACAATGTTAAAAATAGTAAGGATTCACCATACATAGTGTGGTATTAATATACAAGAGCTAAAATGGTTACTGCTTATAGAATTGGAGAGAGAGGTGAGAAGAATGAAGTCCAAGAGTCACTACAACATGTGTCATGCTAATAAAATTAGTTAAACATGTAGGAAATAGGAATTTGAAATATAACATTGAATTTATACTTCTAAAAATGTCTCAAAAAAATGAAACTCCTAAAATGTGGCGTAGAACTCCTCAATTGCTTACTCAAAAAATTTCCTTCATCATTTAACCTTCTTAGAACATCCCACAACTAACTAGGGATAGATATGATGATTTAATTGAGAGGTATTGGTTATATACATGTTATAACATGCATTATTTACATACATAATCATAAATATTCTTCTAGACATGAGTTATCACTACCTTTAATACAAATAACTCCTCTTTCACTCGCACTTCACACTTGATGCGAAAGTTGGTCTTCAGTTTTCCAATATGATCCATAGAAAGGATTTTATGACACATATTATGACATGTCATGGAATTTTATTCCTTAGAAAAAACTTAAAATGAATTCTACTTGGAGTTTTCACTCTCTTACTAGGTTGTCACCATGCCAATTTTGATTGGCTAAGATGAAAGAACTTGCAGAGATAGTTATGAGCTTATCTAAAGCATTAAATGAACATGGTGAGTTATTTTAAGTCCCAATATCTCTCCCATAGTGTATTACATCATTTGAAACCCTTTCATACCTACATAACACCAAAAGTATTCAATAAAATATATTTTACACCATGTTCATATTGGTAGGTTACAACTCAAGTTGATGGGGAGGAGACCTAGAGATTCTTCTACAACCTCAAATCAACTCCTAAGCCATTATAGTTCATCTAGATGTCCCTTCTCCATCATTTTCCCAATCAGTACTAATGGTTTTAGAGATTGTAGAGTACCATTTCCCCTTTAAATATTATTTGTACATGTCTGACATTGGATTTTCAAACAAATTCCACATAAACAATGTTTAGGTCCTCCTTCATCATTCCCCAACTACTTAGACTCCCATGTAAAGTGTCCAAATAGGTATAATCTTTCAAATTTACCTACTCGAGCTCCTCTCTTCATTTCATATAGGATACCAAGTTCTCAAGTTAGGAAAAGACTCTATCATGTATTTATCTACATTAAAATAGTTTATAACACCCTATATCTCCATATAGACATGTTCCAATGAATTGGAATGTCTATCTAGTGTTACAAATGATACTGACCACCCAATTGGGATTTAGGCCTAAACTAGACATAATAGGTTTGTCTACATATTTTTAGGTTTATAAAACATTGATATGTTTCTTCCCTTTGTACATGGTTTTTCATGTTGGTATATATATGTAAAAAATCTCAACATCTCCTTCAAAGGTCTCACCAAACCCTAGCTCACCTTTTCATCCTCTTTTTCTAAAACCTACAACTTTGTATCTTTGGGGAGTGTCCTTTGTATAAGACAAAATAGAGGTAAATTCCATAATTGTATTGCTGATGCAGTAGATTGCACCTAGGGCAGGAGGCCAAGCTCCTGCCTTTCCACATGCAATAATGGAAACTCCCCTCTTGCCTGTGGGAACGGTGAAGCTGGAGGGGAGAGTCTCTAGATAAGGGTTAGCTCCCTCTAATGTATATTTTAGGCCCTAGTTTCTCCTACTGCTAACAAATAAAATGAAAAAGGGGGGGATGAAAAGGGAGAGAGAGGATGCTAAAAATAGAACCTAACCTAAAAAGGGAAAAGGTGATACACCAAAAAAGCAACCCACCCAGCCTAAAACATACACTTTTCACCAAAAAGAAGTGCCTATACACTTCATCTGAAGTGGGAAGCTCTTCTATAATAGTCAGCTAGGGATCCATGGAAGTACAGGGGGGAAGGAACTAGCAAAGGTGTTCTAAGACACACTTTGATAGCCTATTCATAGGCACCTATATTCCTCTAGAGACACTTCTAGCAGACCTGCAAGAAAAGATTTCACAGTGTACTAGACATGCTATAATCAATTTGTGAGAAGCATGAACAAACAATGACTTATCACAAAAGAAGAAAATAGACATATAATTTAAAGTGCAAGCCCAGACAGAGGTAAAAAATGCTAAGTCTTGATTGAAGGTAAAATCTGGAAACTCTACCTTACAAGCCTAAGAGATTTTTGGGCAAAATTTTGCCTTAAGGCTGAGAGTGTATCCTTCTCAAATGAGAAATTTTACAATTTATAGAGGAAGAAAAAGGACATTTTGGCACCCTTTTATGAGTGACCCATGTGCCTTTTGAGCATTGGGATGAGGAAGCCACCTGAAGATAATGTTGTGTTGACTCCTATTAGGATTCAAAATCATGAGCCGCACCATTTGCCTACTCATCAATGCATAATGATGAAAAATGGGTTGCACCATTCACTATTTATGCCTCTTGATGGTTATGTGGTAGGTACTGTGTCAACCACTAGAATAACTCCTTGAGTCGACACTTTCTTGTGCCACTTGGATCACTTTGTCTATTTTTGTGTTTGGCTACTTTGCCTCCTTTAGCTCCTTGTACTACTCCTTTGGCTCTTTTTGCTATGAAATTTGATGTTTGCATGCTTGTCATCACTTGAAAACCCAATGGATAGTTTGTGTGCTTAATTTTGATGGTTTTTAGGATGTCACCATCCTTGGTAAAGTTTGTCGGGCCTTTTCTACGATTTTTTTGCTTCAGGCCCTTTTCCCATAGACAAAAAGTCTGCAAGAATTACTACTTTGAATTTCATTGTTCCTTCAAGTTATTTGGTTTTAGCCTTCCCCAAATTTCTTTAGACTTTCTGTTTAAAGGAATTCCTTTAGACAAAAAATCCAAAAGAATTCAAAGCCTTAAGTTCTTTTGCGTCCTTGGAAATCCTTCAGCGAAGCCTCTAAACTATTCCTTGCCCTCTACAAGGGCTATTTAACTTGGAAGTGCCCTCTGCAAGGGCACTTGCCCTTCATCTTTGGGATGCCCCCTTGAACCAACCCATTGAACCATTTGCTTGAACCACTTGTTGAACCAGTTCAATAGTTCAATGCTATGCACCGAACCCCTTGAAACAAGCTGATGAACTTGTCAATGAATTGATGGCATTGAACCAATTCATTGAACCAAATATGGTTCAACACTATGTGTCGAGCCCCTTAAACCAAGCTCATTAAAAACCATCCAATGAACCAAGTGTCTGAACCTATCGATGAACTTGCCAATGAACCGATGGCATTAAACTTTGCATTTGAACAAAATGATTGAACTAGAAGCCACTGAACTTAGGCCTTGAACTTTGTTGATGAACTTAAACATTGAACCAATGGTTGAACCTAAAGTGTTGAACCAAGCTAATGAACTTAAATGTTGAACCAAGGCATTAAACCTACCAATTGAACCAAAGCATTGAACCTGCCGATTGAACCAAGGCATTGAACCAGTTCAATGGTTCAATGGTTCTACACTACCAACCTTCCTTGTGAAATTCTAGACAAAATTCTGAAGAAACCTTGTAAAACCTAACACTTTCTGAAATTGATCCTTCATGTGCTAGAAAATAACTTGTAGAGTATATAGAAATGGATAGATTCATGCAAAATAAAAAAATGAAATGGCCCAATATAGCAGGGATAGAAGGGGACCAATTTTTGGCATATTGGGCAAAAAATGGTCAACAAATTGGTGACTCCCAGAGGAAGCATGCCTGCTATGCTTAATGACCATTTTCCTTATAGTCCATTGGGAATGGAGTTAGATGTAGCTTAAACAAAGATTAACAATAGCCCCAAAGATCCAAGAATCAAACATGAATCTTTTACCCCACACACAAAGGAAAACCCACAAGGGTAAAAACATTGCCTGTGCAAACTACACTTAGGGAAAGCAGGAAAGAAAATTGAAAAAAAAATACTATGTACAACTAACTAAGAAAATTTGCCTCCCTCTTGGATCAAAGGGAAAACTTCTTAAGTCCCCTTCCTGGCAAGAAGACTTATGGTGCCAGATAAGTGGCTAAATGAAATGGAGAGTTGGTGACCTACTCCTCTTACCTATCACCTAAGTTTGCTTGCACCTGAGTGGATTAGATTAAAACATGATTTCAATGTATACATACTCTATTTGTTCTTGGAAGCTTGCCTCCATTGGTTCTTTAGGCTGGTGTATCTCATCAAGAAATCAATGGCTGCTAGCTCATCACCATAAGCCTCTTGATATGCATCATTAACTGGCTTGTTCTCTTCTACCTCATGCTCGAGTTCCATGGTATGACCATCTTCCTTGATGAATTCAAAGAAAGTATCTTTAGATTCACCAACCTCTTGAAGGGACAAATCTAAAATCCTATAGCCCCTTTGCATACTCATTTGAGTCCTAATGTTGCCTTCTCCACTCTTATCCAGCTCATAACCTCCTTGAAGAATAGTGCAGCCTACCCCAATGACCTCAAATGAATCATTCAAAACATGAACAAGAGGTTTTCCATGCTCTTCCATGACATTAATGGTGATCTCATCCTCATCTATATTCATGAAGTCTCCTTGGTCAGTCATGAACTGAGCATAATCTATATCAGGCAAGGCCTGATAACTTTCTTGGAGGTGTGTGGATGGAGTGTATTCAGACATGGAATTTGTTATTTGGTCTGAAATGTCCATCACATGTTCACTAAGGAGACCTACTATGGACTCCAATTCTGTAATCTGCCTATCCATATCTTCCTAAAATAGCCTTTCATGGAAGTCACAATCATCATCAAGAGCAGGAGCAGCTCCATCTTCTTCAAGGTTTTGAGTAAAACTTTTCTCTTCCTCTTCCTTTCTACCCCAAGATTCCACTATTTGCTTCCAACTCATGATCTTGGGATTGGAATCTTTTTCCTGGGAACAGGCAGTAACTTCATCCTCTTTAAGGTCCTAATCTATTTCATGATGTTCCTTCTTCCAGCTCAGAATTTGGAGATCATGTTGAAAGACTTGAGGAGGTTGGGGAAGATTTGGGAGGGTCTGGTCATGTACAGGAGGAGCTATCTAAAAAGAGGCATGCTAAAAATCTAGGTGCATGGGATTGAGGGTAGGATCGATTGATGCATCAGATGAGTTAGAATGAGCAAGTGCCATTTGATAGAAAGGATTTGGTACACAAGAGGGAGTTTTCTCTAGAATAGGAGGGGGCAGACCTTGGGCCAAGATTTCTTGATTTTTGTCCCTCCACTTTACCAACACTTCATCAATATTGAAATTATCTTGTGGATTGGTGGAAGGGGTGTCTTTTGGCGTTGAATCCTCTACAAAGTCTAAAAACTCCATCTCTTTTTCTCTAGTAGTCTGATCTTAGCCTCCAATTCCTCAATCCGCTTAGATAGATTATCCTCATTTTTTATCTCTTAGAGCTCATACGAAACATTATAGAGATGGGGAGTGCATGAAGGTTGCCATGAAATGCAAGACGCTTCTTGAAGAAGGGTGGGAGGGACTTGAAAAGGACTAACCTCATTTTATACCTCACATGCTTGGACAATGTCTTTCTCCTCCTTATTGTTCCATGACTCAACCACTTTATTCCAGCTCAAGATATTCAGACTGGGCATCTCTTTTTGGGGTGATGGGGCCAAAATATAAGAGGGTAGTGAGGATTTAGATTCCACTTCTCTTTCTTCCAAAATAGACTACTGCATCTAAAGATTTGCCAATTCGATATGTCTATCAAGATTAGCCTAAAACATAAGATTTACTATTTCATAACTCTCCTCAACATGATTGGGGAGAGGACTTTGACAGGCTTGACTTGGCTCATAAGCAGGGGCTGTGTATGACTGATATGATACTTGGGGTAGTGAGTATGCAAGTTGAGTATGCAAAGAGACTGGGTTGAATGGAAGAAGTGGCATATTGAGAAGATTGGGCATAAGGCTGATATAACTTATGATAGGGATGGGACTGATCATATTGGACCTGATAAGGATCAACATAAGGTTGGTGATGATCATAGCCATGTTGGCCAAGGAAAATAGGGTCCATGGCTCTAAATGATGGGATTATACATACCAAAATATTGTTTCTTGATGGTACAGTACTAGAACTACTTAACTAGTTGATTTAACTTAGAGTCACCATTGGTGTTTGATGCAAAAGCCTCCAAAGGCTGCTTGGTCAAAGAACATACCAGAAATTCTTCAACTCTGTGGACATAACTTGTCCTAGTTGGTCCAACTGGGCATGCCAAAAATTGTTGACATCATGGATTTACACTCATGGGCAGGAGGTTGAGCTCTTGCCTTTCCACACACAATAATGGAAACTCCCCTCTCACCTGTGGGACCAGTGAAGCTAGAGGGGAGAATCTCTAGATAAGGGATAGCTCCCTCTAATGTATCTTTTAGGCCCTAGTTTCTCCTACTGCTAAAAAATAAAATGAAAAAGGGGTGAGGATGAAAAGGGAGAGAGAGGTGTTGAAAATAGAGCCTAACATAAAAAGGGAAAAGGTGATACACTAGAAAAGTGACCCACCCAACCCAAAACATACACTTTTCACCAAAAATAAGCACCTATACACTTCATCTAAAGTGGAAAGCTCTTCTACAATAGTCAGCCAGGGATCTATGAAAGTACAGGGAGGAAGGAACTAGCAAAGGTGTTTTGAGAAACACTTTGACAACCTATTCATAGAAACCTATATTCCTTTAGAGACAATTCTAGTAGACCTGTAGGAAAATATTTCATAGTGCACTAGACATGTTATAATCAATTTATGAGAAGCATGAACAGACAATGAATTATCACAAAAGAAGAAAATAGACATATACTTAAAAGTGCAAGCCTAGACAGAGGTGAAAAATGCTAAGTCTTGATTAAAGGTAAAATCTGGTAGCTCTGCCTTACAAGCTTGAGAGATTTTTGGGCAGAGTTTTGCCTTAAGACTGAGAGTGTATCCTTCTCAAATGAGAAATTTTACAATTTATAGAGGATGAAAAAGGCCATTTTGGTTCCCTTTTACGAGTGACCCATGTGCCTTCTGAGCATTGGGATGTGGAAGCCACCTGAAGATAATGTTGTGTCAACTCCTGTCAGGATTCAAAATTATGAGCCGCACCATTTGCCTACTCATCAATGCATAATGAAGAAAAATGGGTCATGCCATTCACTATTTACACCTCTTAATGGTCACGTGGTAGGTATTATGTCAACCACTAGAATAAATCCTTGAGTCGACACTTTCCCACACCACTTGGATCACTTTGTTTGTTTCTACATTTGGCTACTTTGCCTCCTCTAGCTCCTTTTGCTACTCCTTTGGCTCTTTCTATTGTGAATATTGATGTTTACACTCCTTTCGTCACTTGAAAACCCAATGGATAGTTTGGGTGCTTAATTTTGATGGTTTGCAGGATGTCACCATCCTTGGCAAAGTTTGTCGAGCCTTTTCTATGGGTTTTTTGCTTCGGGCCTTTTCCAGTGGACAAAAAGTCTGCAAGAATTGCTGCTTTGACTTTCATTATTCCTTTGGGTTCTTTGGTTTTAGCCTTCCCTAAATTTCTTCAGACAAAAATTTCAAAGGAATTCAAAGCCTTAAGTTCTTTTGCATCCTTGGAAATCCTTCGGTGAAGCCTCTGAACTGCTCCCTGCCCTACGCAAGGGCTATTGAACTTGGAAGTGCCCTCCACAAGGGCACTTGCCCTTCATCTTTGGGATGCCTCCTTGAATCAACCCATTGAACCATTCACTTAAACCACTCATTAAACTAATTTAATGGTTTAATGCTACGCATCAAGCCCTTTGTTAAACCAACTGATTTACTGTTTACTTGAACCACTCGTTGAACCAGTTCAACAGTTTAATGTTGCGCACCGAACCCCTTGAAATAAGCTGATGAACTTGTTGATGAACCGATGACATTGAACCAACTAAATTGAACCAATTCATTGAACCAAAAATGGTTCAATGCTTCATGCTGATCCCTTTGAACTGAGCTCGTTGAACCATCTAAAGAACCAAGTGTTTAAACCCACTGATGAACTTGTCGATGAACTGATGGCCTTGAAATTTGCATTTGAACCAAATAATTGAACCAATGATTGAACTAGAAGCCACTGAACTTAGGCCTCAAACTTTTTTGATGAACTTAAATGTTGAACCAATGGTTGAACCTGAAGCCTTGAACCAAGCTAATGAACTTAAACTTTGAACCAAGGCATTGAACTTGCTGATTGAACCAAAGCATTGAACCTACCGATTGAACCAAGGCATTGAACCAGTTCAATGGTTCAATGGTTCAACACTACGAACCTTTATTATGAAATTCTAGACAAAAGTCTGAAGAAACCTTGTAAAAACTAGCACTTTCTAAAACTGATCCTTCATGTGCCAAAGACTAACCTGCAGAGTCCGTAGAAATGGATAGATTCATGCAAAATCAAAAAATGAAATGGCCCAGAACAATAGGGATAGAAGGGGACCAATTTTTGGCCTATTGGGTGAAAAATGGTCAACATGTATCATAAAAAATGAAAATATGAGGGTCTTTTCCAAGTCATATTGATGTTTTGATCCAAATCCCAAGGTCTGACCATGTCTTTATCAGCTTTAAATGTTTAAAATTCCAAGACAGACATGTGGACAATGTTGACTGTGTATAAGGTCTTGAATATAGACTATAGGTTTCATAATTAAATATTTTATATAAATTATTTACATATAATAAATTCATAATGACATGATAATGAAAATTTATATTCCTTTTCAATCACATTTAGAAATTAAGTTTCCTACTGCATACCTCTTCTCTTGACTAGTCTAGTCTATAGGTTGACTATGACTATGGTATACCTTGAATATTACACCCTTTAAATACTCTATTATCATGTTTTAATGATTTAATATGATAAAAAAACATAATTTATAATCTTTATATCATTCCCACACTCTTTTTATTTACCATTTCCATCATTCTAGACCTTGGACTTGACTTACTAGAGGTGTTGACTATGTGTAACTGTGTTCTAAATTTTACCATGCCTATAGGTGTATATTTGGTCTTATATCCTATATGAAATGCCTATATACCTATTTTGAGTCATTAATATCCTTTACAATTCATTTATGTCACCTCTCATCACTTAAATGTTAGCTTAATCATCAAGACAACCCTACCTCAAAACACTATCAACTATAGTCAACTATAGTTGACCCTTCTTGCATAAAAAATGAATCCTATAGGTGTATTTTGAATTATTGGGACATATTTCACGCGTTTTATGATTAATTTATAGTTATTGATTAATTTTGATCAATAATTTCTCATATTTTTAGGTCAAACCACCATGGTTTGACTCATGAAGTTGTATGTACTTGTAGGTAGGTTGTAGGTGGCCTTCTTAAGCAAAAGATACACCTATAAGTGTTGATGGAGGTTCATAAAAATATATTTAACCCTAAAATTTGAATCATTATATGCTCTTATCACTTTCATGGAGTCACTCACCATGAATATATTCTTTTACATTGTCACCTTGCGATGTGAAGGTCATTTAAAAGTTCAAATCTTGTAGAGTACACTAGAAAATTGTAGTGAACAAATGTGCAAATTTTAATCCTTATAACATCATCCTTACTTGTCCAATCTCCATATAATTTTTAAAGGTAACTATTATAGGATATGGATATAAGCTATGATCATTTTTATTGATCAAAACTCCAAGTGACATCATCATATATTAACACCAATAGTGTTCAGAGCTCTGTTTTAGAGCTTTTAGGGAAGTTGTCCCTAAACTCAGTTCTCTCAATTTGAAGATGATTCTCAACTCTAATTTCTAATACAATGATTAAAAAAAGGTTCTCATGTCATATTATAACCCCACACACTTCATGAAGGTATCTTCACATCCTTGGACATTTTCATGATCACTTTGGAATCTGTGTAATCCACATGTAGGTGTGGATTTCTGCCTGCAGGAAAATGAGTATGAACATGAGCCATGTACATGGATTGTATAGGATTTCAATCAGACATATACCCTCTCAATTTACTCAAATTAATATTCAAAACATCAAAATTATTGAAATGATTTTTCAACAATCATTTCAATGTGATACATTTTTGTAGGCACATATAGGTGCATATCCATCATCTATGACTGTGTAGATGTGAGGATTGACTATCACAATCCATAATTTGTCATTTGAAATTTATTTTATTTATTTTTAATTATTAAATAATGTTATTAACACCTTGAAATCTCCATTACACTTATATGACCATGTTCAACACTGGAAACATATCCTTTAGCTGACTGCGTATGATAGTCGTTACAAGAAGTTGATTGTGAGTCCTTATTGACTAAAACTCTCATAATTCTATAATTGGAAAATAAATATGGGAATAAATATTTTTTCATTACATATAATATTCATTAGACACAATATCACATTGATTTGAGGCTATTACAGAGAAAGAAACCTTCTACAAGTTTTGAAAACTAATTTCAAACTCCCTAACATACTCCACATGCAACCTAAGCAGTTTAAACTCATTAAAACACTTCAAAACATGAAACAAAAGATTAAAAACATGTGATAAGGGACTTTAAATCATCTTTAAACCATTCCATAATCTATATTATATGTACATGTTCAAATAGAGCCAAAACATTTAGGGTGTGGAGATTAACTAGCAAAACAAGACAGTCAACTTGTTAAGAATGGTTCATAAAGAATAGGAAGCCAATATTTGAAATAAAAAAATGAATGTGAATTTTACCAAGTTTAATATCCACCACCAATATCATTTTACTTGGAATATTTCCTACTAGCCATACCAAGAAGAAACCTACTGACTAGTTCTGCTTGCCTAGTGGAGCGACAGAGAGATATAATGGTTTTAGGCCATTTTTGGCACTTAAAAATCATGTCAAAAATGGAAATGGATTCATGGAAAATAAATATCCATTCCATAATATTTTCCCATGTTCCACTCTCTTCCATAGGCCATACAACCTTCAAAACTCCTTTTTCACTTATTTTTTTGATTTTCAATTAGGAATCTACAAGTTTTAATTAGTCCTAACATTCCTAGCAAGGAATATAACATATTAGATGTTGGAATGAATTTTGGAACACATATAAACCTTTATAACTATACCACTTCATTTATGACCCATATATGGCATAAAATGACATAATGACTAAAATGAACTATGACCAAGGATAATAAGACATTAAATCACATCAAATGAACCATGACACACCCTATGACATTATAATAGACCCCTATATATAGTTTTGGATTATATGGGGTTGAATTATTTTAATTTATGGTCAAAATTGTCAATAACTTCCATTAAATCTTATGATATTTTTGTTGGATGTTGTTCTGAGGATGTTTTAGGATCATGTTCATGCATTGAAAGTCCTTGATTGTGTTATTTATATAGACATGTGAAACTAGCCACCAATGGATTCATACCCAAATTTAGACCAATTCTTGCCAACCATTGAACACCTAGCCCAATAATTTCTAAATGTCTCAAATTTGGCTTTATATCATGCAATTAAATCAATTTAGTCAATGAATCAATTAAACAAGGCAAATACACACTAAATTAAATAAAATATTGAAATAAATTTACAAATTCCTAAAAGATATTAATTAACATGAAAATCCTATTTGAATTCATCCTTGATAAATTAAATGAACTATCAAAAAGAAATTTCAAAAATCAATGAATATCCTAGAAGTTAATCATTACCTTTGTGAGTTGTCCCGAATGAAAATATCTCAAAGCACACCTATTCCATGCTAATCATGAATATTTGGAAACTTTTAGAATAAACCAAGGTTAACTAAGCCAACATAGGTTAGGATTTAACCCATTCCAAATTAATTTCAAATCCTATAAAAGTAAGCTTAGACCTCTTCATTTAGAGAGATCAATCATTACAAACTTATAATTTAGGATTTCATTCATGAAGAAAATGCATAGGCTTATAATGAAAAAATTGAGCCAAAATTTTGAATAATAAAGCCAAGCATGGTGAAAAAATTATATATAAATTTTCAATCTCCATTGATGAAGAGCTTTTGAGCATAATCCAAGCAAGCCAATGAAGAAATATTTTGGAGCAATCAAGGAAGGTAAGGAAGTTGCCATTTCTTTAGATTTTAGTTGTGTTTTCATTTGGTTTATTCACTAATCTCCCCCATGATCTAGGCCTAGAGATGTTATCTCATTAGTGTGTTGATTTTATTATTTTTAGAACTAACACTATACTAACCTCCTTTCTTGAGTCAAATTCCTTGATCATAAATGGCACACATGGTGGGATGAAATGAATCACACGTACAAAAGACATCAATATGTAGCTTTTAATTTCTTAGGTTTACATAGAGACCGATAACGATTAGGTATAACCATCGACAGTTTGGACTAAACCAATGATGGTTCTACCCAATTATGCCTGGTCCTACATGATCATAAATAGTCTGGTTGTAGGGGAAAAATGTGTTTAAATCTTGAATTTTGATTATTTTTTTCATTTCATTTCTTGATTTCTTTGTTTCAAAATCATTTAAATCCATCAACTTAAGTTTAGCTTATAGGTTTTCTAGTTTTTTATGCTAACTAACCCCTAACCTAACATGTTTAGATTTTGTGGTCTTTCCTTTAGGTTAACAAGTGGTTGATGATGGTCTTATTTTACTGATGTCTATTCTCATGACTCACAATGGTTATCTCATGATCAACTACTGATAGTTGTATTGAATTTGTAGATGGTCAATTCTGACCATCGATGGTCACTATGTGAAAAATAAAACACAAACCTAAGAGATATTTTTCAAACATCATTTTATAATAATCAAAATTTATTCTAAGTAGGGGGATGCTCTCTTATTTTCTTAGGTTCAAGGTAAACATTGAACACAAATTTACAATTCTAAATCGTTTGAATATTTCACTTTGGTGGTTAAAATGAATTAGGCTAAATCTTACACATTTGGACTTAAGTGTTTAAAACAAACATGGTTTTGTTTTTTATTTGTTTGTTTTTCAAAATTCTTTAGAATTTTCTAAATGGACAGGAACATCAATCCAAACATTTCAAGTTGGTGCATAACAAAGAACCTAATCAAATTTAAACATGTTTTAAGCTTGCTCACATCATCTTTTGGGTGTTTAAAAAGAACCTAATTCATTTTTTATGCCTTATATGCATTTTCAAGTTTTTAAAATTTAAATAAATATGAACAGACAAAATTCATAACACATTTCATTTTGGTTCCTTAAAATGAACTTACATCATTTAGTTTCATGATTTCAAATAGGTTCATTTTCATGCAAATTGTTTATTGATTGTTTGTTTCACAAAAAGGATAGCATGTGTTTACTCTCCCCCCATTCCCTATAGGTAAATAATGGGATAAAAAGTTCCTTTCTATTACATTTAGTGACTAGTCCAAGGTGTAAAAATAATGTTTCCTAAGATCTCCCCAAACTCGCATATTATTGGGTGATCTCAACCCTGAAGTTTTTCTACTTGTCTTTTATTTTCATGCATCTTGGTTTGTGAAGGGGATGTCATTACCTCTTGTAAGTTATTTAAGAAATCATTAACCTAGGATTTCATCTCTTGGTAGTGTTTCAAACCCTCTCCATGGGGGTATATAAATTGGGATCAGCCTACTGGGATGGTGTTTTGAGCAGTTAAACCATCTCCATTAGTGTCAAGTCGGCCTGAGACATATGATCGATCTAGACATTGCACTACACTAAGAAATTGATAGATGTAGTGGTTGTGAATAAGATAAGACCTTTTCACAACAATTTGATTAGCATGAATTTAATTGATATGTTACTTCTCTTGTGTTTAAACATGAATGTTTAAACACATGGGATCAATCTAGATTGTCCTAAACTTGTAATTTTTAGTCAACCCCACTTTGCCACACCTTGAGAGGATTTTGGATGATATACTTAGTTATATTTTGTCATTTTTAATTTATTTTTTGGTGTTTTAGATCTAAAAATTGTATTATTTAGACCATGTCATGAACAAGTCTTATGTCCAACATCACTCTATTATTTGAGAAGGCATTATGCCATCCATTTAACACCTTCCTTTAAACATAGCAAACTTTTGTGTCAAAACATTACGTTTTTAACTTAATTGAAATGGGTAATGTTATGTTTCCCAAATAAATTCAAGTTTCATGCCTTAGAAATTCTTGAAACATAATTGTTGTCCCCAAAAAATGCCACTCATTTTTGGGACAACCTACGGACTATTTTGGCCTTGCACAGACCAAAATTTATCTCTTCCCTTCTCAAAATTTGTTCTGAGCTTTCAAATTCCTCATTTTTAAATCTTTTTTCGTAAATGGATTTACAAGTTCAATAGGTTAAAAAAGCTTTTTCAAGCGAGTTCAATCAAAAGAACAAGTTTCTAACACTTAGTCGTCTCCAAGATCGGTTCAGTGTCTTGGTCCAATCAAAAGAGTTCAATTGGCACATGATAAAGGACAAAGGATTCAATAGGCTCATCCTTCGTTATTTGGATAAGTCCTTTTGATCTTTCACACCAAGCATGCTGAACCAACTTGGTCATTGAACCATTGAACTTTGAACCACTTTGGTTCAAAGGTTCAATGGGTTCAACGACCAAGTTGGTTCAATGTGCTTGGTGTAAAAGATCAAAAGGACTTAGCCAAATAATGAAGGATGAGCCTATTGAACCATTAAACTATTGAACCAAATTTGGTTCAATCAGTTGGTTCAAGGGGTTGCCCTAAAGTGATCAAGGAAAGCGCCCTTGCAAAGGGCAGGCAACATTGGTTCGAAGGTTAAAAAAAAGATATAATTCCTTCAAATTTGTTCAAAAGGCCCAAAAGAAATAATTCTTTCAGACTTTTTGTCCAATGGAAATGGCTAAGTCCAAGAGGTTGAAAGAATACTTTTGGGAAGATTTTCTTGCAAAAATGTTAAGGAAAAATTCCTTTAGACTTTTTGTCCGAAGGAACTCACCTAGAGAAAAAGTCTAAAGAAACATGAAAGAACAAATGGCCAAGTAAAAAGAAACTTTCCTTTGGACATTTTGTCTGAAGGAATTATTTCAAGCTTTTTGCCTAATGGAAAAAGCCTACTAAAGAAGTAAGAACCCACAGGGGAAGTTGAATCCCAAAGGACAAGTACCCTTGTGAGGGACACCTGACGTTAGAAAAGGGACCGTTTTAAGAGCCCAAAGGGACACCTTCCCTTTGGGATGTTCCAAAGGCTGAACAAAGATGCAGAAAGGAAATTTCACAGACTTAGACAAAATGTAGCTTCAATAGATGAACCAAATGAAATGAATGAAACATTGAACCATTGAACCAAAAGTTTCAATGGGTTCAAGGTTCAAAGGTTCAACTAGAGCTTAGAAAGATAAAGGAAGCAGTGTTTGAGTGAAACATAGAATAAACCAATGAACCGATTGAACTTTGAATTGAACGAGTTCAAAGTTTAATGGTTCATAGGTTAAAAATTTCAAAGGTGGCCTTAGTTAAGAGAGAAGTAGAAAACAAGTGGTTTAACGCATGGTTCAACCAAGAAGCGAAGAAGTGATTGAACCAAAAGGTGATAGAACAAAAGAGACAGAATGAACCAATGAACCAATGAACTTTCAGTGGTTTAACAGGTTCAATGTTCAACTTGAATCAAGCGATTGACTGGAAAGAGATCCCAAAGACTCAAAGAGAGAAGACTCATGCAAAGGACCAAAAATGTCTTTGAAAGAGTTATTTCCAGTAGGTGGAATAGTGGATTGAGTAGAATTTTGAGCACACCAAACCAAAGATGCAACCTATTTTCTTCCATGAAGTAAAGAAAAATATGCAAAGGACCAGACGGTCCATACCAAGGAGGAGACATATCAGGTGAAGGGACATGCCATATTTATGGTAGTACACTGTTCTCAACATGGTCTCTCCAAACAAAATTGGAGGTGCATTGAAGACATTGACTGTAGCATGGGCCATCCCATGGAAAAAGGTGCTAATCCTTGCGTAGTGGATATAAGTTTGTTAATTATCTCATTTGTAAGGGATACTTTCATTTTACAAGAGTGAAACTCTACCCATTTTGAAAGAAGAAGATTGAGACTTTGAGCTCAGGTTGTAATTTCATTTTCATTTTTATCTGAATGAGAAAGCAAGTTTTTTTATAGACTTTGTATTGTTCTGACTTGTATCATTTTAGAAGATCATTCTTACATCTATCTTCTGAAGGTATCCTTATTCATTTAATTTGGTAAGCAAAATTAGTGAAGGTAATAGGGAAGTGTCCTAAAACCAACTATGGGAAGACTTTGTGCTTTCACAATTGCTTTCATTCTATGTTTTTCTTTTCTTTTTGTGTTGAGGATTATGGGGTGAATTTGTGCCCCCATTATCCTTTATGATATAATCTTTAGGCAGTTGAGGTGGAAACTTTGAATTTTGCTTCATCCTACTATTACTATGCCCTTTGGTCACTAGTTATTTCACTACCTAAAAGAAACTCATGTTGTTTCCTACAAGAACATTTCTAAAAGAAGAGAAGTGCCTTCATTGTTTACACTAGGATTTTCTCCTTTATCTATGTGCATCATCTCTAAAAGAAGAGAGATGGATGGTTTATTCTGCCCCCATGTGTTACTTTTTGCTTACTTATTTTTTATATAGCTCCTACGTATCTATAGGGAACCTCCCCTTGATGAGAGGAGATATTTGTCTCTAGATGATGTAGTAAAGCTACACACTTGGCCAACCAATCTTCTTACTATGGTTGATCAGACCTATTTTGTTGATCAATACGCTAATTGACAAAATATTCACCCAACAATTTTTGGTGACTCTACTGGGGACACAATAATTTTGTGCAATTTGGAAACTCAAGTTTTAGATTGAAACATTGCCTATGTCTTACCCATAATAATTATAACCCTTATCCATTAAAAACTCTAGCAACTCCATTCTATGTCTTACCCATTATCATTATAGCCTTATCATTTTCCTCCACTTTTGTTATTTTATGTGGTCTACAAAACTAGAACTGCTGGGAAAGAGTGTACAATTTGAAGCCTCAATCCTCAAGCTGAAGCAGGGCCAGTCCTTTTCCATTTTTGATTCACAATCTAGCCACTCCACCTAGATTTTTTATCCCTATTTTTCATAATTAAATTATGGCAGTTCGAGGCCCCTGGGGTAACTCTTTTGGCCCACTCAGCTTGACTCCACCTCTGCATGAACTTCCATGTATTTTAAGAAAGAATTTCCCCAGATTCTTTGGTGATGGGATAGTTCACCCTGATGAACACATTACAGCCTTCAGCATAGTCTACAATGTGATAGGGGTGGAATTTGAAGATGTGGTAGTTAGGATTTTTGTGGAGACCCTATAAGGTGCTATTGTAGACTGGTTCTACGATCTGCAAGCTAGATCAGTGACTGACTAGGATACACTCAAAGCCATGTTTAATGTAAGGTTTAGGCCTACAGACGATGTGCATGCTTTACTAGCCCAACTCACTTAGATGAAGAAGGAACCTCATGAGCCTATGAGGGATTTTATTGCCAAGTTCAACAAGATGAGGCATAGGATTCCCATGATCACCCAGCCAACACCTCAGAATCTCATGTGTTTCTTCATCAACTCAAAGCTTCCTGAAGTGAGTTTTCTGTTGAGACGGGATAGACACATAGACCTTGAGGCTACTCAAGACTTGGCTACTAAGATAGAAGATGACCTTATCTTAGCAAGAAAGATAAGGAAAGATCTTAATAGAGGTAAACCCTCTTCATCTTCTGAATAGTCACCCACAACCACCATTGACCCAATGGTACAAAAGCTGGCAAATGAATTACTAGCCTTGAAAAGACAAATGCCACAAGGTATATCTTCTACTCCTATATATAAAGATATACCAAGGAGGACATTCCCCAATCAACCATATCAAGGAAATGCTACCAAAAGTCAAGGGCAACCAAATCATCTTCCTCCCCCATAGTTAAACCTTGCCCTTGAAGCACCTCTAACCAACTCAGTAGTGGGATATCTGGAAACATAACATGTTTCCTATTTCCAATCTGATTTGAGTAAGAAAATGATGCTAGTCTCTTCATGGAGGATCAAGAAGAATCAGCTGGCGACTCCCACATTGGTTTCTTGAATTACTAGGATGAACCCAGAAGTGAAGGTGAAGCAGATGAGGAATCATATGGATTATTCACCTGGTCTGAGAATTAGTCAGCCCATCAACCTGATAAAAAAAAATAGAGGAATGAACTCAGCCTACAATTCCAATTGCTAAGTAGGTAACCACTCTACCTTTCTAGTTAAAGGACTCAGTGATTGCCAAGAAGGTTAGTACATCAAACATCTCTACACCTTCTATTTTAACTTCACAAATCAGTCTTCCCCCTCCCAAAAACCAAAAGGATGAACTCCCATCCTCTCTTCCAAGTCCATCTTAGTCATTTGACATGATTGATCATGTCAATAAATCCAAAATTCAAATGACTGAGTTTGAATCCCTACAAACCAATTCTGAGAATTTAAACATTGGTGAAGAGCTATGTGTG
Source organism: Torreya grandis (assembly GCA_037957365.1). Lineage (NCBI taxonomy): Eukaryota > Viridiplantae > Streptophyta > Pinopsida > Cupressales > Taxaceae > Torreya > Torreya grandis. Next base: position 241,501 of record JARHVA010006104.1, read on the forward strand.
GACCTGTCTGAGGAAAAGATTGTGGTCACCCAAATGTTAGCCCCTGATACTCAAATTCTATTTGAGCCTTCAAGTAGGGGTAATTACTCCTTGACCATAGAGGATGCTCATGTCTCAGCTAATCAAAGTCCTCTAGCTAGAAATCTAGGATTTGATCCAAATCAGGCATCAAAAGAATTGGTAGGTCACAGTACAAATCAAGAAGGATCTTCCATCTCCCATGAAGAGAAATCTAATAGAAGATCAACTTCTGATGATGCTTGGATCTTAGAATCTGATGGCAGTAATTCTTCCATAGCTGGATGTAGATCTTTGTTGCTCAAATTGAAGACTACTCAGGGTGAAGAGGTCAAACTCCTTCACACCAAAGGAGACATTGAGTTGATGGTCTGTCAAGAGTTTGATGCTAATATAAAATCATGTGTTAGATTGAACCAACAAAATAATAAGCTATGGTGGTGGACCATACTGCTGTAATCCAAAGTCAACAAAAGGAGCCATTTACCAAGAGAGCAAGGAGTTTTGGTTTTCAGTTTGAAGACCACATCCTGCTATGGGGAAAGAAGAAGAAAGAGCCAAGAGGAAGATGTATAAAATTGGTTTCTTGGTGGAGAGTTCCATTCACCCATCACCATTTTTGGGGACAAAATGGTTTCCTACTAATTTATCAAGATGAAATCCCCTTTTCTTTACCTCCCAAGGAGTAGCATCTTAAGTACTTCAATTCTTAAAGTATCAGATAAGTTCACCTGTACATATGTATATCTGTATATTCTTTAGTTCTATTTTGTGCTTTTCATTTTCATTTTTGGTGCCTTTATTTTTGGGTAGCATGACTCTGTATCCCAATGACACACTTCAAGGCACTGGAGATTGTAGTTTCTACTCCCCTCAGCTGTGTTTCAAGTTTCCAACTAAAGGTAGTTCCCCAATTAGAGATAGCTATTGTCCCCAAAAAATGCCACTCATTTTTGGGATAACCTACAGACTATTTTGGCCTTGCACAGACCAAAATTTCTCTCTTCCCTTCTCAAAATTTGTTTTGAGCTTTCAAATTCCTCATTTTTAAAGCTTTTTCCATAAATGGATTCACAAGTTCAACAAGATAAAAAAGCTTCTACAGGTGAGTTCAGTCAAAAGAACAAGTTTCTAATACTTAGTCATCTCCAGGATCGGTTTAGTGCCTTAGTCCAATCAAAAGAGTTCAATCAGCACATGATAAAGGACAAAGGCTTGAACCATTAAACTTTGAACCACTTTGGTTCAAAGGTTCAATGGGTTCAATGACCAAGTTGGTTCAATGTGCTTGGTGCAAAGGATCAAAAGGACTTAGCCAAATAACGAAGGATGAGCCTATTGAACCATTGAACTGTTGAACCAAAGTTGGTTCAAGGGGCTGCCCCAAAGTGATCAAGGCAAATGCCCTTGCAGAGGGCAAGCAAGATTGGTTCAAAGGTTAAAGAAAAGATAGGATTCCTTCAATTTGTTCAAAGGCCCAAAAGGAACAATTCTTTCAGACTTCTTGTTCGATGGAAATGGCTAAGTCCAAGAGGATAAAAGAATACTTTTGAGAAGATTTTCTCGAAAAAATGTTAAGACAAAATTGCTTCAAAATTTTTGTCCAAAAGAATTCACCTGGAGAAAAAGTCTAAAGAAATAGGAAAGAATGAATGGCCAAGTAACAAGAAACTTTCCTTCAGACATTTTGTCTGAATGAATTCTTTCAATATTTTTGCCAGACAAAAAAATCCCACCGAAGAAGTAAGAACCCACCAGAGAAGTTGAAGCCCAAAGGACAAGTACCCTTGTGGGGGACACCTGACATCAAAGAAAGGACCATTTTAAGAGCCCGAAGGGACACCTTCCTTTCGAGATGTTCCAAAGGCTAAACAAAGATGCAGAAAGGAACTTTCATAGACTTAGACAAAAAGTGGCTTTAATAGATGAACTGAATGAACTAAATGAACCATTGAACCTTAAACCAAAAGGTTCAATGGGTTTAAGGTTCAAAGGTTCAACTAGAGCTTAGAAAGATAAAGGAAGCAGTGTTTAAGCAAAACACATAATAAACTAATGAACTAATTAAACTTTGAATCGAAAGAGTTCAAAGTTTAATGGTTCATAGGTTCAAAAGTTCAAAGGTAGCCTCAGTCAAGAGAGAAGCAACAAACAAGTGGTTCAATGCATGGTTCAACCAAGGAGTGAAGAAGTGATTAAACCAAAAAGTGATAGAATAAAAGAGATAAAATGAACCAATGAATCGATGAACTTTCAGTGGTTCAACGGGTTCAAGGTTCAACTTGAATCAAGTGATTGACTGGAAAGAGAGATTGAAGACTCAAAGAGAGAAGACCGATGCAAAGGACCATAAATGTCTTTGAAAGAGTTAATTCCAATAGGTGGAAGAGTGGATTGAGTAGAATTTTGAGAACACCAAACCAAGGATGTAGCCTATTTTCTTCCATGAAGTAAAGATAAATATGCAAAGGACCAGAGGGTCCATACCAAGGAGGAGACATATTAGGTGAAGGGACATGCCATAGTTATGGTAGTGCACTGTTCTTAGTATGGTCTCTCTAGACAAAACTAGAGGCACATTGAAGACATTGACTATAGCATGGGCCATCCCATGGAAAAAGGTGCCAATCCTTATGTAGTGGATATAAGTTTGTTAATTCTCTCATTTCTAAGGGATAATTTCATTTTACAAGAGCAAAACTCTGTCCATTTTGAAAGAAGAAGAATGAGACTTTGAGCTTAGGTTGTAATTTCATTTTCATTTTTATTTGAATGAGAAAGCAATTTTTTTATAGACTTTGTGCTATTTTGACTTGTATCATTTTAGAATATCATTCTTACATTTGTCTTCTGAAGGTATCCTTATTCATTTAATTTGGTAGGCAGAATTAGTGAAGGTAATAGGTAAGTGTCCTGAAACCAACTATGGGAAGACTTTGTGCTTTCAAAATTGCTTTCAGTCTGTGTTTTTCTTTTATTTTTGTGTTGAGGATTCTAGGGTGACTTTGTGCCCCAATTATCCTTTGTGATATACTCTTTGGGCAGTTGATGTGGAAACTTTGTGTTCTACTTCATCCTACTGTTACTACACCCTTTGGTCACTAGTTATTTCACTACCTGAAAGAAACTCCTACTGTTTCCTACAAGAACACTTTTGGAAGAAGAGAAGTGCCTTTAGTGTTTACACCAATATTTTCTCCTTTGTCTATGTGCATCATCTCTGAAAGAAGAGATATGGATGCTTTATTCTGCCCCCATGTGTTATTTTCTACTTACTTATTTTGTATATAGCTCTTACGTATCTATAGGGAACCTCCCCTTGATGAGAGGACAGGTTTGTCTCTGGTTGATGTAGTAAAGCTACACACCTAGCCAACCAATCTTCCTATTGTGGTTGATCAGACCTATTTTTTTGATCAGTACACTGATTGACAAAAGATTCACCCAATAATAACCATTGTCACATCTTTTGGAAGTGATAACATCGTTTCACTGCCCAAATTATTTCAAAAGACTTTTCTTGTCTTGTATTTAAATTATCATTATTGAAACTAATAATTTGAGCCTTGTTGGATCTTTTTTTGTCATGGTCACACTTTTCAAAAAATTCCTAGATTATAGTCATCAAATCCAAAGTTTATCCTTAGTTATGTTTCTGATTAACTTTTACAAGTTTAGATTCAAACATTGATTGATTTTTGTTTAGGCCTAAACTCATGGGGTTGATACATATATCTTTCTATTTTGGGTTGTATAACTTGGGTTAATTCATCACTCAAATTTGGAAACTATATTATTTATGCCTTTGGTTGATAGGTTTAGTCTCTTTTCAAAGTGCCTTTTGTTTTGTGTTTCATACCCATCAGATCATGTTTATGTTTGAATCAAGTGCCTTGTCTATGCCAAGCTATTCCAAATTTGTTAGATTAATCATCATATATTTATTTCAAATCCTATATTTCAATTTCATTTTGCCAAAAATCCTATCATATCTTTTTTGAGCCTAGATTTTGACTCCATGTTTGGATAAAAGACCTAGTAACATTTCCCTATCCTAGTTTGGACCTATTCAGAACATGTTTGGACATTAGAGTTTGGCATCTTATTTCTAAGTAATTTTAGTTGACCTTTGCATGTATCAAACACTTAAAAACTCATCACTTAAATTTATATTATTTTTACCAAGTCTTTGCATAGACTTTTTAGACATTCAGATCCACCCTAGGCCAAGAGAGATAATGTTTGAACCCTTTATATTTTTATACATCATTTTTTGAAGTTTTTAGAAATCTAATACACTCTTGTTGTGAAACATTTGTCATATATTTGACCATGTCTCACTATACACATAGTGAAACTATGTATAATCTTGGATATTAAATTGTTAGTACACAAGAGGATTTTATTTAATACCCTTATGGAGATGAAGTTATTTGGCAGATGGATTCCTATCCACCATACAACACTCAAGTAGGGGAATAGAGTCAAGATCCTTTGGAAAATTATTTGGATATCACACCTCCTTACACAGAGCAATACCAAAAATATATAGATTAATATTTGGCTAGCATACCTATGGTTGCAAAAAATATTCAATAACAACCTTATTATATTACAATGCCATCAAACTACATGATAGGGCATGATAATTTTCCAAATATATCAAGAGGGACTTATAAAATTTATTATCATAACAATGATTAGGCCTCTTCTAGTGATCATAATGCCATAGTACCAATACCATATCTAGATCTGCATATTCTTGTCACACAAAGAGGCCTCATAGAGGATCAATTCATTTAAATACAAATAACATACCATGTATATCAAAAACCTAACACATAACTTTAGTCAAATGATCATGTCAAATAAACCTCTTATTCAGTCACTCCCTTCCATAGAGGTTTTATTTGAGATGACAAGTCAATAAAACTAGGGTTTATACATACTTATGTGAAATGCTTTGGTATAAAACATGTTTAATTCTCCAACCATTGAATAAGTGTTTTCTTCTTCTATGCATAATAGTGAGAAAAAACATAGTAGACAATGGACAAACAACATCCAATCTAGACTAAAGTGGTGTTAATGGACAAATGACTAGTCAACAATAAAATGTGCCTTTAACTAGCACCATTAATGGTTCACAAACTCAGGGATTATGAGTTTCTATATCATAACCTCAATCAACTACCACTAATACTCAACCAACTACTTATTTAAGTACCCAATAACAAGGATTAAGTAGTCAACCAACAACTACTGTCATGTCATAAAAAAATGTGATGAATCTTACTCTTCTCTAATAGGTGATGCTTAATATTCCACAACAATGGGAATTGTCAAACATACCAATGTAATAGAGGCAAAACATATTTCCACCTCAATAGGGGGTGACCAATTTTCCACCTTGTCACGTAATAATGAATATACCTCTTTCATCATAGATTAACATAATAATTCAAAACCAAATGATGTCTAACCAATAATACATTGATATTGGTTAGTGATAAATGTTGAAACTCCAATGTATTAATAAATTCAATAAGGAGGTTCCAATGCTCCTCAAGTACCTATTAGGTAATAATTTCCATTCATATAAAATATGCCATAAGTTTAGAGATAGGGTCTTGGTTCACATGTATCCCCTCAACAACAAGGTTTAGAATATCCATATTTAACCTAAACAAGCATAGTATAGTTATATTCCTCCATCCCAACCTAAATATTCCAAAAATCAAGCCTACATACCCTAACCCAACAAGAATATCACACTATAATATGTGTAATTTCAATAATCACACCCAAATCTACATTTGCATATTATTGGTCGATTCCCTAGCCAATCCAACATACCCTAAAAAATACCTCCATTATACCCTTGTCAAAGTGCTCTACTTATGACCACCCAACAAAGACCTCAAGCCAATATTCCCACTAGGCCAAGTTTCCTTAAATAAGAGCTACAACAAATGAAGGATGCAATACAAATGAAGGATGCAATTGTCACCATTTAAGTTAGGAAAAAAGTCAAAAAGTTCATTTTGGATGATGTGTGTTCTTATCCTTTTAGCATGGAGTACTTGTAGATACCATTTCCTCAAGGATACGAGCCACCAAATTTTGATAAATACAAGGGGAAAGGTGAACCTAAAGCACATCTGATAGAAGTCTTTATTGCATTCCAAATGGTGGCTTATAGTGACATATACTTGTTGTTAGTGTTTCCAAGAAGTCTAACTAGACATGCCTTGGAATGGTTCCTAAAGTTACCAAAGAATTTAGTTTTTGATTTTGATGATCTCTTAGACAAATTCATGCAACACTTCTCTTACAATATTGAGCATGAGATTTCATTGGTAGACTTGACACAAATAAAATAGAAACCAAGTAAAATCTTAACAATCTATCTACAATAATAGAGATCGCTTGTAAGTTGATTTACCCATAGTCTACCAGACAATCAATTAGTCACTATGCTTACCAAGAATATACACAATGAGATATCTTATTATCTAGAGTTGAAATGCACACATACATTCAAAGAAATCATTGACAAAGGTTTAGTGATTGAAATAAATAAAGGGATCATAAAATTAACCTTATAAAATTAGAACAATGGCCAAAATCAAAACTAGAATAGTGGCCAAAACCAACATCTAGTCCAAGTGCAAGTGTCACAACCAGCATAGGACAATAACAATGATAGACCTAAGTAATTAAATTGCAACATGTTGTAGGAAATAGCGTAATAGATTCATGACATGTTCAAATGTTGTAAACACCATTTATTCATCCTACACTACCTTTCTAACTTAATCCTAATCAATAACCTCTTCAATAGCCACAACATGTGCAACTAATGAAATAACTTAGACTAACCCAAAAATGCAACAAACACAATAACCTATGCCTTTGCAAACCCCTCCTCTTCTAAGGATAAATGTACCTACTCATCATGATTTTATGAACCTTAGAGAGCCTATTGAATTAGTATTTTTCAAGCTCATAGTAGCTAACTTGATTAGATATCCTATTTTGAAAGAGAAATTGCATGAGGGTGCTAACATGTCAGACTGGTACAAAATATAATTTTTTTGTGATTTTCATAGGGTCAATGGCTATAATTTATAGCATTGTATGAAAATTAGACATTTAATTTAGAATATGTTAGAAAATGGAGAGATCACATTGGATTGTGGAGCCTCCACCTCTAGTCATAACCTTGGTATTTATCAAAATCCTTTTCCCTAACATAACAACCAATGACAACAATAACAAAAATAACATCATCTAGTGAAACATCAACAATGATAATATCAATAAATAAGACCAAACAAACAAACTTAATAGAATCAACAATAGAACTAATAATGTTGAAAACCAAGGTTAGGATGGTAATATCCATTAGACATACCATGAAGTTGCACATGACTACAACTCAGTTGTTAGTCATATTATAGGAGGTCATGTTAACACTATTTCAATAAATTTAAGACCAAGTACCAATTAGACAAGATGGTTTCTAGTGATACCAAATCAATCAAACCATTTTATTAAACCTTCCTTCACCTAGGACTACACATAGGTGAACTAGTAGGTAGGGATTCCCATGTTAATAATTTATATTGATAACTCATCTTTAGTTTGTGACCATGCATTAAGTGCATCAACAATTGAGACTTATCTTATATGGCCCCTCTCTACCATCATTTTTTAGAAACATTGGTTATGTATCTAATCCCTATTGTGCAATCACAATTCAGAGGTCAAAGATTACCATACCAGGCCCACAACTATCTACCACTTCATCCATCATCTAACCAGCTGTTCTACCTTAGAATAAACCATTTACCACTATTTAAGAAAAGATGTTTGAAATTGTTGAATAATTGTAAAGGATGCCAACATAAATCTTAATTTTAGATTTGTTGTGTACATCAACAATCCATAAAAACATCTTAACTGAGTTTCTTAACCAATCCATAGTTTCAAATGACATATCCCTTAAAAAATTTCAAGCTTTGGTTTCACATCTAGCTCCAACCCACAAATTAACCTTCAACTAAAGTGATATGTCATCCCTTGGTTTGTTGCATAATAATCCATTTTACATTAAACTATACATAATGTGGCACAAATTAAAACATATCCTTATAGATAATTAATCAGGTCTAAATATAATGTCTCTAAATCTCATCAAGATTCTTGAGTACACTATGATAGATCTCTAAGTAGAAACAATGACCATTAAATCCTATGACAATGAAGAACAAGAATCATAAGGCACTAGTAGTTTACTAGTATCCTTGGGCCCTTGACCCATGATACACTTTTCCATGTGCTTGATCTTGAATTATCATACAATATGCTTCTAGGTAGACCTTGGTTACATGAGATTAGTGTAGTCCCATTAACATTGCACCAATGTATCAAGTTCTCCCATTAAAGAATGGAAGTTTTTATTCTAGGATATTTACATCCATACGAGCATTACAAACATCTAGAGGCTAAATTCAAGAGCTATAATTACCATTTTGGCATGAATCTAGTTGCCCAGTAAGATAAGTAAAAAATAATACTCCTTGATTTATTAGAGATAACTATATTGATCTTAAGACCCTTGATTCACTTTTTCACATGTTACCTCCTAAAGTGTCTAATCATTATACCATATCAACTAATTTCCCAGGAGAGTATTTGACTCATGACACCTTTCATATTGAAAAGCTTCCTTAGAATCCAAAATCCTTTGGAATACCAAAATTTAAACCACTTCATGTGGACTACCAATAAAAGGGCAAAGTGAAAATCTAAATCTTAGGACCTATCACTTTCATACTAACCTCTAGCCAACAATAGGACCCTTTCGAAGGTGATGAATCATGGTTATATAATGACAAGCTAGTCAACTATTAAAAAAATGCAAAATATTTTATTCTTAATAGGATCATGGAGAATTAATACTATGGAGGAGTCCTTAGGATAAATAAAAATGGAAAACTTGAGCCCATTTCTATGACTAAGTACAAAAGAACCTATGGACTTGGATTTAAATGTCCTAAGGTGACCCCACATATCTCATTTGAGATCCATCACTAATGACTAGTGATGATGATGTCAATAGTGAAGTAGAGTCTGATCATGGCTAATTTGATTACTTATCCCAAACTAACCTATTTGAAAACAATAGAATTTTTAACCTTCAACTATTCATTCATCATAATCCCCTACCATTATATTATTCCTAATTGATAGACTGGGACCAATAATAATCCAACTTACCAATTGATGAGTTTTAGAATGATGAGGCTTTCTGTGATTTTCTAGGTCTTAGGGATAATGTTTTGTTGGGAGATCATAAATTAGGGTTCTCAATCAAGCTAGATCCTAAAGCCTATTTTATAAATTGGTTGAAGACCCTTATTCAAAAACAATTAAATAAAACATTAAGGTCCCAAAGAGAAAACCTCTTTCAGGCACTTTATGACTAGGAAAAAAGTAAAGATAAAGGCCAGTCTAGTAGTGAAAACCGATTTTAGGCACCATTAGATGGGGGTGTTCAACCTTCTTCAAATATAGAATAAGAGACCATTAATAGTGAACTTATCTATGTATCTAATGTTACTATTGAAGAGAAATAGGATTTTGATCAATTTATTTAAGACACCACACATGATGAACTTGTCTATGGGTATGAGTTTACCCTTGAAGAGTATCAAGCTTTTGATCTCATCATCCATAAAAACAATAATGATGAGTTTGTCTATGGATCTAAATTTAGTCTAGAATAACAACAAGCATTTGATCAAATCAAACATGATTTTAAAACTATTTTTATTACATGTCCATATATCCCATTGGGGGATTTTGATTCATTATGTCTTGGAGAACTCAAAGAATCAGTCCTAATAGAGGATTATAACATTACCAATCAATTCAAATTATTGCCCACTATCTTTGAAGATGGTTTAACCCTTCTAGAAGAAGACATAATAGAGGTAAACATCAGGACTCCAACTGACCTAAAATGGATAAAATTAGGTGCATCCCTCATTGAGGATTGTGAAGTCTTTACAGCCCTTTTGATGGAGTTTATTGATATCTTTACATGGGCCTACTCTAGCATGCCTGGTTTAGACCCCATCTTGGTTTTTTAGCACCCTGTGATACATCCTGATGCCAAACATGTTAAACAAAAGTTACATAAGAGGCATCCTTGCATTATTGTATTATTCAAGAAAGAGTTGGAAAAACTCTTGAAAGTAGGATGTAAAAGACCAATCACCTATTCTAAATGGATTTCAAATGTTGTACCTATCAACAAAAATCTATAAGGAATCATAATCTGCACTAATTTTAGGGACACAATCAAATATTACCTTAAGGATGAATTTATATTGCCAAACATTAACATGATTTTTGACTCCATAGAGGGTTATGAGATGCTTTCACTGATGGATGGGTTCTAAAGCAATAATCAAATCAGAATCATGCTAGAAGATAAACATAAAATAGTGTTTACCACTCCATGGGGATCATTCTATTATCAAGGTATACCTTTTAATCTTAAGAACTCAAGGGCCACTTATCAAAGAATTATGATAGCCGTATTTCATGATATGATGAAAGATATTGTCAAACATTATGTTGATGAAATACTAGGAAAATAAAAGACAAGGGTCAACCATTCAGTAGCATTGAGAAATACATTTGAGTGATTACATTAATATAAAGACTCAACCCAAAAAAGTGTGTATTTAGTGTAACATCAAGAAAATTACTAGGCTTAATCATGTCTTGCAGGGGTATAGAATTTGATCCAACCAAAGTATGATCAATAATAGAGATGCCACCACTAACCAATCTAAAGTAGCTCCATAATTTTTAGGGTAAGATTCAATCTATTAGATGATACATATCTTAATTCACTGATAAGTGCCATCCATTTACACACCTACTGAAGAAGGATGTAACATTTCAATAGGATGATGATTGTCAAAAAGATTTTTAATAACTAAAGGTGTATCTCACAATCCACTAATTCTATTACCTCATACACTAGAAAAAACCATTCTTGTTATATCTATCAACTATTTACAATGCCCTAGGGGTATTTATAGTTCAACATGATGATAATAGAAAAGAGCATGCAGTGTACTATTCTAAGCCATACACTAGTAGCGTATAAACAAAACTATATACCCATCAAAAAAACTTGTTTCATAATGGTCTTTGAAGATCAAAAACTATGACATTACATGTTAAACAATAAGACCATGGTCATTTCAAAAGTAGATCTACTCAAGTATCTACTATCTAAAATAGCTTTTCAAGGTCGTATGGCCAAATGGATCATGCTACTCAGTGAGTTTGAGATAGATTATGTGAACCAAAAATCCATCAAAGGGCAAGTTATTATAGATCAACTTGTTAAAGCACCTCTTGTAGACATAGAGCCACTAACATTCTAATTTACCAATGAATCCATAATGACCATCATTGAAACACCTCTCAAGGAGTAGCATTGAAAGCTATATTTTTATGGATCATTCATAGTGAATAAATTGGGGGTAGGCCTTTTACTCATAACACCTTAGGGGGATCTAATCCCCAAGTCATTTAGAATCAATTTTCCTTGTACCAATAACATGGCTTAATATGAAGTGTTGACCATTTTTAACCACAAGTCAAAAATGGTCAATCCCCTATAGTCAAGACTTGATATAGGGGTGTGACATAGTGTCATAGGGTGTGTGGTAGTTTATTTTATCTCATTTCATATGCCATTATAGTTTTGGTCATAGTCTAGTTTAGTCTTTATGTCATTTGATATCTTAGGGGTCATTTTTAGTCATATATGAAAGTAGCAGGTCTTCATGGTGTTTAAGTAGTTCAAGGTCATGGGCAATTTTGATCAAACCTCGGGACTTTGTTTTAGCCTTAGAGATTTAAGAAATAACTCCTTGCACAATAAAAAAACCAAACCATCATAAGTATGTCATGCAAAAACAAATAGGTCAATATGATTTTGCATTTATTAAATGTACCTAAGGAGCTTCTCAGTCTAAAATATTGTATGGACATGATTTTGTTATGCTAGTGTCTTGATGAGCTTACTATCTCAAGATATAAATCTTCAAAGTTAGAGTTATAGGAGGAGATGTTCATGGGGACATCAAATTAAAGCTATAGAAAATAATCCATTTGAATTAAAATGTCCTTGAGGGTTAATGCAAGATTGACAAGTGTCTAAATATTGGGTGGTCAGATCATAGATCAATGATACATGAGCAAGGCCAACGAGTCAAAAGTCCTTCAATTAAATCAATGGTAAGGATTCTTGTGTATAAGGTATAAAACTTATCTACATTTAAAGACTAGGGCCCAACATCAATGATACACATTCAATCACATAATGAATATCTAATGATGAGAGTGAGGTTCAAAGAGTCAAGGAGCCTAGATCGAATGCGAGACTACCAAGTGGCATGAGAGCGTTAACCAAATGGGATGATAATAGGATGCATAGATTGTATGTGATAATGCCAAATTTCATAATCTTGGGAACCTGGATCAATGATAAATGACCAAAATCAAAATTTGAATCAAAGAGACTTTAGGGGAGATTGATAGTGTGAATTTGACTGGATCTTAGATGGACAAGATGAGGCTACATGTTCAAATGATGATAGGAATATTTTAAAATGAAATGAGCAATATGGAAAGGAAATGCCACATGGGAAACTATGTAGGATCAAAGGACTATGTATAAAATCAAACACTTCAAACTCATATGCCATCATTAAATTTTAGTCGAAGATCCAAGATAAATAGGGACTACCAAATGTGAAGAATGAAGTCTAGGAAACTAATGAATGACTACATACGGTAAATACATGTGTCTAGAAGATATCTATCATCTAGGATAACATTTTATGACTATCATAACATGTTTTAACCTCTCTTGGATATTACATATGTGAAATCTCTCCAATTTAGTTTCAAATTTTTAAGATATGATCCATAATGAAAGGAAGTTTCTTGTGCATAGCAATAAGAGTTATATGCCACATTTTAGGAGTTTTAAGTTTTAATAGCCATTTTTCCCATTAGACCTTGCATGGTCTCTTTTTTAATTCATCCTCCTACATGTGTAACTCCTCCTATTAGTTTAACATGTGTTCTAGTGACCTTTAAACTTCATTCTTTTCCGCTCTCTCTAAAGTTTTATAAGTAACTACCATTTTGGCCTTTGTAAAATATACCACACCATGTATGGTGAAGACCTGATTGTTTTGACATTGCACTTTGCCTTAGAACAATAAATGAAATATGTTTTGAGTTCATATCTCATAATTTTAAATTGTGTGAAGAGATGTATAGTGAATAGCTAAATGGGGTCAATCTATTTGTGCTTTCTCTCAATCCTTCCATGTTTGATGCAAGTGGTTTTATCCTAGTAGGTCATATTAAGTGTAGTCAAGTGTATTAATTTTTCATAAGTGTATAATGAGGCTTAGTATATTTAATTTATCTATGGTATTATTTTACTTGGATATTCTTCATGCATCTCACCTTCATATCCAAATACTAATACTAGTGCATTCTAAAACTCTTGAGCTAGTGTTGTAGGCCTTGTTTCTTTGTGAAATAACTACAATGGTCATATGCAACACATATTTATGCATTAAAATTTTATAATAGGTTTATTTAATGTAAATTTTATCCCTCCCCCATAATCAAATATTTATCATAGGTGAAATTAGTTCAAGATATATTCAGGGAGCTAGCCCTTAAATCTAGAGGCTCACGTCCACCATAGGTACACCCCTATACCTTGAAGTGTTCCCATGTTGCCCAAATATAGAAGATGCTTAAACACCCTCTTCTAGGGTGTAATATTTAGTGACAACATTTCTATCATGCCCAATGGGACCATTGTCTTCAAGATAATTTGTCAAGGTGAATGTTGATCTTGACAACATCAACTATAAATTGGTGTGCTACTCATCATTTTCTGACTCCATCAAGGTAAAATTTGGTTTGAGGACCATTGTCCTATTATAAATTTCCCTCAAAATTCATGGTTATATTTATGTCACCCTATAGTGGAGTAATCAATTCAATTAATCCACCTATTCACATTGAACTTCCCCTTAAAGTTAAATATCCTCAAACTAATATTCCCTTTAGAGAACCAGTATATTTTTATAGAGAGGAAGAGGTTTAAAAAATTGAAGAATTGAAGATTTTGAAGAGTTTGAAGAAGATATGGTTATACCTCATGCCTTCCCTACCTTCTTTACTCAAAATCCAATTCACCTTCAAGCATATGATGCCATTCCTCCTAATGCCATAAAAGGTATGCCTATATTCAATGGTGAGAGTCATGTTACACCTAGTGAGCATATTAGAGATGTCTCTAAATTTTTTATCTTTCACAATATCAATCAAGAGAATATTTACATTAAACTCCTTTCCATGTCCCTTAGAGAGAAGGCTCTTGATTGGTTTAGGAATATAGAAGGTAGATGCATTACATCATGGGATGATTTAGAGTGTTGTTGACCTCAATATTTGGAAATGAAAGTGACCATGCCTCTCTCATACATTAACTCAATGTGATCAAAAGAGGATCCAAATAGATAATGCATGACTTTAATGAGAGGTTTCAAAAGAATTAGAATAGATTACCTCCTCCTATGAGGCCTTCTCTTAGCTTTGTGTTCCCTACCTACTTGATATCTATTGGTACTAAAATTTCCATCATGTTGCAATCCATGGGTAGTTTCACCCTTCCTAAAGCATATGAACTTGCTATAAAATCTAAAAATGATCTCATCCAAGCTATAAGGTTACCTCCTAAGGTGTCTATGCCTCCATTGTCTCATACTTATACTAATACTCTAGATGTGGCTCAAATTCCTATTTGCAATACCAACCCCAAGGATACTCCTAAGAATATAGAAAATGTCATGGATCGATATGCAAAAAATTTTATGCTTAAAGCTTAGCTTAGGCAAGCCAATATGCAACTAGTTGATCATCAAAATCCATACCTATATCAACAATAATATGTTCATAAATATATAAGAGGAAGGGGTCAATGACATCATATTACCAATAGTCATGTTAATGCATACAATCCTAACTCTACCACCAATGTAATGGAGATGGCACCCATTCTTAGTAACTTGGTGCAAGGAGAAGATTGGAAACAAGACCAATTTATGGATGCTAATGAAGTTAGATAGAATTATTTTGTTTTTTGAGGAGGAGTTACTCCTCTCTTATCAAATAAGGATGAATTCATGATGCAGACAAGTGAAGGTGGATATCCCTAAGGAGATATATTCACCAACTTCCTAGTTGATGATACTTTTGTGCTTAATCAAGTAACCTCAATTATATATAGCAATAGAGTTAAGATAAAGGATTCAAGTGGTGAAATTAATGTTCCTACATGCTCATTAAATCCTCATTCAAAGAAACAATGTATGTTATAGGTGAGGTAACCTCAAATAACTTTTTACATCTTCTAAATCAGAACATTGGAAGGATTGCTCAAGGCACTCCAACTCCTCAAATTACAATTACTTCCTTGCCTCCAAGAATTCAAAAAAAAGTATGTATGAATTTTTTAAACATTTTATATTAACTGAATAATACTAAAACATCCATTTTCCTTTGGGATGTTCTTCATATACCTGGTAAAAAAGAGATCCTACAAAAATAGTTATATATTATCCCTACTAGTGTCCCTCTTAAAAATAAAAGTCATGATCATGTTGATTTTATAAATTCTCCTAACACTATTGTTGAGAGATCTACTAGGGCTAACAAACCTCTACCATTTTATCTCACTCTCATAGTGGGTGACAAACTGGTCCATAATTGCATAGTTGATAGTGGAGCTTCTACTTCAGTCATACCCAAAGTGGTAGATGATAAATTAGGAATTAATTATGAGCCTCATATTAAAGGATTTATTGAAATAGATGGTACCCCTACCAATATTATAGGACTGATAAAAAACATGAAGGTTTTCCTATATGATTGTCCTATTTTCCTATCTTTCATATATAGTTATTGTTGACCTCCCAATGCACTTTGCAATCTACCTATTAAGGGCTTTAAAACCAAGATAAGTGTTATCTCTCATATAATTGGTATTTATTATCTTTTATTAAAATATATGATACCAAGTTGATAATTATGACACAACCTCTTTCAAGGTTTCATATTGAGCCTTACATTGAAACAAGTTCCAATTATAATTATGTGGTCCATGAAGAAAAAGATTTTATTGTAGATGATGGCACTTATTCCAAGATTGAAGTCATTGTAGATTTTTTTCTTGATGAATATGGTATTAATAATTATGAGCATGATCCTTATGCTCTCATGGAGGAAACTGATTTAGGAGTGTATTTCATACATGAAGGAGTACCAACACCTCTACTTGCCAAGGAAGGAAGTAAAGATGATGAGATATGGAAGATGTTTTTTTATGGTTCAAGAAGTAAAATTAGTATAGGATCTGGTGTCATGTTTATCTCTCCATAAAAATAACAATACTATGTTTCATATAGATTCCATTTTAGTTTCACTTGCAATGTGGTTGAGTATGAAGGTTTGATTCATGGCCTTTAATGGTAAAGAGAAAAAGAATTAAGAAATTGTAAGTATATAAAGATAGTAAATTTATTGTTCATTAAGTTAGGAATGTGGTTGCTTCCAAAAATACTTTGATTAAGCTATATAATCATATGGTATGGAATTTTATTGAATAATTCAATGCATTCAACATACAATCAGTCCCAAGGGAGTAGAATAATCATGCTAATAGACTAGCTGCCATAGGAACTTAATTTGATACTCCAACTACCATAAAAGAAGAGGGGAATAAATATCATATTAAGATCATTATAATACATTATGTACTTGATAATTAATTTTATGTGAAAGTGTTTTATAGTGACAAACACATTGAATTCTTATTTTAAAATTAGGCTAAGTTTTTTTCATGGAATGAAAGGAGATTCTAAGAATAATTTGGAGATCAGATTGTGTAGCTAAGGAAAAATAAGATACATAAGGGTCTGGTGACCTTAGAAAAAAAATTCAATGAGAATGATCAAAATAATAAGTAAAAATTAAGTATGTCTACAAAATAGGAGAATTACGAAAGATTCTTGATCTTCAAAGATAGACTCCTCAAACTAGGCAAGGCATGTTCCACATTAGAGAAACACACATTCATTGAGTTATGTAAATAGGTTTATGACATTTTTACTTGGGAGTATAAGTACTTAAAATTATTTGATCCTATCCTATCACACCATACTATTGAGTTGGAACTTTAAGTTAAATTGGTTAGACATAAATAAAGACCCATCAATCCCATGGTTGAGCAACTCATGAGGTTAGAGCTCACTAAACTCCTTGAATCTAAAATACTCTTTCCTATCAAGAAGTAAATATGGGTAAATAAACCTGTACCTATTATAAATAATAATGGGGAGATATGACTTTGTGTGGAACTCAGAGATATTAATAGGGTGTCTCTTAAAGATCACTATCCTCTACCTTCAATAGAGTAGATTTTGCAAGTGGTTTTAGGTTCTCAACATTTCTCTCTTTTATGGATATTCAGGTTATAATTAGATTCTTTTGAATGAGGATGATCAATTTAAGACAAAATTCACTACTAAATGGGGGAGTTTTACTTATATAAATATGCCATTTGGTTTATCAAATGTTGGTGCTACCTTTCAAAGGGCAATAGACATGGCCTTCAAAAGTTTAATTAATGAGATGTTGTTGGTTTATATATATGATATAAAAATGTTTTATAAATATGTTAATGAACATATTCAATACTTGAGACAAGACTTTGAAAGATGTAGGCTGTATGGAGTATCTCTTATTCCAAAAAAAAGCATCTTTGTTGTCGATGAAGGTAAGCTCTTAGGACACAATGTTTCTAAAGATAGTTTAGATATTGATCTAGAAAAGATAGAGGCTATTTTAGGCTTATTATTTCCCTCACACAATAAAATTATACAAAGTTTCTTAGGTAAGATCAATTTTTAAGGATATTCATACCTAGTTTTGCATCTTTGGTGAAACCTATCACAATCATGCTAAAAGAGAATCAAGTCATTTCTGACACTGAGGAAGGTAATAATAGTTTTTAATCCATTAAGAAATAAATTACACAAGATAATACTCTTATGAATCTTAATTTTGATAAATACTTCATGTTTTATTCATTTTATAACCTTGATACTATCTCAGTTATGCTAATGAAAAATAATGATGAGGGTGTAGAGCAACCAATTGCACTCTTTAGTCAAAGTTTAGAAGAATATGAAATCAAGTACACATTTATGGAGAAGAAATTATTTTATATTGTAAGAGGACTAAATAATTTTTGGCATATGGTTTCAAATAACAAAATTCATGTTATGTTCTCTCATCCTAGTACCAAGGAGTTCCTTTTGAGTAAAAACCTTAGTAAGAAGAGGGTAGGGTGGATCACTAAGGTAATGGAATATGATGTTGATATCAAAGTAACAAAGTTAATAAGAGGTAAGGACCTTTGAGAAAATCTAGATTTAGATCTTAAAGAATCAAAAGAAGAGGTTTTAATCAATCATGATTTCCCCCAAATGGTCGGTTCCTTGCATATACATAGTTAGGCACAAAATGTGATCAGATTTCTCCAAAGTGGTGAGTATCCTAAGGATATGAGTAGATCTCAAAGGAGATAATTTAAATTTTAATATATTCCATTTTTCCTTGTAGATGGTGTGATTTTTAGAAGAGATACTAATGGTGTATTATTGAGGTGTATTGACAATGCCAATTTGGAGTGTTGCTTGAGAATTTCCATGATGGAATAATATAAGGTCATTTCTCCCTAATAACCAAAGCTTCGAAGATCATGAGGGCATGATACTATTAGCCTAGCCTCTATAAGGACTACCATTATTGGGTAATAAGGTGTGTACAATGTGCTTTCTTTTTGGTAAAATAGAAGCTTGTAGATATCCCTTTGAGGCCTATCCAAGAGGATCAACCTTTCATGCAATGGGTCTTGATTTCATTATCATGATAAAATCCCCATCAAGTGCTAGTCATAAATAGATACTCATAGAAAATGATTAATTTATGATGTGGGTTGAAGTAGTAGCATTGAAAGAAGCTAATAAAAATGTTATCTTGGAGTTATATGAGAGCATCATAACAAGGTTTGGCACTCCTACTACTATTTTAGATAATGTTCTTTCTTTTATGGGTGCCAAGACTACTAATTGGGGAAATAGTAATGGACTATTATTGAATAGTTCATCTAACTATTACCCTTAAGGTAATGGGTTATTTGAATCTACTAATAATAATCTGATTATAATCATCAATAAAACCTTGGAGTATAACTAGAGGGATTATAACACCAAATTGAAGATAACCTTATGGGTTGATAGGATAACTCCCAAGAGGTCAATAGGGAAATATCCTTTTTTATTTTCTATGGAAGAGAGGCTAGGTTGTTTATCTCTCAAGAGATGCTTAACTTAGAGTTGACACATAAATTAGAGTTGCTTGAAAACAATCCAATGGAAGTGAGATTGATAGAATTAATGGAATTGTAAGAGACTAGAGAAAAGACTCATCAAGCTATAGAGCATCAAAAAGTAACAATGAAGAGGTATTTTAACAAGAAGGAAACTCCAAGATCATTTAAATAAGGTGACATAGTATTGAAGTGGGATGAAGATAGAGAAAAACTAGGGAGGCATACAAAATTTGACACCCTATAGAGTGGACCATATTTCATCATCAAGTGCAATCAAAATAATTCTTTCCAATTAGAAAGGATGAATGGAAAAGATATACCTATCGTTATGAAAGTGATACATTTAAAACCTTATTATTGATGGGTAAAGGTTAGTTTTGTAAATAGTAGATCATGTGTGTGTTTTGTTTTAGTTGTGTGTGTTGTGTTCCCTTGGTGTTTTAGTTGAACACATGTGTTTATACTTTGTGTCTTGTTCTTATTGTTTTTTGTTATTTGGTTTATTGTATTAAGTTAATTTATGTGTCAAACCTATGTACATGTCACTCCATAACCAAATGGAATAGGATTAGGCAATTGGTCATGGTATATAAAGCATACCACCCTTGGTAAATCAACAAGAATGTTGACCATTTTTTACCACAAGTTAAAAATGGTCAAGCCCCTATAGTCAAGACTTGATATGGGGGTGGGAAATAGTGTCATAGGTTTTGTGGTAGTTCATTTGATGTCATTTCATATGCCATTCTATCTTTGGTCATAGTCTAGTTTAGTCCTTGTTTCATTTGATGTCTTAGAGGTCATTTTAAAGCCATTTATGAAAGTAACAGGTCTTCATGGTGTTCAAATAGTTCAAGGTCATGGGTAATTTTGATCAAGCCTTAGAAGTTTTTTTAAGCCTTGGATATTCAAGAAACAACTCTTTGAATAAGCATAGAAGAGCTAGACTATGATCAAAATGTCATGTAGAACTAAACATGTCAATATGATTATACATTTAATAAATACATCTAGGAAACTTATCAAGATAAAATATTACATGGACATGAATTTATTCATGTCAAGATCATCCTCTACAAATTTGATGTCTTGATGAGCTTGTTATCTCAAGATATAAAGCTTCAAAGTTAGACTTATGGGATGAGACATTCATAGGGAAATCAAGTTAAAGCTATGGCAAATAGACATTTGAATTCAAATGTCCTTGAGGGTTAATGTAGGATTGACAAGTGTCCAAATCTTCGGTGCTTAGATCATATACCAATGGTACACAAGTAAGGTTAACAAGTCAAAAAGACCTTGGGGCAGATCAATGGTGAGCATTCATGCATATAAGGTATATTAATAATATGCATTTAAATATTGGGACCCAAGATTAATAATACATGTTCAAACTCATAATGAAGATCTAATGGTATGAGTGAGGGTCGAAGAGTTAATGATCCTAGATCAAATATGAGACTACGAAGTGGCACAAGAGTGTTAACTAGATGGGATGATAACAAGATCCATATATTACATGTGAGATTGCCAAATTTCATAATCTCAAGACCCTAGATTAATGATAAATGGAAAAAATCGAAATTTGAATCAAAGAGACTCCAGGGGAGATCAACAGAGAAAATTTTATTGGATCCCAAATGGACAAGATGAGGCTATGTCCAAATGATGACAAACATACTTTAAAATGAAAAAGGCAATGTGGCAAGGGAATACCACTTGGGTATCTATGTAGGATCAAAATAATATATAATAAATAAAATGCTTCAAACTCATACACCACCATTAAATCTCAGTCGAAGATCTGAGATAAACAATGACTACCAAATATGAAGAGTGAAGTCTAGGAAACCAATGAATGATTAAAAATGGTAAATATAGGTATCTAGAATATATCTAATAGTTAGGATAACATATTATTACTATCATAGAATTTTTCAACCTCTCTTAGATAATACATATGTGTCAACTCTCTCCAATTCAGTTTCAAATGCTTGAGAGATTATCCATGATGAAAGGCAATTTCTTATGCATAGAAAAAAGAGTTATATGCCACATTTTAGGAGTTTTATTTTTTGATATCTATTTATCCTATTATAACTTGCATGCTCTATTGTTTAATTCATCTTGATACATGTGTAACTCCTTATATCAGTTGAAAATGTGTTCTAGTGACCTTTTAACCTCATTTGTTTCTCCTCTCTCTGAAATTCTTTAAGTAGCTGCCATTTTGGCCTTTGTAAAATATACCACACAATATATGGTGAAGACCTATGAATTTTGACATTTCACTTTGAATTAGAATAATAAATGAAATATTTTTTTATTTCATATCTCATCTTGTTAAATTGTGTGAAGAGATGTATAGTGAATAGCTAAATGATATCAATCTATCCTTGGTTTTTCTCATTCTTTTCATGTTTGATGCAAGTGATTTTAGACTAGCAGGTCATATGAAGTGTAGTCAAGTATATGAATCTATCCTAAGTGTATAATGACCATTAATATCTTTAACTAATCTATGGTACTTGCCTTGGATAGTCTTCATGCATCTCACCTTCATATGGAAATACTAATGCTAGTACATTCCAAAACTCTTAGGCTAGTGGTGTAGGCATTATTTCTTTGTGAAAGAAGTATAATGCAACGGTCAACACTCTCAATAATTAAATTATCAATATCTAATTTGAACATAAAATAAGAGCCAAAAATATAATATTAGATGCCATGGATACCATTGGATCATTGATTCAACATGAAAACATGACCAAAGAGTATCAATTTTTTATTGAAAATCTAACAGTGCCAACTCATGAACCTTCAACTATCATAATGACTTGTGATATTGTTGGTCCCATATCTACTGGGTATTCAAACCTATATTCCTATTTACATGATTATATCCTACCACAAAACTTATCCCTCAAAAAAACCAAGACTTCATCCATAATGCCCAACATTATACCTTACTCGGACTAACCCTATACACCATAATTTTGATGAACCTCTTATTCATTATTTACCCTCAACATAATATACATTAGCATTATGGAAATTTCATGAAGGGGTATGTGAATCCAAAAATAATGGGGGAATTCTATATAAAAATCTCCTATGTACTGGGTATGATTGGCCAATAATGGATGCAAATGCAGCTTCATATGTCAAGAAATGTGACAAGTTTCAATGACATGCTTATCTGATTCATGCACCAGCCAAGACTTTGAAACCAATGCTAACACCATCAACATTTTCTACATGGGGTCTTGACCTCTTTGGGAAGATAAAACCCACCTCAAATATGTCCATAAACATATCCTTACCTCCATAGTATATTTCACTAAGTGGGTTCAAACTATACCCCTCACTTACATGATTGGAAAGAAAATTTTCAAATTTATCTTTACCCATCTCATCTTCTACCACAGTATCCATTCTAAAATTGTATCTAATAATGGAGGATAATTCAAAAACTAAGATGTCAAAAATATTTGTACCAAATACATTATCACACAAAATTTCTCTATGGCATATTACCCTTAAGGTAAGGGCCAGGATAAAGCATATAAAAAAACTATTTTAACATTATAAAAAGTATTATCAGTGATGTCAGTCATGACTGGCACTTTTAGATATTCTACACCCTTTGGGCATACCATACCAATCACCACACCTCAATATGAGCCACTCCATACTCACTTATTTATGCTACTAAAACCATTCTTCTCATCAATATTGAGTTACCTTCATTACGCATCTATTTCAAGCATGTTTTGGATGAAAATGATTATCAGGTAGCTCGATCATAAGATCTGGAGTTATTTAATGAAAAATACAAGGATGCAATGAATAATCTATAGGAATAATATAACTAACTCTATGGTCACTAAAATCAGTGCATGAAACATAGAGAATTCAAACTTAGTGATCTTGTTCTTAAAGAGAACCAAAAGAATACCATGTCTAAAAATAAGTATAAAGACAAGTTCAAACCCAACTGGGTAGGTCCTTTCATCATCACTACAAACTATGGTGCTGGAGCATACAAGCTTGTCACACCAGATGGGGATGAAATTGATGAGCCTATGAACATTATACACCTCAAGTGATACTACACTTGAATCACTTGGTGTATTATCTCTAAATACTATTTAAATTTGTACCATATTATCAACATTCTTCTTTCTATATATTCCATCTTATCCCATTACCATCCTACCATTCTATCACTTTGCCATTTAACCATTTCATCCTACCATTCTATTCTATCAACCACATATGTTTTGAATCCTATCAACCTCACCCATTTGCCCTTGGTTCATCCATTGGTTTCACATTTTTAACATGATAAATTAGATCATTTTTAATAATTATTTAAATTAATTTAGATAGAGGTAGTTCTTTGGAGTAATATGATAGAAGTTTGGTAGTTGTAGACACTAGAAAACCACACACTATAGTTATAGATGTCAAAATATCCCTGGATTCCCAACCTACCATCTTCACCCCCTTTTGACTATAAATGCATGTCAAAACACCCAAAAAACTTAACCCCTTAACCAAACTTGACCATTCACCATTTGACCAAACTTAAACTTTGACCACTTATGGTCAACATAGTAACCACCGATGATCACTCTGATCACCAATGATCATCACTCTAACCACTGATGGTCAGTACCTAAACTTAATTGATCTATGTGTAACCCAACACATCTAAATATTATCCAAATGTCTACCTTCTTTGTTTGTTAATGCATCATAAATCTCAAAATTATCAACCTAACCTCCTATGGAAACTTCTACCTCTATCTCTCTTTGCTTATAAAATGAGGGGAGTAGGAGGTAAAAAATGATGAAGGAAGATCCACAAATAAGCAGGTTTATCATTATTTTAGTAGATATAACAGGGACCCAAATGTCTACCAAAATAATTCTTTAGGCAAAGTATTGTTACTCTGCCCAAATCGCTCCAGGCTTCACCAACATCTTCCATCAACTTCAACAACATGAGCTAAGTATTTATTTTCATGTATTCATTTACCTTTATCCTATTTCTAAGTTGCTACCTCTAACCTCTCAACCAATTAACTAACCCCCAAAAACCTACTATACCTATCTACAATTTTCCCTTTGACCTCTAACCTATATATAGATCAAACTTTACCTGAACCAGACCTATCAACAGTAACCACTGATGGTTATCTTGATTGTTGATGGTTGACTATCAAACTATTGATAGTCACCCTAACTATTGATGGTCAGTTGTCAAACTATTATTAGTCACTCAACCACTGATGGTTACTATAACTATCAATGGTTAGCCTAACTGTTGATGGTCACTATGTGAACCATTTTAACCAAAAACTAGCAAGCAACAACCAACAACCAACTTCAAATAAAACACTATTTTTTGACCCCTATCACCTCAAAAACTAGAAATAGCAACCCTACTTAAACCATTCTCTAACCATTTAAAATTTACCTTAAAGTTACTTTTTTAGAATTAGCATTTCTTTGTAAAATATTTACATATTTAGATCTAGTAATTTTATGTTATGCAACCTTTCTTTTATCAACATTAAATTGTATCAAAAGGTGGATTGATAGCCTCCTAGAAATCTCATGCTTCTAAGATCTATCTTTATAGGTAATCCACCCATCTACCTAACTAACCAAGCATTTTGTAGTTCTCTCTTATTGTAGGTCATCTTCTCAAGCCAAAGAAGAATATCTATGACCATTTGAATTATGGAGTACACACCCATCTAGGTTCTACTAACCTCGACCCCTCTTTTAGTTTTACCTTTCTTCAATAAATAGATAAAAATAAAAATTTTAGTAAAACATTCTAGCATTCCTAGTGGGAGCTAGCATCATCTAGGTGCCCTTTTGTTCCTCTATTCTATACTCATATAACAATTTTTTTTTTTAAGGTATAAAATTAACTACACACATTGATTGCTTACACATTTAGCAAATTTAGTTAAATTAAAATCAAACTAATCAATTATAGATTCACGTCTTTATCACACACCAAACCAAACCACTTATTAATCAACACATCTTAACACCTGACATAAAACTCAACTAGGATTTCATCACCTAGTGGTAAACCTTCACCCTTTAGCTATCTTACTTTGACTTCACTACCAAGAAGAGAAACCAAAACTTATCTCTCTGGTTGAGTATAAACTCTAGAAATCAATATATGTTTCCTAAGCACCTGACACCCTTATCTCTACAGTCTGTGAAGTGAGGGGGTAGGGCCCAACATCAAGCCATGTACTGAATTTCAATATAAATTTTGAGAGCCATAAATAATCCAAAACCAATCATAGAATTCTTTTCTATTACCCACTCTACAAGCCAAGTATTCCAACATTATTTATAACTTAAGGTAAATCCAAAAGAAAGACTAAAAAGAACCCTAGGAGGTAACATACTTTTATGTGTGTTTTAATTCTTTGAATTTTTATTGTATCCTATTTGAGTAATGAGAAACCTAGATATAACCATCTTACCTCCATTTCCTTTTATAATGGGGAACCAAGCTATATTCTCTCCCAAATATCTTAAATTTTATAAGATCTTGGAGAAAATCCATCTCACCTTAGAGTGATATCTTGCATCATGAGCCACTTGTGATCCCAACCTTACCTACAACCAACCTAACCTAACTTACAACTATCCTAAACTTACCTACAACCAACCTAACCTTATAAATAACCAACACAACCTCACCTTCAATAAATCAAACCCTATTTATTACCTATCAAACCTCAAATACAACCAATTAACAAACTATTAACTACCACCTAAGCTGGTTATGATGTTAATGGACTGAATAATCAAAGTAGAGACATCTATTTTTAATACCCATGACCAATAAAATATTACCTAAAACAATCCTAAACTCATTAAAAGCCAACCCAACCTCACCCACAATCAATCAAATGCTACCTATCACCTATCAAACCTCAACTACAAACAACCAACAAACTACCAACTACCATCTGAGAAGGTTACAATGTTAATAGGCTGGATAATCAAAGTAGAGTCATATTTTTTTTTTACCCATGACCAATCAACCCTCACCTACAACCAATCAAATTTCAACTACAACCAACCAAAAACCTATCAACAACCATATTACCATCATCATACCCAACTAACAACCCATCAATACCAACTTAAAAATTATCATAACCAACCTTAACTTCAACTTATCCAACCTCATCAACCATTGGGTCACCTACCCCAACCATTATATCAACTACCCTAACCGACTTTATGGAAGCCCTCTTTGCCTCAACACCAAGACTTGGTCTATCCTCCTTGTCATTTAACAAACAACTACCAACCCACCTTATTAACCTTACCTAACTAATCAAACCAAGCCACCTACCTAATCAACATACCCTAACAAACTTATCAACCTTATACAACCTATCAAATAAACTAAATTCATCAAACTAATTGATTAACTCACAAACTTAAGAGTAATTCATCATTTAACCTCTTTTTTCACCCATTATTGTGCACACCAATAACTAAATCCCTCAACATAACGAGGCCCATATATTATATTTGGTTCTTAGTCAACCTATAACTAAGGAAACAATAATCCAAACCTTAACCAAACCACTTGTTAAACAAGTAAGGCATTCACAAATTTCCTTCAAAATCATAACCAAAAAAATCATAATCCAACCCTTAACCAAACCACTTGTTAACTAAATGGAATCTCCTTAACTTTCCTTTGAAATCATAATCAAGGAAACAATTATAGCTTTTCCAATTACCCAAGTGGAAATAACTTACCAACCTCTTCCACTTACCCATGTGGAACTACCATACCAACCTCTTCCACTTACCCATGTGGAACCAACCAACCAACCTTTTCCACTCACCAATGTGGAATCAACCAACCAAGTTTTTCCACTCACCCATGTGGAACCAACCAACCAAACTTTTTTACTTACCAATGTGGAACCAACCAACCTCTTCCACTTACCAATGTGGAACCAACCAACCAACTTCTTCCACTCACCCATGTGAAACCAACCAACCAACCTTTTCCACTCACCCACGTGAAACCAACCAACCAAAATTTTTCACTTACTCATGTGAAACCAACCAACTAACCTTTTCCACTCACCCATGTAGAACTTACCAACCAAACTCTTCCACTTACCCATGTTGAATCGACTAACTTACCTCTTCCACTTATCCATGTGGAACCAACCAACCAACCTTTTACACTCACCTATGTGGAACAAACCAACCAACATTTTTCACTTACCCATGTGGAACCAACCAACCAACCTTTTTCACTCACCCATGTGGAACTAACCAACCTTTTTCACTCACCTATTTGGAACCAACTAACCAATTTTTTTCACTCACCCATGTGAAATCAATCAAACAATCTTTTCCACTCACCCATGTGGAACCAACTAACTAATCTTTTCCACTTACCCATGTGGAACCAACCAACCTCTTCTAGTTACCTATGTGGAACCAACCAACCTACCTCTTCCACTTACCCATTTGGAACCAAACAACCAACATTTTCTACTTACCCATGTGAAACTAAATAGAAAAAAAATTCCACTTACCCATGTAGAACCAACCAACCTACCTCTTCTACTTACCAATTTTGTGGAGCCGACCATCAACCCTACCTTACCAACCATCAACCCAACCTTAATAACCATTAAACCTACCTCTCCTAATATATACCAAATCAAACCTACCATTAACCTAACCAAACTTACCACTAAACTAACTTTATCTCACCAACCAAACCAAACAATCAAACTAATTCAACTAATAAACTAGCTCAACTATTTATCTTACCTCTCTCAACCAATCAAACCAACCTCTATACTAAATCAATTAACCATAATCAACACACCTTTTAATTCAACCATAACCAACCTATCTAACAAATGAAAACCAAGATCAACCAATCAAACCTACACTAACCTACCTAAATCAGGTCCAACAACATTTTTCTAACCTTGGTGCAATAGAGGAAATCTCACCTGAACCACCACTTACAAACTTTACCTACTAACCACTAAAGACTAATAACTAACACCCCTTTTTGGAGGTGGATGAAGTCATCTTCATCCCTCCTAAACCCTCTTATTTATCAACACATCACCTTGGGATCATTTTCCCATCTTTGACCATCCATGGAAAGATCAAACTAGGGGGAAATTTCCCTCCAAAAAGTTTTGACCATTTATTAACCATCAACATTATCTTAACAAATTAGTCAAACTAACCCTTAGAATTTTTGCCTCAACCTATCAACCAAACCTATCAACTAACTAACCCTAAACTAATAGAGATTATCTTTCTCCTTCACCCAACCTATTTTGGAGTCACATTTTCCCCCAAACATTGGAGATTACCCTTATCCACCAACTTATTTAGGAGTCACCGTTTCCCCCAAAACTTTTTAGAGTACCTTCTCCATTAACACAACTTGAACCTTATGGTACATCAAATTAGAGAAACCCATTTGGACACCACCCAGCCTATTTGGGAGTCACCTTCTCTCCCAACCTTTTGAGAGTACCTTCTCCATCAACCCAACATAAACCAAGTGGTACACTAAATTGGGGAAACCCATCTAGACACCACCCAACCTATTTGAGAGTCACCTTCTCCCCCAACCATTAGAGATTACCCTTCTCCACCAAAATATCACCTAACCATCCCCACCTTTTTATCAATCTAAATATTTTTCACATCTAATCAACTGTCAAAAATTAATTGTGGGACATCTACTCTCTTGATTAAGATCAACTATTTATGCAAGCATGGATCTGGGGCATATCAAAACCCCAACCTCCTCAAATGCTTTTGCATTTACACACTTATTATTTTTTTAAAACATGTTCTTTATAATCTTATGTCTAACTTAAGTTCATCCCTTGTTTTCAATCACCTTCATCTCCTTATCTTTAAAAACAACTAATTAAAAATAGGATCATGTGATTATCCATCACAAACTTAGCGTAATCCTAAGCATGGATACCATGGCTCTACCCATGGCATGATTCTCATGGTGCTTTTCAAAATTTCTAGTATAGATTTCCATGGTCATTGTCATTTAAACCACCTCTTTTACCCATCATTAACCTCTTTATGCTATGGATTTGCCTCCCTAAAAGAAAACCTTAGGCCTATATAGACAGTCCATGTCTAAACCAATAGATAAATAATTTAAGATACTAAAATATCACTTGGGTCAAATACCTCTAGCATGCAGACTACTCCTTTGAAGGATAACTACCCCAGAATAATCAAAATTTATTGAACTTAAAATAGGCTACTCGCTTAAAAGATAACTATCAAACATGAACAAATCTAAACTTAGACCACTCCCTTGAAGGATGGTTAAGTCAACTTTGTCAAAAATAATCACCTAAAGCTTCTCGCATCAATTAATTTTCCAAGCATATCAAAATAAGAAATAAATAAACTTTATATCAAAATCAAACACCAAACTATCCCAAAAAAATTGTAATCAAATTTCATAATAACATCAATAGACTTCCTGCATCGATTAATCTACACCTAGCATATAACATAGGCTTGCGTATCATGGTTTCTAGATCACCTATAGAAGGGGCAAGCCATCCTCACAATAAGGTTACCCTACCTATCACCCATTACCTATCATCCATCTCCCCTTTTATCCTTCACAAATCAAGGGATTTTTGAGCTTATTTAACACCATGTAATTAAGCTACCTTTTTAAAACCATCAAACTAACAATAAATCAAAAGTATGATAGGGATTTATGTTCATAATCCCACCTATCTTTCCATCATGGTTTTTTCAATCAAATCATTTATTTTCTTCTTTATACTTTCACAACTTCTTAGAAAGATGTGTCTTCCCCCTTGTGAGTCATTAAAATCAACCCATCAAACTAACTAATTAGTGAACCTATTTGGGAATCACCTTCTCTCATAACCTTTGGAGATTACCTTTATCTAATTCACCATTAAATTAATCATGAATAATTGGGAGTCACCTTCTACCCCAACTTTTAGACAACACTTTCTCCACCAAACAATAAACCTTTAGAGATTACCTTTATCTGTAAACCTTCAACCAAACCAAACCAAACCCATCCTTTCGATATTATCCTTCTCCAACCACACTTACCTTAACCATACACCATTGGAGATTACCTTTATTTTAAAAAACTCAAACCAAGTGGTACACTAAATTGGGGTAATCCATTTGAACACCACTAACCAACCATTAGAGAACACCCTCTTCAACTAACCAACCAACCATCTGACCACATCCACCTTGATGTTGGCAATTTTTGACCCAAACTATTCATATATTTTGTGATGACCTTTCTTTGGTCATTTTGACTTCACTAATTACCTTTCCATGTTGAATATTTGAATTTGTACCACCTTGTGCATAACCAACCATTTTTTTGTCTTATTGAGATCACTTCCTACCTCAAATACTTGTAAAAACACCAACCCTATCTAGGAGACATTTAGAGTAACCTGATTAATCATGCCTAATGTTGGGGCCTGGTTACCTTATCACTTGTCCTTCTAGAGATAACCTTATTTTAACAAATTATGGTAGCTTATTATATATATGATCTTGACTATTTCACTTAGTTGCATTTTGTGCACATGTTTGTGCCTTAATGCCCAACTTGACCAACCACTTATATCATCTACCTTTTCACCCACATAACCACTCATCAAACCTATACCCAATTCTACTTCACCTCATTAACTCTTGGTTTAAGGGGAATCACCTCTTCCCATACTTGGGATAACCAAACCTTTGACCCATAATCTATTTTTATTTTATAGCTTATTGATACAAACTGCATAACAAAAAAGGGGGAAAATGTTGACACTAGAAAACTTTACACTATAGTTATAGATGTCAAAATACCTCTAGATTCCTAACCTACAATCCAAAACCCTTTTAAATATAAAAACATGTCAAAAAACTCACCAAAATTAACCCCTTAACCTTCAACCATTGACTTTTTGACCAAACTTAACCTTTGACCACCGATGGTCACTCTAATCATCGATGGTTGGCACTCTATTCACCAACGGTCAATATTTTAACTATTGACATTCAACACCTAAACTTACCAACTCTAGCTATGTCCATCTAACATGGAAAAATTTAATATATCTACCTAATCCATTCTCTAACACATCACAATGCATCAAAATCAGCCCACCAAACCTCCTATGGAACCTTATACCTCCATCTCTCTTTTCCTATAAAAGGAGGGGAGTAAAAGGTGAAAATGCATGATGAAGGAGGATCCACAAATAAGTAATTTTTCATTCTTATAGAAACTATAACAGGGACCCAAACCTTTTCTAAAATCATTCTTTAGGAAAAGTATCATGACTCTACCCAAATCACTCTAGGCTTCACCGACATCTTCCACCAACTTCAACAACATGAGCTAAGTATTTGTTCTCATGTATTCATTTACCTTGCTCCTATTTCTAACTTGATACCTCTAACCTCTCGAACAATTACTAACCCCCAACAACCTATTATACTTATCTATCATTTGCCCTCTAACTTCTAACCTATAAATTAACCTTTACCTAAATCAGACCTATCAATAATAACCACTAATAATCATTTTGACCATTGATAGTTGATTTTCAAATTGATAACAATCACCCTAACCATTGATAGTTAGCTATCAAACTACTATTAGTCACCCAACTATTGATAGTTACTCTAACTGCTGATAGTTAACCTAACCACCGATGGTCACTATGTGAACTCTTTTGACCAAAAACTAGCAAGTAATAACCAACCACCAACTTCCACTAAAACCCTAACCCTCTATCACCCCACAAACCAAAAAGAGTAACTTGATTTGACCTAAACATTTATTTAATAATTTATCATTCACCTTAATTTAACATTACTAACATTTCTTTTGAAAAGTATTTAATTTCTTTCGATTAAGTATCTTCTCTTATGTTATGTTATCTCTCCTATGAAAACTTCCTTTTTAACATTAACTTGTATTAAAAGGTGTATTTATAGCCTCTTAGATAGCTCACACTTCTTGGATCTAGCTTGTTAGGAAATCCACCCATCTACCTAACTAACTAACCCTTTTTTAGTTCTCTCTTATTGCATGTCATCTTCCTAAGCAAAATAAGAGTATCTACAACCATCTAGATCATGGAGCACACACCACATCCAGGTTCTACCAACCTATACCCATTTTTTAGTTTTACCTTTCTTCTATAAATATAAAATCAAAATTTGAGTAAATTAGAGTCATCTATTTCTAGTACCCATGACCAATCAACCCTTACCTACAACCAATCAAACTTTAAATACAATTAACAAACAAACTATCAACTACCATTTAACCATTATCATACCCAACCAATAACCCATCAATACTAGCTTAACAATTTTCATAACTAACCTCAACTTCAACCTATCCAACCTCATCAACCATTGGGTCACCTACCCCAACCACCATATCAACCACCTCAACCCACTTTATGGTAGCCCTCTTTGCCTCAACACTAAGACCTGGTCTATCCTCGTCATCTAACAAATAACTACCAACCCACCTTATTAATCTTACCCAACTGATCAAACCAACCCACCTTAACTAACTTACTAAACTAATTAACCATATCAAACCTACATACCTTACCTATTTTATCAAACCTACCTAATCAATTTACCTTAAAAAACTTGTAATCTCAACCCAACCTATCAACATAACCAACCTTATCTAGTATACCCAACCCATCAAATCAACCAAACTTGTCAACTCAACCAAACCTATCAAACCAATCAACTTCATCAAACCAACCTAATAGCTCATAAATTCAAGAGCAATCCATCATTGAACCTCTTTTTTCACCCATTATTATGCACACCAATAAATAAATCCCTCAACATAATGAGTTTTATCCATTAGTTTTGGTCCTTGGTGAACCTATAACTAAGGAAACCATAATCCAATCTGTAACCAAACCACTTGTTAACTAAGTGAAACCTTCTCAACTTTATTTCAAAATCACAATCAAGAAAACCTACCAACCTCTTCCACTTACCCATGTAGAACCAACCAACATCTTCCACTTACCCATGTGGAACCAACCAACCAATGTTTTACACTTACCCATGTGTAACCAACTAACTAACCTCTTCCACTTACTAATTTTGTAGAACCCACCATCAACCCTACCTTACCAACCATCAACCCAACATTAACAACCATTAATCCCACCTCACCTACCATCAATCAAACCAAGCCTACCATTAAATTAATTAAACTTACCATCGACCTAACCTTACCTATAACCATCCATGCAATCTTACCTCACCAACCAAACTAAATAATCAAACCAACCCAACCAACAAACCAACTTAACCATATATCTTACCTCTCTTAACTAATCAAACCAACCTCTACACCAAATCAATCCCATAATTAATATACCTTTTAACTCATCTTCACCCCTCATAAAACCTTTGTATTAACTAATACCTCACCTTGGGATCATTTTCCCATATTCAACCATCCATGAAAAAAGTAAATTAGAGATAACTTTCCCTCCATAATTTTTTGACCATTTATCAACCCAAACCATACCTTAAACAATTAATCAAACTAACCCTTAGTATTTTTGCCTCAACTTATCAACCCAACCAACCACCTTACTTTAACCATGAACCATTGGATATTACCCTTATCCATCAACAAACCAACCAACTAGATGAATTTAACCTTAGTAATTTTGGGCCATCTTTTTCACATTTTTTTGTGATCACAAACCATTTGGGAGTTACCTTCTTCCATAACTATTAGAGATTACCCTTCTCTACCAACCTATCTAGGAGTCACCTTCTTCCCCAACCTTTGGAGAGTAGCTTCTCCATCAACCTAATCTAAACTAAGTGGTATACCAAATAAGGGCAACCCATTTAGATACCACCTAACCTATTTAGGAGTTACCTTCTCCCTTGAACCATTAGATATTACCCTCCTCCATCAAATTATCACCTAACTAACCTCACCTTTTTATCAATAAAAATATTTTCCACATCTAATTAGGTGTTAAAAAGTAAATAAAGAATATCTACTCTCCTAATTGATAGCAACTATTTATGCAAATATAGATTTGGAGTATATAAAAACCTCAACATCCTTAAATGTTTTGCATTTGCATGCCTATTTTTTGGGTAAAATAAGTTTCTTGTTACCTTTTGTCTAACTTACGTTCATCCCTTATTTTCAATCACCTTTGTTTTCTTATTTTAAGGACAACTAATTAAAACATGAGCATGTGATTATCCATCACAACCTTAGCCTAATCCTAAGCATGGATACCATGGCTCTACCCATAACATAATCCTTATGGTACTTTTCAACTTTTTTAGGATGGACTCCCATGGTCATTGTCACTTAAACCACCTCTTTTACCCATCATTAACCTCCTTATGTCATGGATCTACCTCTGTAAAGAAAAACCTTAGGCCTATATAGACAGTCCATGTCTAAACTAGCATATAATCAATTTGGGATACCAAACTATCACTTGGGTCAACATCTCTAGCATGTAAACTACTTCCTTGAAGGATAACTACAGAAAAACAATCCAATTTTCTTAAAAGTTAGATTTCTCCCTTGAAGGACAACTATTAAACATGAACAAATCCAAACTTAGACCACTCCCTTGAAGGATGGATGAGTCAACTTTATCAAAAATAATCATTTGAAGCTTCTCACATCGATCAACTTCCTGAACATATCAAACTAAGTAATAATAAACCCTATGTCAAAATCAAACACCAATAAATCACAAGAAAAATGTAATCAAATTTCACAATAGCATTAGTAGAAATCCCACATCGATCAATCTACACATAACATATGACATGGAATTATATATCATAGTTCTTAGGTCACCTATAGAAGGGGAAAGCTATCCCCACAATAATGTTACCCTATCTATTACCCACTACCTCTCATCCATCTCCCATTTTATCCTCCACAAATCAAAGAATTTTTTATCTTACTTGACACCATGTGATCAAACTACCTTTTTTTAGCCATTAAACTCACAAAAAATCAAAATCATGGTAAGGGTTTTTGTTAATAATCCCACCCATCTTGCCATCATGGTCTTTGTTAGTTAGAGCATTTATCCTCCTCCTTATACTTTCATGACTATATAGGAAGATGTGTCTTCCCTCATTTTTGAGTCATTGAAACCAACACATAAAACAAACCAATCAGTGAACCTATCTGAGAGCCACCTTCTCCACTAACCAATTGACCTAACCATCAAAGCTTGGAGATCACCTTCTCCACCAAAAAAAATCCAAATTTTAGAGATTACCCTTATCCTACCCAACCCAAACCAAGTGGTACACCAAATTAGGAAAACCCATTTGAATGTCGTAAAACAACCACCTTACCTTGACCATGAACTATTGGAGAGCACCTTCTCTATCAAACTTTAAATTTTGGAGATTACCTTTCTCTGTAAAACCTACAAACTTACCAAACCAAGTGGTATATCAAATTAGGGTAGCCTATTTTAACACCACTAACCAACCTTTAGATAGCACCCATTATTTTCAATCAAACTATGAACCATTAGAGAATACCCTCTCTAACCAACCAACCAAACATCTGACCACATCTGCCTCGATGTTGGCCAATTTGACCCAAACTATTCACATATTTTATGATGACCTTGCCTTTGTCTTTTTTTATCACATTGATTACCTTTCCATGTTAAACATTTTAATTTTCACCACCTAGTGCACAACTAATAATTTTGTGTCTTCCCAAGAGCACTTCCTACCATGGATACCTACAAGACACTGAACTTATCTAGTAGACTTCATAGGAATAATATGATTAGCTATGCCTAACATTATGGCTTGGTTACCCTATCACTTGTTCTTCTAGAATCAATCTTATTTCAACTATGGTAATCTAGTTTATGCAAAATCTTGAATATCACACTTAGTCATATTTTAAGTGCACGTTTATGCTTCAAATGCATGACCACCATTGTTACCAAACTCATGATGTACCATAAACTACTTATCAAACCCTAACTCAATTTTAGTTTCACCTCATTAAATCTTAGTTTTAGGGTGAACACTTTCTCCCATACTCAAGGCAACCAACCTTAGATCCATAATCTATTTTTGTTTTATATCTTTCTGACACAAATTACATAAAAATAGGGGCAAAATATAGACATTAGAAAATGACACACTATGGTTCTAGATGTCAAAATACCCCAGGATGCCAACCTACCATTCACACCATTTTTACTAAAAATTTATGTCAAAGCACCCACCAAACTTAACCCCTTAACCAAACTTGACCTTTTACCTTTTGACCAAACTTAACCTTCAACTACTGATAGTTAGCATAGTAACCATTGATGATCACTCTGACCACCAATAATCATCACTCTAACCACTAATGGTTAGTACCTAGACTTACTTGATCTATATATGAGATAACACATCAAAATGTTATCTAGATGTCCACCTTCTCCATTTAATAATGCATCATAAACCTCAAAATCATCAACTAAATCTCCTATGGAAACTTCTACCTCCATCTCTCTTTGCCTATAAAAGGAGGGAAGTAAGAGGTGAAAAATGATGGAGGATCCACAAATAAGCAGGTTTTCATTCTTATATTAGATACAATAGGGATCTGAACCTATACCAAAATAATTCTTCAAGTAAAGTATTGTTACTCTACCTAAATCACTCCAAGCTTCACCAATATCTTCCACCAAAATTTTCCACAAACTTCAACAACATGAGCTAGGTAATTGTTTTCATGTATTCATTTACCTTGCTCTTATTTCTTACCTACTAAATCTGACCTCTCAACCAATTAACTAACCCCCAATAACCTATTATACCTATCTACCATTTACCCTCTAACTTCTAACTTGTAGATCAACCTTTACCTAAACCAGACCTATCAATAGTAACCATAAATGATCATCTTGACTACTGATGGTTGACTGTCAAACCACCAATAGTCACCCAAACCACCAATGGTTAGCTATCAAACTAATATTAGTCACCCAACCATTGATGGTTACTCTAACCACTAATGGTCACTACATGAACCCTTTTGACCAAAAATCAACAAGAAACCACAAACTTTAACCAAAACCCTATTTTTCTAAATCCTTTGTCACCCCACATACTAGAAACAATAACTTGATCTAACCTAAACATTTATTTAATAATTTATCATTTACCTTAATGTTATTTTTTTAGGATTACAAGAATTTATTTTTTAAAGTATTTGCTTTCTTTTGATTAAGTATATTCTCTTATGTTATGTTATATCTCTTATGCAACCTTCCTTTTCAACATTAACTTGTATCAAAAGGTAGATTGACAACCTCCTAGATGGATCACAGTTCTTGGATCTATATTGCTAGGGAATCCACCTAGCTACCTAACTAACCAATCATTTTCTAGTTCTCTCTTATTACAGGTCATCTTCTTAAGCCAAAGAAGACTATTTATAACCATCTAGATCACGGAACGCACACCATATCTAGGTTCTACCAACCTCTACCCCTCTTTTAATTTTACCTTTATTCTGTAAATAGAAAGACAAAATTTGAGTAAAATAATACTTGCATCTTTCATTTATTGTTCCTCTCTAATCATCTTTGTTTATGTGAGACTGATTATATCCACTTACAGGGGTTAATTAGTATTTTACCAATCTTTCTACTAATTCTAACTGAGTATGGGTAAATTAATATCATTTATTTAATCTATTGTATCCTATTTATAACTACCTATGGGAAAACTAAGGGAAACATTTATTTATTGTGTCTTGACATATCAACTTACCATTCCTATGTCATATTATGCCATCATACCAATTATGCCTATTTTGTTTGAATTGGTTTCTACACTAGTCAGATAACTCTAATCTAAGATGGAACTACTATGAACTAGGGATATTTTGGGACTATGTGGGTCATGTTTGATTCATGTTAAGGTCAAATCAGTCCTCCTTTTCTTAATTCTCTCACCATTTTGTGAGAATTTCAAATTTGAATTATCTCATTATTTTCCAAGCTTGGATCATTTAGTGTCTTATCATTCTTTATTGATTTGAGACACCTCAAAAATTATAAAAAAATTTGAAAACCATTTAGAAAGGCCAAAAACATTGATCGCTTCATTGCCTTAAGGATTTTGGGAACCCTCACTAAGTCACAAGAAATCACTTGCCACTTAGTTTCCCCATCCTTTTTGGGCCTTTCTATCCCATGCTCTCATCATTTTATGAGTTCATTCATATTATTAGATCACATCTATCATGTTTGTTTTTCCATTAATTATCATTTCCTTCCCATTTCTTAGGAGAACTACATTTGGTCTAAATTTTTTATTAGATCATCATGTTAAAGGAACTATGTAGGCAGTGTCTACTTGCCTAGTGCATATGGAGATATCTCAGCCACCCCCTTCCTTTTCTTTTATTCCCCCATCATGTTTGTTTTTTAAGTTGTCATCTATTTTCTAGGGGCAATATTCATCACATTATTTAGGGACTAACAGTTGTTTATTTCTTCTATTTTATTTGTTTATTTGTTGTTTTTGTGTCTATTTATTTATTTATTTATTTTCATCACTATTTATTCAATTCAGTATGTGCATTCATCAAGTGATTTCTTATGCATCTATTCTTGAATATATCCATATTCAAATGTTAACATTATCATCACGGTTTTTATCATTGGTGCATTATTTTCTATTAGCTATTGGATCATGGGAGTCAATCCTTATAAATATTTCAACCAAGTCCTTATGGTGTTCTATCATGATGCCTATTATCATGTGCTACAACAAAAATCAGCTTTAAAAAGTATACACCATCAATGTAACATCAACATCTCCTCAACATCAGCATTTAAAACAATCTTGATCCAATCCAAATCACATCCCAAATAGATTAATTAAGCAATGAAATAATTTCAACCTTTGTTAGTTTAGATGAGCATCTCCCTGCTAGAAGGTTGTCCAAATTCATCTTTATCCTCTGCATTAAGTTGTAATTATGATATTTTAAATCATCATCCAATCAATCATGTTTTCCATCAACATGGTATAAAGCTTATAACTACATTTGGACAAACCATTATACACCATCCCACTTGTATTCTCAATGATTCTAACTGCCTCTGGGTAAATCATTATGTTATCACCACTTTAAGGGTTAATGATTATAACTATCTTTTGGCAAATAATTCATTTTCTTCTTTCCACTTGGGACATATTTTTATCTTGTTTTTTTACCCTAACTAGGGCAGATACATATTCTTAATGATTATAACAACCTTTGGGAAAATCATTGTGTTAGCATACCATGTTGTCACTATCAAGGTATAATGCTTATAACTACCTTTGGATAAACCATTGTACATTATCCCACTTGTATTTCTTAGGATTTTGACTATTTTTGAGAAAAATCATTATTTTATCACCCCATCATTTTCTTTTATTTAGTCCAATCATTTCCTTCTTTCAAGGGACCATTTACCAAACCTTTTTGCCAATCGCTCCCTCGAAGGGGCATCTATAGTTCATTCATTACCATTGAAGTCATAATCACACATAACCATTTTATTATTTAAAAATACATTACTATGCTTACATATTTCAATGCCTTCCTAAACAAGGACAAATTATAGACATGTAAAAGTATCAACCAATGGCTTCATACCTAAATTTAGACTAATTCTTGCCAACCATTGAACACCTAGCCTAGGAATTTCTAAATGTCTCATATTTCGCTTTATATCATGAAATTAAATAAATGTGGTCCATAAATCATTTAAACAAGGCAAATGCACATTAAATTAAATCAAATCTTGAAACAAATGTTCAAATGCCTAAAAGAGATTAATTAACATGAAAATCCTAATTAAATCCTAATTGAATTCATCCTTGAACAATTAAATTAATTATCAAAAAGGAAATTCAAAAATCAATGAATATCCTAAAAGCTAATCATTACCTTTGTGAGTTGTTCCAAATGGAAAATATCTTAAAGCACACCTATTCCATGATAATCATGACCATTTGGACGCCTTTAAATTCAACCAAGGTTAACTAAGCTAACCTAGGTTAGGATTTAATTCATTCTAAATTAATTTTAAAGACTATAAAATTAATACTAGACCTCTTCATTTAGAGAACTCAATCATAGTAAAGTTATAATGTAGGATTTCATTCATGAATTAAATGCATAGGGTTATAATTCTGAAATTGGGCCAAGCCATTGAAACATTAAGCCAAGCCAAGAATGGTTCCAAGAGGATATGTAGATATCCAAGCCTCATTGATGAAGACCTTTTGAGCATAATCTGAGTAAGCCAATGAAGAAATATTTTGGAACAATCAAAGAAGGTAATGAAGTTGTCATTTCAATGAATTTTAGTTATGTTTTCAATTAATTTATTCACTAAGCTCCCCTCATAATCTAGGCCTAGAGATGTTATATTTTTAGTGTGTTGATTTCATTATTTTTGGAACTAACACTATACTAACCTCTTCTCTTGAGTCAAATTCCTTGATCATACTTTCAACTGTTAGAAGTTCAAATTTCCATGACTATGTTTTGAGGCTAGTTGGTGTATGCAATAAAAAATTCATCATGTATATAAATCAATCCTAAACACTTCTAATTTGGGATACACTTGTTAAGCAGGATCATGACCAATATGGGAATCCACTGGACCTGATTAGTGGATCACTTGTAACAATATAACATGTGAGGTGTCATTCTAAAGTCTACAGTCTAACATAATTATTAAATAAACCTAAAAGAGTCTTATGATTTAAACATTTCACTTATTATAAAAAACAAGAAAGCAAACTAATCTAGTGCACATAAAACTAAAACTAAACTAAACATGCATAGATGATATATACTCATGTCAATGTATATGAAATCCTAATGCATGGAAGAGAAGAATACATATTCTTTATCTGTCTACTCTTACAAAGGAGAAATAAAGTTAGAAATACTTACCTTTAAAGATGAACCCACTGAGCCTCAATCTCTCCCTTGGCCAAAGTGATTTGCAAGAGATTGTTGTGGTATGTAAAGATAACTACGATAAGTCAAATATAGGCTACACAACCTACCTAATCATCTAAAATATTTCTCCACAATATAATAACTTGATCTGCAAAGAAAGTATTAAACCCTAAATATTTATTCATTAAGTAGAATCATCAATAAGTAGATGTTCATTCTCACTTCGTCACTTAATTCAACTCTTTTGGTAATAATGATGAAATGAATGTGTATATATAGGCATAACTTACCCTAAAATCATCTAGATATGTTGGTTGTATAGGTTTAACCTAGTCAACCTAGCACATTTTTTGGTATAACTCTCTAAGTTTGTGCTAGGTTGGCTAAAAGTCTAACAAACAAAAAGAGTGAAAAAGTCCCTAAAGTATACCAGGTTGACCTAGTCAACCTAGTAAAATTGATAGGTCAAAAGGGTGATAAGGAAAAAAATGAGGGGATAAGGCATGATAATGATTAGAATGGTTAGGGTTGAAGAGAATAGGCTTAGGGTATATAGTTTTAGGAGATAATTGTGTAGATGGCAAGTGCCAAAAGGGACAACAATCTTACGAAGCACCATTGGTCTACCCACCCCTTTCTTGATGCACCATTTAAGGCATACACTTAGAGAGATTGAGACTCAATGGGTTCCTACAAGATACAATGTTTCAATAAATGATAAAAGTTTGAAAATATTATGTGTATATATATGTGCCACTCGAATCTCATCACGTGTCATGTAAGTGTAACATGGGATGTTGCTTCGAGAATAAAACATGATAACACACAATGTTGATGCTAAGTAAAGTGTAATAAATAAAAAATGATATAAATTAAAAGACAAAATTGAAAAAAAAAAACCTTTAACTTACCTTAGTGTCTTAGATAAATAATTATATTTTAATATAAATAAAGGTGTCCAATGTAGACTACACTAGGTGAACCTATAGAATTTAGTACAAAAATAGCCAAAATTTGAAATTTCTTGAGAATAGGCATATAGTAGTGGAAAACAATCCCTATATCACCATGAATCTAATGAATTTTATGGTTTGAAAAATGGATGAGAAGAAACAAAGATAGAGGTAAAAAAAGGAATTTGTGTGAAAATAAATGAAGATTTTGAACTGCTAAAAAGTGGTTTTAAATAGGAAAAAGAGAAGTCATTTGGTTATTTCGAATTGTGAAGGAGAGAAAAAGACCTATGAAGACCAAACAAAGCTAATATGGAAAGTAGATGATAAGCTAGGTGAGAGGGAGTTCCAAGAGTGGCAACAGATGCACTTTAGCTATGAAACTATGAATCTTAAATTAGTTTTTGAAATTTGTAATGAGTTAAGTGTATTTTTAGTAAAAGTTGATTTTAAGCATTTATAATGTCAAAAATGAACAAAATTAGATCTGAAGGGTATCAAATAGGAATGCAAGAAATGGGTTTAGAATAATTAGGAATAAATCCATAAAAGGAACTTTTTTGGTAGATTGCAAGGGGTCAGTAACTAAAATGCACTAGGTTGACCTAGTAGGTTGAAACATGGCAAAATCCATAGGGTCAACCTAGTAAGTATGGTTTGACCTTGTACAATCTGTGAGCTAAATACTTAGTGAAATGTTGTCAACTGATCTATAACGGCTAGAAGGAAAACTCAACACCAAGGAGGGGAAGATAAGAGGGCTAATTAAGAATTTAAGTTCAAATAGGATAAAAATACAGAAATTTTGGTCAAACTAGGTTGACCAAAATAAGCACAAAAAAGCATGCAAAAAGATAAAAGAGGGATAGAATGGCCTAAAATGACCACAAGATGGAAAGAGGGAATGAGTAGGATACAAATAGAAAAAATAAATAAAAGCAAATAAATAAAAAGTAATTAGGCTTGTTTTTAATTGTTATTTTAAATGTAAAAGGAATGTATTGTTGTCTTCTGGACTTGCACCCTTGTGAAGGTAATTTTAGGCCTTCATAGTCTAAAATAACATGGAGACAATCCTAGGTTTTATGTGGCCTAATAGGTGGATTGAATCTATAGATTCTAAAGGATAGATCCCCTTGATGTATCAGTTGGTATCCCTACTCTACTCTACCAGCTTGTAAGGGAAAAGGGAAGAACGTGAACTGAAAGGAAAACTATCGAATTAGGGTGATACACCAAAATGTGACCTCCATTTGTGTAATATGCACTAAGAAGATGAACAAGGACATAAAATATATTACACTTCTCAAATGTAAGTCTAAAAACATCAATATTTTACATAAAGTCTCAAGCTTGATGTATGATCTAAGGCACATGTTCAATAGGTCTCTCAAAGACACTAAAGAAAACTTATACTTGCCAAACATAAAAGAATATTTAAGCACATTATGAGAAATTTAAGGATGATATTAACACATAAAATTAGTTAATAAGGAAAGTATAATATGAGAGGAAGAAATAACTATCACTTTCACCTATCAACAAACCATGAAAATACACTAAATCTAGCTTTGAGGAGGTATGAATTATGTCTTATTCATAAAAGGAGGAAATTAAAAAAGTTTTTATGAGTATGGAATTTCCACAACTTAGGTTAAGGATCAATTTTAATTCCAAAAATTTGATTACATATAGAAAATAGGATAGAAGAGAGAGAAAGAGACAAGAATCCTCAAAACTAGGACATAAGACCTTTTCTCTATCCTTCTTCTAACTCAACATAACATTATTCAACCTTCAAAATATTAATTATACATAGGGTGGAATGGAATATAGGTTATCTAATATTTATGTGATTTAGGAACATGTTAAAATTTATTTTGTCAATCATAATCCACTTGGAGAGTGCATAAACTCTTGTTATAGCTCCTAGAAATTAGCTTGTATGTTCCCTTGGTGAATAAGTCCTCCTCCATGAATTTAGGTCTTCAAGTCCCTTAAATTATTTG
Source organism: Torreya grandis (assembly GCA_037957365.1). Classification (NCBI taxonomy): domain Eukaryota; kingdom Viridiplantae; phylum Streptophyta; class Pinopsida; order Cupressales; family Taxaceae; genus Torreya; species Torreya grandis. The sequence continues at coordinate 286,213 of JARHVA010006104.1, forward strand.
ATTTTAACCATTATCCAGGATCATTAATGATTTTTGAACACTTCTCATGATTGGGTTATAAGACTCCTTCAACATATTGACTTTGTCTTACACATGAGGCTTTGGAAGAGAAAGAGTCCTATTTACACTTATTAGAGAGCTTTTCCAAATATTTATTTCATTATAAATCTTCCTTTACTTATTCCTACCTTTAATATGGTGTTACATATCCTTATTGAACTTTCTAAGTCTTTTTAACAGGCTATATTCTCCTATTTATCCCTTAAACCCCTCAAAAGGCTCATTTTGTGTAATGAAATTACTTCAAAAATAAATTAGAATGGTAGAAATAGATCCAAATATGACTGAAATATATCAGAATATATGATAATAAACAAGCCACTTTGAGGGGGACACCTGCACAATCTTCAATAAGATCATAATTCATAATATGATGATAAATAATTACTTACTACCTCCTATATATAGTCATTCTAGGCCATGGTTACTCCATAGGCTGACCTACTAACCAAATTAATGCATAAAGAAATGTGATATAACACCAAATAGGAATAAGAAAGCCACAAGTCACATATTCCTATCCTAATACATGTGATAGGTTAGGGGCATAGCATGCCCTTCCCCTTCAAGCCAATTTTGTCCTCAATGTTGAACAACTCTAGATGTTAGTGTAAAAAATTTTCACCTTCCCAAGTTGCATCTTCACTACTCAGGTTCTTCCACTTGATCAGATATTCCCTAATCTCTCTGGTTCTCAACCTCTTAGTACGTGTTTGGAGGATATTCTCTGGTTCCAAAATGACTCATCCTTCTTCATCTAGTTCAGGAAGCTCTGTTTGGGCTGAGACTTTCTATCTAATGACCTTCTTCAAATAGGAAACATGAAATACTGGATGTATGCAAGATAAATGAGGTAACTTGAGCTTGTAATCCACACTTCCAATTTTATATAGAACCTTATAAGGGCCATAATACTTAGGAGTAATTTTGTTGCTTCAAGGACATATGCTTGTAAGGCTGCAAATATACAAATACCCAATCACCCACCTCAAAATTTTGCTCACTATAGTGTTGATCTACTTTTTGCTTCATCATGTTTTGTGCCAAGGCCAAATTCTCTCTCAAACTAGCCAAAACCTCTTGCTGATGTTGAATGTGCTCTTCCACATCTCAAACCTTGGTTTACACCTTTAATGAAGAAGTGATGGAAGGTGGATGGTAACTATATAGTGCTATAAATAGAGAAAATTTAGAAAAGGTATGGAAAGATGTGTTACACCACCATTCTTCAAGTGCTAGCCATTTAACCCAACATTCTTTTTTATCTGATACAAAACAATGAAGATACCCCTCTAAACATATGTTAACCACTTCTATTTATCCATCAGATTGGGGTGGTAAGATGAGCTATGAGTTACCTAAGTACCCAAATAGGAAAATAGTTCAGTCCAAAAATTACTAGTGAAAATAGGATCATGATCCTTTACAATTATTTTTGGGGTTCCATGTAATTTTAGAACTGCTTCCAAAAAAATAGCTACTACTATAATTGCTGAAAATGGGTATGAGAGAGCACAAAAATGGGCATATTTTGTAAGCCTATCCATAATGACCAAGATAAAATTCTTACCTTCAGAATAAGGCAAACCTATGATGAAATCCATGGAAACCTCCTCCCACCTTTGACTAGGAATTGCTAATGGTTGTAAAAGACCCAGGGTCTTAACTATCTCACCTTTATTCTATTGGCATATCAAGAATTCTGCCACAAAATTTTGTATAACTCCCTTGAGTCCTTCCCAAAATAATTATTTCTTAATTGTATGATATGTTTTCAATAACCTTGAGTGTCCTCCAATTGGATATGCATGCAACTCTGCAAGAATCTTATGCTTAAGCTCTAAATTTTTGCACAAGTATAGCCTACCCTTATACCATAGGACATTACCTTTCCATTCAAAATTTTTAGAGGATAAATTACCTTGCTAGAGATTCTAAATTAGAACCTAGGTATCCTTGTCTTGCTCACATTCTAACCTAGCTTCATCCACCCAATCTGCTTCCAACATGGACATTGCACAAAGTAATGCTTTTGTGGATGTATCCCATATGGATAGTGCATCTACTACTACATTATCTTTACCCTTTTTTAGATGATATAAAAATCATAACCAAACATTTTGGTTACCTACTTTTGTTGTTCCTCAGATGATAATCTTTGCTCCAAAAAGTATTTGATACTATCATGATCCATTTTCACCTTAAAGTGTCTACCCATCAGATAGGGCCTCCATTATTTAACTGCGTGAAGAATAGCCATCGTTTATTTTTTATAGATAGGTTTTTGTAGATTCTTACCTCTTAATTGATGACTCTCAAAGGCAATAGGTCTTCTTTCCTACATTAATACCACTCCCAACCTAGATCTAGAAGCATCACATTCAATAATGAATGTTTTTGAGAAGTTTGGAGTATCCAAAATTGGAGCAATGCACATAGCTATTTTTAGTTTCTCAAATGCTTTGGTGTTAACATCATTCCAATGGAAGGCATATTTTTTTAGAAATTTAGTGAGTGGAGTTGCTATTCTACCATAACCTTTCACAAATCTTCATTAGTAACCTATTAGTTTTAAGAACCCTCAGAGGTTTTTGAGATTTTTTAGCATAGGCCATTCCATCATAGCTTTGATCTTCTAGGGATCAACTTTGACACCTTCATGGGAAACAATGTGACCTAGGTACTCTACCTCTTATACTCTAAAATCACATTCAGATGTTTTGCATAAATCTAATGCTTCTCCAAAACTATCAACACTTGTTTCACATGTTACAGATGTGCTTCCCATGTCTAACTATAAATCAATATGTTGTCAAAGAAAACCAACACAAAATTTATTAAAAAAGGCCAAAAATAGTGTTCATCAAGCTCAAAAAAGTAGATGGTGCATTTGTAAGACCAAAAGGAATTACCAAAAACTCATAATGGTCCTCATGTGTTCTAAAAGTAGTTTTATGAGCATCTTCGTCCTTGATTTTAATTTCATGGTACCCTGAGGGAAGATCCAATTTTGTGAAATAATTAGCACTATGTAACTCATCAACTAAATCATCAATGAATGGAATAGGAAACTTATCTTTGATGGTGTACTTGTTGATTTACCTATAATCTAGGCACATCCTCCATGTGTCATCCTTCTTTTGCACCATGACCACTGGTGATGAATATGCACTTTGGCTATGCTGGCTGATCCCTACCTCTAGCATCTCATGGACCATTTTTTCAATTTTAATTTTTGTGCATACATATATCTATATGGTCTGATATTTGGTGGTTGACTCCTTAGAAATAGTTGAATGGCATGATCATGTTCTCTTTTTGGTGGTAGTCCTTTTGGCATGGCCCCAAAAATAGATGGGTGGTCATCAAGAATCATTTGTAGATCAGGATGTGTAGATGATTGTGTGGGTTGAACTTCTATGGAACATAATCATGCAATAATTCCCTCTACCCCCTTTTTTATCATCTTGGTCATCTGATGTGAACTAATCAATTGTAGAGATTTTTCATGTAATCAATGTAGTTCAATTTTCCTACATTCATAATGAAAGCGAATGAATAGTTCTTAGAAGTTCATCTCAATGGTACCCAAGGCTGTGAGCCATTGGAATCCCAAAAAAAATGTTTGTGCTACCCATGGGAATAGAAAACATAGGAGAATTGAGACTTTGCTCACCCATAGCAAGCTTAATAATATGGCATTTGCCTAAATAATTAATTGTGCCACCATCTGCAATCATGACCTAAAATTTTGGTGCTGGGTAGATGAAATAATTCAATCTAGTGGCCAACTTATGGTTGATGAAGTTATGTGTACTCTCCAAATCAATCAACACTATCACCTTCTATTTCTTGAGGAACCCCACCACCTTAAGAGTTTGTGGAGTGCTAATACCTACAAGTGCATGACAAGAGATTGTAGGTTGGGAATCTTTAGGTACCTCCTCTATCTCTTCCTCATCATCATTAGAGGTATCATCTTCTTATTCATCTTTATTAGATCCCTCAATGTAGAATAACCTCTTCTCAAAACATCTATGTCCTTTGCTCCACTTGTTATCAAAACCAAAACATAATCCTTTTACACGCTTCTCTTCAATTTTCTAAGGGGTCAATCTAGTAGGAGAGGAAATTTTGGTGTCGATATGCTACAATCTTTGAAGTGAGTGAATGGATGCTTATTGTTGGCTATGAATTTTCCCTCAACTCTATGTGCCATAATAATAGAATCAAAAATCTTAAGTGGATTAAACATGCATACCTCATGTTGAAGGTGGTCTTTGAGTCCACCGAAAAATAGGTCATTCATGTTCTCCTCCAAATTATCTCCACACATAAGGATAGGTTCTAAAAATGATGAATATAATCCTTAACAGAGCTAGTTTGTCACAATTTTTCCAATTGGCTAAAGTAATTCTCTATCACACTATTTCCATAGTGTAATTGTAGCTCCTATGTAAAAATTGACCAGGTGACACTGAGAGTCATCTTTTTCTTTTGAGCACACAACCATCGATAGAAAATGAATTGATCATGTTCAATATATAAAGATTCCATGGTAACCTTATATCCACCTAGGATGTAATATAGACCAAAAAAATTATCCATTTGGTTGATCCAATTGAGTGGATCTTTTCTATCAAATTTGTGCATATCCACCTTTGGTAACAGGTTCCTCTATGGCCATGTAGTTGGATTTGAAGTAGACTAGTTGGGAGAACCACCATGGTGGGCTTATGTGATAGTGATAGCTGGATGATTTGACTAAATATTTTTCAAATTCATTGTGATATCTACCAAACTATCTTGTATGGATTTCATATTAGATTGTATGCCTTGCACCTCACTTTGATTGCCTTGCACACTATAATCGAGTTGGCTCACTTTGTGATCTACGTTAGAGAACCCTAGTACAAAGGATCTATTACATCCACCTTCTAACTCAATCTATTCCTTTTTATGAGTTTTACCTAGAGTATCATCACCCTTTCCTTGGCCTCAAGTTTGTGGACCTGCCATAAAAGGGTTTTATGACGTCGAACCTGATTGGTACTTTTGACCCAACATTAACCAAGCTATTTTGGACTTATGTCAGACTCAAATCAAAACATAAAAATAACATAACCTAGCCAAGTTTTTCTAATATTTCCAAAAATGTAAATAACTTACAAAAATTCTTTGAATTGCGCACTGTAGAGAAATTTTATGAAAAAACTTAGAATGGAGATAACTTTTGTAAAAAAGATCCAAATGATATGAAATTTTAATGGAAGATTAATTTAATTATTTATCACCTCTAGTAAAAACCTTTCAAATAAATTTTTAACTGTTTTATAGATATAGCCAAATCTAAAAAATTAGGGTTTCACCCACAAGATTGCCCAAATCGTAGATCTGATACAACTTGTAATGAAATTAATTTAATAATAAAGTATAATGGCAGAAATATATCCAAATATGACTAAAATATATTAGAATATATGATAATAAACAAGCCACTTCGAGGGGGAAACCTCCATCAGCTTTAATAAGAGCAAAATTCACAATATGATGATAAATAATTACTCACTACCTCCTATATATAGTACATATAGGCCATGGTTACTCCATAGGCTGACATACTAACAAAATTAATGAATAAATAAATGTGATATATCACCAAATAATAATAATAAAGAAGCAATTCAGATATTCTTATCCTAATACATGCGATAGGTTAGGGGCATAGCATTTTGCACTATGGCGTGGAGGGAAAAGGAAGAGTTTTTTCCAAACTTGCATAAAACCTACACTTTGCCACCATGGATAGATTATTTATGATAAACCATACCTGGTTCAATATGATTTAAATTATCAGACACTCCAAAAATCTTGATTTGAGACTCAAATCATTCATTTTCCATGTATTCTTTATAGCCCTATTTCAAGCAAAGCTCCTTGTCTGGGAGAATATGGAAGTAATTATGAAAAACCAATACCTTTTATACGTATATTTCACCTTCACATATACATACAATTTTTTTAATCCAAATCAAAGTGAAAGTGCATTTTATAGCCCATTTCTTTTTCAAATTAGGCCTAATTAGCCCTTTTAGGCATAGAAGAGAAATTTTGCACTTGGGAGCTCAAACATGTGTGAAACCTTAAAAAAGTGTTTTATTAACTTTTATCATTCCCCCAAAATTCTCCATGTAAATTTTTGTGGTTTGGAACCCCTTATAAGTGCCAAAACCATGAAATAGCCTTTGGAAGGTTTATCCTTTGAAGGCATTTTCTGAATGGCCCAAAATAATGGAATGGTTTGGGAAATTTTGAATGATTAATTCTAAATTTATTATCTTAATAAGGTAAAATAATTCTTTATATTCATTTTTTATCAATTGCCATATTTATATACTCCTTGGAACACTCATTTTAGCTAAAAAACATAAAAAAGTACCATTTTTGTACAAATATGTACAATTGAAGGTATATAAAAAAGGACATTTTAAGGACCCTATGAGATTCCCCTACAACATATTATATGTTTAATTAATTATGAATGTGTTTTTTTGGGGTATATAACTCCATCTCTACAAAGTAGTCCAAATTGTGGTTTTAAGAGGGTTTTTGGTAGTTTTCACTCTCAACCTTTTTTGATAAAGTTGTGATGTTGAACTTGAAAAAAAATCCAAAAATTGGAAGCTTAGGACCCTACCAAAATTTTATAATCTCCTTGATCTCACATTCAAAGTTTCCAAGAAGATATGAGCAATCCAAATTGCCTACTCAAGTTGATTCTTGTATTATGTGCATCTTATGATGAGCTTAGGCCAAAAAATGGCTTCTTTGTGACTTATTCTAAAAAATATATATTTAACACATATAATATATATCTTCCTAAACATTTTTAAATTCTTTTTAATGGTCATTATACCTTGGAAGTGAAAATGACCCCCTATTGGGCAAAAGGCCTAGTCTAGGCTAGTGGGGTTTGACTACAAATGGTTACACACCAATGCTTATGAGTGTTTTATCATCATTACTATGATTAATTAATTTTTTTTCACACTAAATACACATTATTTAATCATCCAAAATCACCAAAAAGTGTTCTAATACCACCCAACACTCATTTTTCTCACTTTCTCATCATTGTTTGCATCCATGCATGTCGAAAAGTGGCCTACTTATGAGATAAAAAGGAAGATATGTTCCCTATTTTATAATTTAAAATAAATATATGTGGGTTTTTATTTGGTCATGAGGATTTTTACAAAATTTTAGGTCAAAATGACCTTTTTATCACCTCCAAACCTCAAAAATCCCAAGACAAACTTTCCAAGCATTGACTGTGTGCAAAAATGGCATATGGACTATATGTTGCTCTTTGAAAACTCTTATTTTCTTATTTAATTAATTTTTGAGACCATATTATATGTTTATTATCATTAATGAATATGAAAAATGAATAATCATGGATTTTTCATTCATCAAAACCTTAAACACTCACGTTTCTCTTAGCATAATCATGAAAACACAGTCAATTTATGACCATAATACTTGTTCCAAAACACCCAACCTATAGATAGATAGTTAATTTGGATTTAATAATTGTTTTTTAAATAATGATTGAATTCATTCAATCACCTTGTATACCAAAAACCAACATGAAACTTCTCAAATGATCACAATCTCCTCCATGTTCTTTGATCACAAACTTACATGAGGTTTTTGACTGTGTATGCTACAGTTATAGGTACTTATTTCAAAAAGTCTTAGTTTTTTTTTTGACACCTTGAAACTCAATTTATTATTCAAAATAATTATTTATCCTTTGTATCATCTTATTGAAATGAAACTTATAGCATGTTTTGTGCTTGAAAATCCCTTGACTGTGCTTTGACTAATACATGTGGCTTTAGGCTCTTTATGAGTATTATGAGGTTGTAGGTTTACCTTCATACCTAAGATAGGTAGTATCCCGTATCATTTAAGAATCCTAAAAATTTGGATACCTTTAATCCTTTCTTGGAAACCAATTCATTACTGGGAACCTAAGAACTACCTTCCTTTCATAAGGCATTTCATCAAAATGCTAAGGTGGCTATAGGTGTATTTTGTGCCACTTGATGAATATAATATGGTGGTTGTAGGTTACTTTGATGTAGGTCACTATAGGGATGTAATTTACTTGATATACATTTAATCCTTATAAGACCTTAAAATTGTTCCTTTGATATCATTCATTCACATTCAAACCTTGACTTAAGGTCTCTTCATGCTTTCTTATATGGAACTCTTCACCATTACTCCAACATGCTTAATCTTATGACAACTTGTATGTATTAAGTATCATTATGATGCAAAAAATTACACCTATAGGTGTTATTTAATGATCCTTTCCTGACCCTCATGAAACATTAAGACTCTTGGTCTCATTGGTGTTTAAAAATCACTTTAATCACATTTGAAAACTAGGTCTTTTAGATGAGTTCTCAACCTTACCTCTACTACCACCTCACAGCCAACTATAAGTGTCAATTTGGACCTATACTAGGGCCTATACATGGTCATATGAATTATGAACCTGATATCTATTTATTATTTATATGTATTTTAAACCATTAGTCCCAATCATTCCAATGGCCTTAAATCCCATGTACTGACCAACCTAAAATGTTGAAGCCCTTGTGGAGTCATATTACAAATTCAAAATCATGTTGAAAAAATTGAAAAAAGGTAGTGAATCAACATCAAAGTTGGAGACCTTATCCACTTAGTCCTTCTAATCATATCCACCAACCTTCTTGAAAATTTCTATACCCATATGAGGACTATCAAATAGAGTCATCTGGAGTGGTCAAAACTCTCACTTGTCCTTTCATGGAAATTACAAAAAAGTTGTAGGGTCACTATTTTCATTCTTTAGGGAAACTTGTCCCTGAATTCTTCTTTTGAATAAATGCCTCAACTCTCAAACTTCCTTTTACTTCATGACCTAAACATGGATTTTATGCTATAAAATCACCTAATCCAACTTGATAAAGGTCTCAAAATTGTCAATCTCCCTCAAAACAACACCTTTGGATCTCTGTGGGGGCCACCTGTAGGTGGATATATAGTGTACAGGGCATTGGAAGTGGGCATTTGACAATGAGTGTGATTATGGCTTATTGAATAGTTTTAGGCATTTCTCAAGGTCTAAAATTAATTATTTCAACCTTAAGAGATTAAAATAATATCAAATTCTCTCATCCCACATGGTTGACCTACTTGAAGCTAATTATAGGTGGTTATGTATGATGTAGACCTGTATGTACTTTTCACTTTCTTAACATAGTCATGTATGGCATTGAGATGGCCTGGGTGTCTAAGTGTTAATGTTAATATAGATAATTTATCAAATTCCTAAGAGTCCTTATGAATTCCAATGAATGCCTTAAGACCTGAAGGTGCTCATCCTTGAATGTACAGACTAAGTGTGAACCATGATGTACGAAGTTGGAGGCTTTATAAAGGTCATGATATATCTTGTAACTTGGTTCTTGCTCAAAACACTTGAAAAAATATTTCATCCACTATGATTTGATAAGAAAATTTAAAACAATCTCAAAAAGTGCATTAGTACCTTGTTGAAGAAACTAACTCAACTTAAACCCCCTCAAAGGAGACACACTCAGAATTGAATCTTATAAACTCTTAATTAGGTGAACCAGGTATGTAATGAATTATATCATAAATTTCTAAACTTTTAAAATGGAAACATCTTTTGAAAAACTCATATTTTTCTTCAAAATTGACCCAAGAGACCACTCAAAAAGATATGGAAAGAAACATGATTGTTTTGCTATAAATACCTTCTTAGAAGGATTTATTAAACAATATCATGATGAAAAGGAGAATAATTACCCATAAAAACATTACATAAAGTAAATTTTCTCTATTGTTTTATGAAATTGATAAATAGGTCCAAGAATAGACCCCTCTCAGATGCATAGGCTATATTAACCTGCTATCACTCTTAGTAATTATTCATAAAGATGAGGGAACCAATCCACAAACCAATGAAAATAATTTAAATATTACTCATACCCATAAAAATTTACAAATTTTTACATCCGAAATCTCTCTCCTTTTTCTGTATCGAACATTTGAAAATTACCCTTCTAGGCATGCAAGGAAGGTCAAAATTGGAGTGAAGTTGGATTTTGCAAGTTTTCACTTATAAATTATTATAAACCACTTATATTACCATTTAAGGACCCAATTAATTCTATATGATTATTTTATCACAAAAATCCTTTGAAAATCAAAAGAATACCTCAAAAAGGCCTATTTTTGCACTAAAAAGTCTATTTTCACAAAGTAACTCTAAATGAAATGATGTAAAAAAATTTAATGAGTCTCAAAAAAAATTTATGAGGTGAAAAAAGATATAATAAATATTTATATTGATCATATACTATCAAAACCTTATTTGGATGGCATAAAATGGTTAGATTCTGCATAGAAATGAGTCATAGAGTTAGTCCAAAATGTGATCAACCTGATTATACATATTTTAGGAACATAATTATTTTTACACATGCTATGACACTCAAAAATACACTCTATACTCTTCTCACCACTGAAAATGGCTCAAAAAGGCCAAAAATGACTAGACAAGCACAAGACAACTAAAGGAAAAGACCCTAAATCACCTAAACAACCTTAATACCTATTAACCATGGTTTATTTTAGAAAACAATTTCAAGACCAAATACTAACTCACAAGGTATAATGGCATGGTATGTAAAGTTTTGAATGGTAGGGGTGATAATTTGACCTGTGAAGTCAAAATTGTCAACATGTATAAAAAATGTATAATGATTACAAATGACATGGAGGAACTGATACATCTTTTGTTGTTTTTCGGTTGTAAAGATAGTGATGATTATATAAGTTGATAGACATGTCTTGGTTACCAAACTTGATAGATCAATTTTCAAATGGTAATAGAACTAGAATGGTAGCAATAGGTCTAGGAGGCATAATAGACATGTGTAGGATCCCCTCAATGCAGATTTGTTGGTCATGTTCCTTGGTTGTTAGGAATGATTAATCAAAACCTTTATATGGGAGGTGGATGGGGATGTAATAGAGGTGGATAACATACTATAGGATGCCCATGCCATCCTCATGCTATCTATAGTAGGAATATCAGTGACCATAGGGATAATGGATAGTGGGGAAGAGAGGAGAGCCTTATCCATGTGGGTTAAAGACTCAGAGATGACATTACCAAGGTGGAGATTTAGTATGGATGATGTATATATATCATATATTCCAAACCTTTAGATGGTAGTGATAAGATTTATGACATAGTGGGTGTTATGTCATAAGATAGATGGTAAGGTACCAATGTACGTGGTAGCCTTAAATATGATTATGCTAGAGGAGAGAGTGTTATACAATTTAGGTTATATCATCTAGGTCTAACTCATACATGATTTGTATGAGATGCTGGTTAGAGGGTAGAAGACCATAAGATCAGTCATATTACTAATAGCCTAGATATATGAGATATTTCCTATGTATCAGCTGATTGGGTTGCCCCATGTGGTCAATGATAGGTTACCTTAGGTTTGGAGATAGAGAGAGAACTAGGTAGCACATGTCATGCCCAACATTCTAGTGCTATAGTTATTAAGACACATAGACATAGTGTGGCATCCGTATTGGCACATAACAACTACATGGGAGAGCTAGCACACAATTGCATTAGTAATAGAGAGGACAAAGGTGGTCCGACACTATACATTATGGAGAGAGCCACATCCAATGGTAGGGTATTGGGATAGATGGACATAACTCATCTAGCAATACCTATACTAATTCCCAAGTAGTGGGATCAACATGTGAGAGACCATGAGCGAAGAGGGGACCTTATTTCCCTCCCACCATCTCCCTTTGAAAAGGAGAACCTATTATATGGAGAGTAAATAAAGACAATTCAGCTAAACAGGATGATGTTATATGTGAATATGATGAATAAATCATCATCGGTAGTCCTCATTATACCATTAGATCAAACTTGGGATAAGAATAAGAAAATCATTCTTTTAGGCACACTTTTGATGAAGAGGATGCTAATCTTAAAGAAGAAGACATCAACTTGTTTGATAAGCTACTACTTTGTGTGATAGAGGATGACCTTGAGGGAGTACAAATATTTCAATATGAGCATGTACTTCAATAATATCTTAATCAGCTCAAGATAGACTTACATACATCAATAAATGAAAGGGAGTTGAAGGACTTTTTTGAGATATTGGGAGCAAACTATGTTCCTCTTCAAGTAGACTATGATTTGATCATGCCTAAGGAGCATAATGATGGAGCAGTAAAATGCAAGAGTGAGGTAAAATCTGATTGCTTAGTGTTTGTATTGACAATAGGATGTCTTATGAGGAACCTATCTCGATTGGAAGATAACAAGAAGGAACCATCACATGTTGTGCTTAATTCAAAGTACAAAATTGAGAATCAAAAAGAGCAAGATTAACTTGCCTATCCACTTCAAGATAGTTTTATGTTCAATCAATCAGATTGGGTGAGTTTATTTGTGTTCTTATTCTTGGAGAAGTATATCACCATTTTTTTGAATATCCACTCTTTCTCCATCTTTGGTTGGCTACCCTAAAAAATGTAAAGCATATTAGATTAGTAAGAAAGGGAAGCTATTTTGTACAACTAATCAATGTCTTTGTGTAAATGCCATTTTGATTGGTTAGTTTAGGGTAGATAAATATTTTATTTCCTCCAAGTGCTTGCATGAATAATGTAATTATATTTTAGTTATGTGTATTCCCTAAGTGCTCTTACACATCTATTGTTATTACTTTGAGGACACATGGTTCAGTTTCAATTTTTCATAAGGAGGGTAAAATAGTGTTCATCAATTCAAATCAGATTTGGTGACATTTTTCATGACTCAATGCCTATTGGATAAGCTAAGGCAACTAATATTTTACATATACATGCATGCAATCCTAGGAGGTTGTTAGAAATGTTGGTCAAAATTGGCCTACATATAAAAATTTTACCTAGATGGATTAGGACACTCTCCTAGACCATTCAATGACCTTTTAGCTTCATGAATAGTCTCTTTCTGTTCATGATTTGATGATTCAATATAATATCTTGGAAGGTCTTGGTGTGGTGTGGGGAGTTATGTAGAGTCCTAGTGTAGTGGATGATCCAATGGTGGAAAAATAATACAAACTTCATGGACTTACCTCATGTTCCTTGCACTCTTTTGAAAAACTTTAGAAAGGTTTAAGGTAAATTTGGAAACTATAAGGTGGAGGCCTAGAAATGGGTCTTGAGCTACAAGTGAATGATCGAGATGGTTTCCAAGGTGTTTTAGAAATTATGGATAGGAATGAGGTTTGTACAAAATATCATACATTATAATAGGTCAAAAATGATGTCTAATGAAGCCAATTTGACCAAAAGACCCTCAAAAGTGCATTAGATGACTTGAGGTGCTTCTAAAAATAAATTTTACATGAAAAGTGACTTTTTGAAGAAGTTAAATTGGTTTTGACTTCCTACCACCTCTTTATGGCATGTTTTTCTTATTTAGACATGTTCAAGACCATTTCAAGTCATTTGGAGTGGAGGAGACAAATTTAAGTACAATAAGAAGCTCCATTGCCAAAGAATTATTGATCACACTACCAAGAAAATCAACTCATTTCCATCATATAAATCTTACTCTCATGGAATTTAAATTTGTTTGTTTTGTGTTCATTTGGTAATTACTTGTATAGTTCTCTTGCTCTTTGAGTGTCTAGGCTAGGGTTTTAAGTTTCATTAGTCTATTTTTGATTGATTTTGATCATACTAACACCATACTAATCTACCCTCTTAGATTCCTATTGATCACATAATGGCATGCCTGGTGGGACACACACCACATAAAGCTCTTTATATAGCCTCTTAGAATCTTTTGCTAATAATTTTCATGCTAAAATTTTGATTTCATGACCAAAAAAGTGAATAAATTGAGCTCTCAATTGAGACAAAAGTAGAGGTGATTTTTCATAGGTAGAAAAGATGTTGCATAGACAGAGGTGATATTGTACTAATAAAGGTGATATAGTACTAGTAGAGTTAGTTTTACACTATAAGAGTTGATATTGCACTATTAGAGTCAATGTTTCACTGACAGAGTTGGTTTTTCATTGGTAGAGTTAGTTTTGCACTGTAAGAGTTTGTTTTACACTAGTAGAGTCAATTTTTCATTAGTAGACTCAATTTTTTACTAGTAGAGTCATTTTTTCATTGGTAGAGTTGGTTTTACACTAGTAGAGTCATTTTTACACCAGTACAATTAGTTTTACACTATAAGAGTCAATTTTGCAGTGTAAGAGTCAGTTTTGCATTGTAAGAGTTAGTTTTTCATTGTAAGAGTCAATTTTACACTATAAGAGTCAATTTTGTATTGTAAGAGTTGGTTTTGCACTATCAAAGTTAATTTCTCTTGTAGAGGTAGTTTTGTACTAAGATAGGCAGTGTGCACTAGTGAAAAAAACTTGAGAGCTCAAAATGGAAGATTACTTGCTGATTATCTCTTTGACCTAGAGATAAGAGAACCCCCTAATGCTTTTTACAAGAACCAAGGCAAATAAAGGAGTTTTAAACACTTTAAAATTTTATGCACACTTACATTTTGGTGTATAAAAATCATCTAACAACTTTGATTTTGTATTGAAAAGTTTTCAAATACGAACAACAAAGCTACGGGGCCAAATTTCATTTTACATATTTCTTTGTACTTTAAAAAGAACAAAAATCTTAGATTAAGTGCTCTTAAGAGAATTTTTATTTTTATTATTATTATTTTTTTTTTGAAATTATACTTTGTGTGTATGCTCTCCCCCATCTTGTTTAGGGAACTTAGGTGACCAAAATCACCCTATTCATTTCCTTATTTCTTAGTCTAATCCTAGAATGAACGTCTTCTATGCTCTCCCTAAGTTTGAGTAACTTGGTTGATTAAAAAAATGACCTTTAAAGTCCTATTTTCATTTATTTGTTTTATTGCATTTGTCTTGTGGGAAAGATTTCATCACCTTCCCATAAGTTCTTTAGGGAAGTGTTGACCTAGGATTTGATCTCCTAGCATCATTTTAACCCTTCTCTATGATGAGGTATATAAATTAGGGCACATGATAATGGTATTGCCAGGGGGATAGCAACTAGTCTCTTCGATCCTAACAAAAACCTGAGTTAGGTCTGACTAAACATCAAAATCCACTAAACTTTACAAGGATGGAGTCATTATGCAATGGAATAGACCCTTGCATAATAAGTTAATTTATATGAAATCAATTTATGTGATTGCATCCATAGTGTTAGCTACACTTGGGATGATCTAGAACATGCAAAACTTATAGATTTTAGACAAATCCCCACTTACCATGGAATTTCATGTTAAATGTTGAGTGTTTCACACTCTGATTTCATTCCACGTATCAATGATTGAGAGATAGATATGGGTGCAAAAAAATCTACCTACACCTATACTTTTTTTTTGTGGATTAACACTTAATTCCTCAAAATCATTGGTATATCGGTGGAAACTTTGGTTGAAGCTACACATACACATGTTAGTTATAGGAATAGGATAAACCATTTGGGCTATTTTATATTTTCTTTAATTTTCATGTGTGTTTAAATTTGTTTATTTTTTACAAGTCCCAAATAAATTCCAAAATCAACCACATGTTTTTACACCCCTTTAACCTAGGAGGTGTTATTTTATCCATTTGATACCACACTTTACCTTAAACATTTTCAAGACATTTGTGTGTTTGTGTCATATTTTTGAAAGAGGCATCATTATGCTGCACATTTCATCCCATGTTTTTTCCTTGGATTTTTGAAACAAAGACCATTATCATACCTTTTTAGTAAGATATCATCAATATGTTTCTCATATTATTTCAAAACTTTACCTTATGTCAAACCAAGTTTGAAACCATGTATGCCTTTGGTATATAATTGGTATCATTATGTCACCCATTTGGTTTTAGAATGTTGTCTATATAGAAACCAAGTATTTTAAACCAAGTTTGAAATCTGTCTTATGAAATTTAGATTAAAAACTGAGTGGTTTATGCTTATGCATTACATAATTTTAGACTAGGCATTTACCTCTTACCTTTGAATTATGCAGCTTGGACTAATTCCTTACTTGCTTTGAAAATATTTTTTCCTATATTTTGGAAGTGGTCTATTTTCTATGTGCCTCACATCTATTTTAATTCTTATAACTAAGTTCAAAACTCTCTTTTCAAGAACAACCATAAGAACGGTAAATTTACATTTGAGTCTTCATTATCACTTGGAATTGAATGTTTTACTCATCATGCTTATTTTTTTTTAATTGAGATTGAATTTCCCAATTAGTTTTAGGTGTGTGCCTAGGATAAATGTCTTGTGCCAAGGTTAATTTTGTGTTTGAATCCATGTGCCTATATTTATTTAAAGTGTTTTGAATTATTTTAGAGTTATATTAATTGTATTTCAATTTTTAACCATGACCAAGTTGGTTTCAAAGTCTATCTTTATGCCTTCTTACCAAAGACCTAACATTTGCCTTTTGTTTTTCAGACCTAGTTATTTTAAAGTCTAGATTTGTGCCTTATTTTGAAAGACCTAGCATTTACCTTAGTTTCTAAATTTTGTTCCTAATTTTTGAGATTAACTTTTTACCTTGTTCATAAAGACTTATCACCATTTTTTGTTATTAGACATAGATTATATTTTACTCAAAATAATTTTTCAAGATCATCATTTGGATTTGTCTTTCAAATTTGACTAATTGTGCGACAAACATTTGACATAAGAGACACATTTGATACCAATTTTACCATTGATGATTTTGGAGAAATAATTCCATTCTAGGACATGTTTAAATCATTTTCAGCAATAGACCAAGTACCTATTCCTAGACCAAGGTCACTTTAAAACCTATACCTAGACCAAGACCATTTTCATAGACCAAGACCACCCTATTTGGGCTATTTTCCAAACTTAACCATTTTGGATATCATATGTTACAATCACCCTTATTTGGTTAAACTAAAGTACCAATTTCATCCTTTCAATTATAACCATACCTGATCCACTACCTATGCTATTAATTCTCTTTTGGTCTATGATATTAAACAAGCCCTATAGTGCTCATTAATTTCCTTTTCTATTAGAGATAAAGGATTAGGAACATACCCCCTTAATAATAGAATGGGTTGAAAGTATATCTTACTATCATGGTAGACCTTGTCTATAAGGGACTCATCATCCATCAAGTCCTTAAGGACTAGTGCCAAGTCAAAAGCTTTGACTTGATCCAAGGTCATTCTGGAGTAGTCCTTCAACTTGACTTCCTCTTCATCATCCAGATATTCCTAGTAACATTCAAATTAGGGGACATTGGAATATGTGGATATTCCCAATGTGTTAGTGATGTTGTCATGAACATTAGAGAATAGCCTCGCCTCTAAATCTCTCAAGGTTATTTATGTCATTTTTGCATTTGCACACTTGGATTTTGATAAAGAGGGGCATGCAAATCTTTTTATATTGATTGATAAATGATTTTTTGATTTTTGTTTTCTAGATAATATCTTGTTAGTTTTAACAGGTTCCCTCATTATCTCCATTAATGTCTATTTATCACTCACATATATCAAAAGAGTGTAAGGGTAACCACATACCCTGATGTAGGAGTAAGTGGGAAACTTGATGAAATGAGAACCCCAATTGGTAAAATTTGAATTGGTAGAATAAAATAATATCTTCCTCTCTAGTTCTTTGTCAAACATTAATATGATGCAGTAGATACATGCATCATTCACTCTCCTAAAGTGTTGCCTGCTTGCCTCAAGAATGAGGTCAAGGTAGTAATTGAACACTTTATTTGCCTCACTAGCTACTGTGTTGAGCCCTATTAAAGGTCTTCCTTTGTCTAACATATATAATAGATAGGTGGTCATGTAAAATATCCTTATGGTTTGGAGCTCCATCAACTATTTTTGGAGGGAGTCACTGATGAGTTGTGCCCAGTGGATATATTTTACATTCTAGTGAATCACCCAAATATATTGATACATCCAGTCTTAGAAGCTCTTTACATCAGGGCTACCATTGATCTTATACATTAAGATGATCATATATCCTACTTTTTCCTTGAAATCAATCTTTTCTAATGTCTTAGGAAATCTAGTGGATGCATCCTTATGGATATTTATCCATTATTTTTTAATTACCCTTTGACATCTTATGTTGTTATCTTGATAGAATTTTATGGATTATTCTAGATTTATATCTAAATAAATATCAAATTATGGTATGATAATTATAGATTCAATTAAGTCTAGGTATTGATTTAGAATCCTTTCCCATTTATCATTCAACATCTCTCTCTTATCAGCATCATAATGTTGTTCTAGCATGCGTACCAACTCAGGGATTTGCACAATCATGGGGAAAGATAATACTTGGGGAAACTGATAGTCTAAGATGATTTGGATCCAATGATTTTTGAATTTAGAATTTATCCTTGTCCATAAGTCACCTAGGTCAATGTGACCTAGTTCTATGTCTATAACCTCAGTTGTTTTGGATTCTATATTGAGAGTGACACTAGTTCCTTTAGATTTAAACTTCATCTCTTTCCCAAACATGGATTCTATAGATAATGTTGAGGTAAAACCAACTACAAATTTGGTGGGATTTATAGGTGCTAAATAAAGGTGGAAAGTCTAGTGGAACTTGGAGTTGTTCTATGTAGGTGAATACTCCACAAGAAAGTAGAGTTATAAAAGTAGGCTGAAATATTTGATGGAGATTGGAGGTGAAAATTACAAGTGTAAAATTTGATGGAACTTGGAGTTTTTTAAATAACTAGAAAACTCCATAGAAATATGGGGTTGTAACAATAGGTATAAATCCTTGATGGAAATAGGAGGTCCAAATTTTAGGTTGCAAGTTTACAAGGACTATAGAGGGATCTTTCAAGGAATATTCACCTGGTTCAAGAATATACTAGGAATATTAAATAGTTATATGAAAACCCTAGGCTTTGAATGCAAATTTTGGGAAAAAAAACCTAGGTCTTTAGTGCATAGATAAAACTTGGAAAACATGACCTTGCAAGAAAATAAACCAATAAATGAGCTTCTATGACACCACATTAAATCTTAATGATGCTTAAGTAATTAAACCCTAGAAAAAAAAAGATATCTATATCATTTTCAAGAACAAAGATAACCTAAGAAAGATCAAATCCAATAAATTATAGATTTAAGAAAAATGTAGGGGATTTAAACAATATAGTGTAGGGTGATAATGGCATCATGGCATGAGGTTCAAAGCATGGCTTGATGTCATGGATCGAGGTCAAATATGGGTTCATAATTTGAGGCATGAAGATCCAAATGTGATTAACAAGTTTAAATAATGATTTAACAAAATATCCAATTCCATTTATTTATATTTAATTTTCCTATAATTAATGCCTTGAGGTAGTGGTTGGCATAGATGGGAAGTCTACAAGAAATTTCACAATTTTAGAATTTTATAATTGAATGTTGACCTCCATATTTCATGGGCTAGGCTAGGTTGACCCATTGAAAATGATAAGGTATAACTTGGGAAACAATTTTCAATTTTTAAAATTACAAATTGCACTTGGAGTTCATGATTATGCAAGGAAGGCAGTTGGTAGGATGCAGAACTTGGATTGTAATTTACAATTTTCGAAATTGTAAATTTCTCTTTGAGTTTTGGTTTCTAGATAAAGTGTTGCGTGGGAAGAAAAACCTTGATTAAAATTTACAATTTTGAAAATTGCAAATTGCAGTCTAAGTTCTGGTTTCTTCAGGGCACTTGGTTTGTACGAAGTAGAAATCTACCTACAATTTGAAATTTTGTAAATTTTAAATTATGAACAGGGTTCCAATTTTCACTAGCTAGTGTTTTGGGGGAAGCAAAGGTCTAACTGCAATTTGGAATATTGAAAATTGCAAATTGCAATCAGATCTTTGGTTTCCACCGACTAATGTATTGTGAGATCTAGAGTCTAAGAATAAATTTGCAATTTTACAAACTGAAATTGTAATCTAATCTTTGGATTCCATAGGCTTAGGAAAATGGGTGTTTTAGGTAAATTTAAGGTTTTTTTACAAAAAATTTAGGTGTATCCCTTAGGTTATTTGAAATTTTGATATTTTTAAGACAAAATATCAATAATAATATTATAACAAACTAACCATAATGTGTTATGGTGAATTAATCACCATTTATTTTAATCTAATAAGTATAATAATAGTACTAATGTATAAAATTATGCCACAAATATGTATCTAAATCATATAACTATGAATATTTGGTGAATATAAAATTTGTTCAAGTGTGGATAACATGTTTATATGACATGCTCCCACTGATTCTATAAAATATAATAACTAGTGTAAAATGTGGACAACATGTTTTCATAATATCCCCCCACTATAACTTGGAGATTTTGAGTACTGAATAAATGTCGAGGTCATGAATTTTTGACATGCCCCAATTGAAATCTAAAATTATGTAAGTTTGGAATCCATGCCTCTATGATAAGCACCCTCCTACCCTTTTGATTTGAGAAGTAGAATCTAGTAGCTACCTTACTTCAAAAGGATAATATAACTATATAAATTGACTATGGATCACTTAATATATAGGGATAACATGTTCAAGTACATATAGAATTGAAGCAGATGGTATGTGATCACATAAATTACTAAGAGGCATGATATAGATAATGTCAATGTATATAGAGTAATAATACAAGATCAACAATTAATCAATCACACACACAAGAGCACTCAAAATCAAAGTAATAAGAAATGGTTGAAGGAGACCTCATATATGAGGCATGTTCAAATTATACACAATGAAAGGTACATGACTTTCTCAAATATCCACAAAGCATAGAATCACATATTCAAATGTCAAAATATGTGAGCAAAGACACATGGGCCATAATAAATGGAGAATATAAAAATGCTCAAATAGGAAATTCAATACAATATAATATTAATCATGTCTCAAGGATGTGCATAAGATGTAAATATAGGACAAATATAAGAAACCAACAAGAACCTAAAATACTAGTTCCTAAACATATGTGTTTTCAATAAATTAAATGTACATAGCATTTGATGTACACTACTAAATGTATAAACATGGATGGATGCATGTGAAAGTATATATAAACTCAAACATGATAATGGAAAGTGATCATAGATTAATATAACCTGGGTGTATCATGATCAAAGAGGTAGATTCCCCTAATGTATTTAGGATGTGAGTGGAGGGAAGGCCCATCATTTTAAGTGCTTATATCATATATCTAGGTATGCATGTATCAAACTCAAATGAATCATGGAAAATATGTGTCTATAAGAAAGGAATGATACTCTATCTAATAACATGGAGTAAACAACACAAGTAAAAAAATAGTACAACTAGGAATATGGTTTTAAAAATTGGTATTTTTTGAGTTTTTGTAATGTTTTTATAATTTTGTAATATTTGAAAATGTTTTTCAAAGAATACATGTACAAATAAAATTACTACAAGATGTTATCTTTATAATATAGAATTTATATTTCCAGACATATTTTTACTTTCCTTTTACCATTTGTCATTTATTATTCTATCCTAGTATTGTGGACAACTGAGTTCGCACCCTTTTTCCATTGATGAGTGAGGTTGGCTTTTTTCCTTCACTCATCAATGTTGTTTTCCATTTTTATGCACCTTTTTCCATTGTTGAGTGAGATAAGGATTATTAATACTCACTTATCAATGTTGTTTTACCATTTTATTTCTTCCTTTAAACATTGATTTATTTTCTTACCATCTTTTTTACATGTATCCTTGGTTTGATTTCATGAGTTTGACTTTCTTAATTAAGGTTTACTTGTTTGAGTTTTTTGATCTTTAGTAGCCTTAGCATTTTGCTTACCTAATTTAATCTTGTTTTTAACTTGGTCATTTGGTCTAAAATAACACTTTTCACCCCAACTTTCCAAATTCTCAAGTACATCCCATCTTCATAGCACTAGTTATCTTGGATTTTCTTGCATTTGTTTGTTTTTGCTCTTTGGTTTTGTATTCTTGGGTTTTTTTAAATAAATATCTACGCCCTATAAAATAAAAACTAATAACATAATAGACAACCATCCACTGATAAACGTAAGTCAAAGTACACATCACATTTACCTTTTAGTTATTTTATTTTCAATCATTTACTTTTATTTATTTTTGCTTTAAAGTACTACGAGTTTTTTTCAGGATTAGCATTGTGTGTTACTATGTTCTTTCTCAAAGCACCATCCCCTATTTTACCTTAGTGACATGTGATGAGATTCTAGTAGGGTGTATGTATACACATAATATTTTCAACTTTTATCAAATATTGACACTTTACATCATGTAGGAACCCATTGAGACCCAATCTCTTTGAGTGCATGCCTTAAAGGGTGCACTGAGAAAGGGGTGGGTAGACCTTTGGTGCTTCACAAGATTATTGTCCCTTGTTTCTACATTATTACCAATCCAACTAGATCTTAGAAACATTACCTAAGTTATTAATCCTCTCTTTCACATTCCTCTAGTCTTTTTCCTCTTTCCATCCCTCTTTTCCTTAGCTTAATCCCCTTTTGCTAGTCAGCTATACTAGGTCAACTAGGTCAAACCTATATTATCTATGGGTATTTTTCACTCTTTGAGTTTGTTATCCCTTCAACTGACCTAACTCAAACCTAGTGAATTATCCTCAAAAACATATAGGGTCGAATGGGTTAACCCCATATAGCCAACATATCTAGAAGGACTTAGGGTTAATTCCACCTATAAATACAAGATCATTTCATCATTATTTCAATATGAAATCAAGAGTTATTACTCACTCATGCTTCTTCATAATCTTCTCTTCCACTATTCTACTTTAGGAGTCTTATCTTAAGTTTCTTATTTGGAGAATCTAGTCTTGTGGATAAGTCTTAGATTCTTTGGCCTTTCTTAGTTATCCTTACAAACCACAACAACCTCTTGTGAAGCCCCTTTGGCTAAGGGATAGATTGAGTCTCAACGGGTTCACATTTAGGTAAGTATATTCTAACTTTTTTCTCCTCTCTTTAATAGATATAAGTAGCATAAGTGTTAGCTCAAATAATATTACTCTCCATGTTTCATGTGTTAGGGTCTTACTCATACTTAGCTTAATTGAGATTCTCTTATACATGTTTTGATTACTTTACTAACCCCTTATATTGTACCACAAGATTTGGTGTGCACTAAATTAATTTAATTTAATTTTTATTAGAATAGAGTGAATATTAAAACCTTAGAACTCTTTTAGGGTTTTTGCATGATTATGTTAGACTATATGCTTTGAAACCCTACCTCACATGGTGTATGATGACAATTGATCCCCTAATTGGGTATAGCAGATCCCCATATTGGTCATGCTCCCACTTAACAAATTTATTCCAAATCAAAAGTGTAGGTATGCTCTATCTTCTTTGAGCTAGGATTGATTTATAGACATGATGCATTTTTGATTGCATACATGATCAATCCATCTTCAGTATGAATAATTTCTTACCAATTTATTATTTGTTTGTTCATGGTGTTTTCATGTATAAGGCAAATGTTTGATATGTTTTACATATTTAGAGGTGTATAGTGATTAATGTAACAACTTTGGGGTTTCTTAGGGGTTATATGGTGTGTACCTATGTGCTTTTAAGTTGTCTTGTGCTCCTAGTTTTTCTTGGTGAAGTGCTAAATAGATGAATATGTTTCCATGGACCCATAGGGGCTTATTATGCCTAATTGAAATGTGTTAGTGCTTAAAGGTGGTATATCAAATATATGGTCAACCTGTGTGGAGTATGTTGATCCTAATATAAGTGTGATAGAATACTTCAGAGTTAAGGCATGCCTTATGACCAACCAAGTAGATGGTGATCATAAAGGCTCTATAAAGAGAAAAATCAAAGGTGAAGGTTTCTAAATTAGACAAGAAAAGAAAAGATAAGTGTGAAAGTGCTTGGTGGATGTATTGAAGAGTAGATAAGTGTAAATAATTTTTGTGTGACCTAGATTTAATATTAATGATGTTATAATAGTGTTATTATAGGTTTCAAGATTGAAAATGAGTGAAGAAGTGTAAAGTGGTCCGAAAGAATGTTTTGGATGCATTGTTTGTGTGTGAAGGCTTGAAATATTTGGAGGTGTTGATATTAGAAGGTTTTGTGTGAGTGCTCAACATCTAATACAAGTAGGTGCTTGTTTATTTTTAGGGGTTGGTTCTCCTTGTGAAGTGGGCGCTTCACTAAAATATCTTGTTTGTAAATCTATTATAGGACTATAGTATACTTGTTTGAAAACTTGAGAATGGATTTTACCCCTCATGAGGGTTTCCCACATAATCCATGTGTTATATATTTTGATCTTGCATAGTTTCCTTTATTTATTATAATATCTAGTTTATATGCTTCATGAATGATTATGCTGAGTGGTTATGAATTTGATGTTTTGGAATTAGAATTGAATTGATTACATCACTAATTAATCCCCTCTCTCAATTATTGTACCTCTAAAAATTGTTATTAGAGCCATAATTTATTTGCAAGTTTAACCAATTCAAGGTGATCATAGGTACAATGGATGACAAAGAAGTTGAGACATATCTTCAAGGTGAACTAGTATGTGCCTTATCAGAGATCAAACATCTAGAGTAAGAGAATGAAATATTGAAGAACAAAAAAGGAAGCAAAAAATTTAGATGTAACTTCCTTAATGTATTATGATATTAATGAAAACATTGATGGTATGAAGACATAAATATATAAACTAGAAAAGAATTTACAAGACATGATATATAAAGGCCTAAATCAAATATTGGATTAGTTTGAAGGTAGAGATATGACATATATAGATGTGATTTTATCTAAGTACAAGAAAAATTCTAGCTCTACCAAGGAACTTAAAGATGATTTTTTTTTTGTTATTGATGTTCAAGTAAAAGGAATGCCTAATATGAATAACTATAGGTATGTTTTCAATGGGTACTGTTACACTTGCAATAAATATGGTCATAGATATAGGGATTGTACATTCTCTTCAAAGCATATAAATTGGGTTTTATGCTACAACAATAACCAACAGGGAAATATAACTACATACTATAAGAGGACCTATTGGAAAAATCACATATAAGTCATTGACACCATCAAAAGACAAATCCAAGATTAGATAAAATAAGAAGTAGAATTCATGTAGTGCACCAAAGGAAGAGTCAATTTTTGTTCAAACTGCCTTACATATTCAAGAAGATGAAAATAAGAAATGGTACATAGACAATGGATGCTTAAGACATATTATATGAGACAAGAACAAGTTTATCTCTCTCAAAAAGCATAATTTAGGTTTAATGAGATTTGATGACATTAATTTTGCTTACATAGTTGGCAAAGGGTCTGTAAGTTTGGATAATGGTCATACTAGAACTAAAAATGTTTTATATGTAGAAGGTTTGAAACAAAATCTTCTAAGTGTTAGCCAAATGTGTAAGCAAGGAAATGTTCTAAATTTTCATGGTCAAGGATGTGAAGTGAGAATAACCAATTCTATAAAATTATTTATAAATATTCACAAGGCAAATAACAACTTGTATGTGTTCCATGAATCCAAAAGGGAGGAGTGTTTAATGAATCAGTTAGAGGAAAGATGGCTTTGGCATCACAGACTTAGACATATGAATTTTGATAACTTTATTAGGATTAGTTCTAAAGGGTTGGTGAGGCATATGTCTAAAATCACTAATATTCCTCATGCTATATATAAGGCATGCCTTCATGGGAAGAAACCAAAAGAAGATATAAATCTAAGGAGAATTTCACCACAGTACCATTGGAGTTGATCTACACTGACCTATGTAGAACTAAAATAACTCAAGTAATTTAAGGTAGCATCTAATTCATGGTATTAATTTATAATTTCACTAGGATGACTTGGATATATTTCTTTAAATAGAAATTACTAGATTTTTCAAAGCTTAAAGCATTCAAATATCTTGTTGAAAATGAAAAAGGATCAAAAATCAAGTGTGTGAGATCACACAAAGGAGGTGAATTTTGGTCTTATGAGTTTGATACTTTTTATGAAGAATAAGGGATTAAAAGACAATACTCTACTGCTAAGACACCATAATAGAATGGGGTAGTTGAAAGGAAAAACATAACTATCCAAGAGATGAGTAGAACTATACTTCAAGATTCCAAATTATAAGATATTTTTTGGGAAGAGGTTGCTAATACATCAATATACATATTAAATGGATGCCAAGTTATAGTAAATGGTGATAAAATTCCATATGAGCTATGGAAAAATAGGACAACTAATGTCAAACATTGTAGAGTGTTTGGAAATAAGTGTTTTATCAAGAGGGATGAAGAAAATCTTGGTAAATTTGACTCAAGATATGATTAGGAAATTTTCTTGGGTTACTCCTCCATAAGTTATACTTATAAATGTTCCAATAAGAGAATCCACAAGGTTGTTGAAAGTTCTAATGTAAGAATTGAAAAGGTAGGTGAAATCAAGAAGCCTAATTTAAAGATAAATTATACTTTCAAGATCATTAATTCAAATAATGAAGGCATATCTAACCATTGAAATGATGAAAAGGAAGAGGCAAGTTAGAACACTAAATCCCCATCTAGGAGAATACATAATGATCATCTAGTTTCCTAAGTAATTGGAGATGTGAATGCTAGTTTGAAGACTAGATGGAGAACGTTGATTAATCAAAATCAACAAGAAATAGCTCTATTATCCAAGGTTGAACTTAAAACATTCTTGGAATATAGAAAAGATGAAAATTGGACATGTGTAATGGATGATGAACTTGATTAAATAGTAAAAAATGAAACATGGTATTTGGTACCTAGGCCAAAATATAAAAAATGTGATAGGAACTAAGTTGGTTTTCATAAACAAGATGAATGAGAATGGAGAGGTGAAAATAAATAAGGCTAGACTGGTGAGTAAAGTATATGATCAAGTTGAAAAGGTAGATTTTGATGAGAAATTTTCTCATGTGGCAAGAAAGGAATAAATTAGACTCTTGTTATCATATGCAAGCTTCAAAGGTTTCAAAGTTTACCAAATAGATGTGAAATCTGCATTTTTGAATGGCAAGTTAGATTAATAAGTTTATATTGAGCTACCTGAAGGTTTTTCCATGACATGTAATCAAGACTATGTTTTTAAACTAAAGAAGGCTTTATATGGTCTTAAACAAGCCCCTAGATCTTGGTATGATATATTAAACAAGTATCTATTGAGCCAAGGCTTCAAAAGAGGGGTAGTTGATAGTAATTTGTATATTAAGATAGATGGCACTCATCAATACTAGTGGTAGTCTATGTTGATGACATAATTTTTGGATATGATAATGAAAACATGAGTAGAGAGTTTGCAGATGCTATGAAGACTGAGTTTGAAATGTCAATGTTGGGAAAACATTTTTTTCTTAGGATTGTAGATTAACCAAATTGATGTATAGATATTCATTTCAAAAGCAAAATACATAAAATATATGATAAATAAGTTTGACATGTTGGATTTTAAGCCAATGAGTAATCTAATTATCACAACATGCAAGTTAAGTAAATGATATGACTCACCAAAGGTTGATCAAACCTTGTATAGATCCATGATTGGAATTATTTTATACTCTACTTCTTCTAGGATAGATATAATGTAAGTAGTAGGCCTTGTACGTAGGTTTCAATCTAATCCCAAAGAATATCACTTGAAATCAGTCAAAATTATCTTGAGGTATCTCAAGAACACCATATAATATGGTTTATGGTACCTTAGGATCAAAACATTCACTCTAAGGACATACGCTAATACAGATTGGGTAGGATGTGTAGATGATAGGAGGAATAATAGTGGTGGTGTTTTTTTCATGGGTGAATGCTTGGTATCTTAAATAAATAATAATTAAGCCTTTGTATCCCTATCAACTTCATAATTTGTGTATATATCTATTTCTTCCTATTTTACTCACGTAATATGGATGAAGCAAACCTTGGAAGACTATGAGGTAAGACAAAATAGACATTGTCCTATCTATTGTGAAAATAATAGTGAAATTATTATCTCTAATAATCATGTCATAAACTCAAAAAATAAGCACATTCATATTGTATATCATTTTTTGAGAGAATAAGTGAGTAATCAAAGTGTTAAATTGGAGTATGTGCCTACAAAAGAACAACTTGTAGATATTATGACTAAACCATTGATAAAAGCAACATTTTATATCTAAGACAAAGCATGGGAGTCATTTCCTTGTCCATATATAATTATAAGTTCATTGGTTAATGGTTAAAAATAATTTCATGAGCTTGAACTAGAGATTTGTTATGAAAAGCTTCAAGAAATCTGTTTAGGGACATTGGTTCTAAAAGCAAGTTTTAGTCAATTTTTGATGTTTGGTTTAGTAATTAAAATCATGAATCATGAATTTAAGGTTGATATTGAGGGTAAATAATATGTTTCAAAGTATATTACATGGGGTTTCATGTATTGTATTGGTCACATACATCTTTAATTACCATTTGCTTAGTTTGACCATATTACTCAATGTACACTTTCTAATATGAGCTTTTCATGAAAATTTAGTTTATTTGATATCTATGAAGCTAAAAAAGGGTTGATGATATTTGTATTTTATGTTTCCATGTGAAAAATGTTTTGAAGATATGTCATATTTCTAGTATGATCATTATAAGGTGTGTTGGCATAGTGATTATTATGCACACAGGGTCTACATGCACAATTTGACTAGTTCTATGTGTCAAATAAAGATTGGTGAGTGTTTATAATTAATTTGTGGAATATAAGGATATGTTTACCTCATTTAGTTGTGATATAGGTGGTTTTAGTCTTTTAAGGTATTTTTAGGGTAAGTTGTAGATTTTTGAAGGCTCTCAGGTATGATTGTCCTTACTTAAGGGATAGCAAGTCAAAAGCCATTTCATGTTAATATGGGTTACAATAGGATTGAAACTTAAAAAAAATTTATAGAAGAGTGTATTGGTGACCTCAAGGCATGAGAGAAGTTTTAGGAGTTGGAGTTGATTATAAGATGGTAAGATGACCACATTTCTATTTAATGCCCAGTTTTTGCACCATATGAGTTAGTGACCTTGCCAATGGATTTGAGGTATAAGGATGATTAATCCATTTAAATGTACAAAAGGTTGTTGAAAAAGTATTTAAAAATCATCTATAAGTGTATATTCTGTTCTATGGTTGAGATTTTTTTACAAATGGAGGGCTAATTGGTAGGTTAGTTTGTGAAGAAGTTATAGTACAAAAGAAGTTTTGGATTATGATTCTTGGCATGCATGAGGGAGAATATGAGTATAATATAGATATTAAATTTCAAGTCATGAGGCTAAATACACATAAATTTATGGTATTTTCAAGGTTTAGGTAGGGTTATTAGGCCTCTAGGCAAGGCTAGTGCGAAGAAGAGTGTTTTTTGGTCATTTTCTTCAAAAGACAAAGGTATGATTGTCCATAAATATGTTTTTTAGTTGAATTTTTTTTCATAATATATGTTTGAGAAATATATTTAATGTTCAATATTAATTATATGGGTATGTTTTGAGAGAAAATTTGAAGCCAAATATGAAATTTCATCATGGTTCAAGATGGTTTGAAGGTGCTTAAGGGGTGCCTAAGTTCAGGTGACTTAGGGTGGTACCTCTTAGTTTTATCAAGGTGTTATGACTCCTATTTGATTAATATTTTTAATTTATTGTTCATATAGTATTTAATTTTCAAAGAATATTTTTTTCCATGATCAGGCTTGAGGTGGTCATGGTAGGGATTGGCATGCACAATGATAGAGGAAGTTTCTATCATCTCTAAGAGGTGATCCCTTCATTATTTTTTATTTTAAAAAAATTGAAGATCCTCATGATCAGTAGGTAATCCAAATTTATCATTTTTTTAAGGGTGAAAAAATATTATGTGCATAAGTAAGGTTTCAAATAGTGTATATGAGTTAAGATTTATGCATAGTTCTCAATGACAAATTGTGCCTTAGTGATCATGCATGGATCCTACTATGTTTTCTTAGTTAGGAAAGGTGATGGATGTTGGTGATGTATTCACCATGTTTTATGGGTAATATTATGGGTAAATATTTCTTGGATTAATTAATTAAATGAAATTAATTAATTGGATTAGTCTTATGAAGGTCTAGGTTATCCTAGTCATCTTGGCAGATCTTTTTGAGTAAGCAGATTGATGACATCAGCATTCACACATGTGAAGGTGTTAGAAGAAAGTGGTCACATAGGTTTGTTAATATTTTTTCATATATAATATTTTTTTATATTATAGGTCTTGACATGTGTCTATTAAAAGTTATGGTATTGCAAAGTTGGTCTCCCAGTAGATTTCAGTAGTTTCCATAGTCAAATTTGCATTAAAAAGTGATCATTGGAATTCAAATATTTGAATTTACAAAATAAAACCAATCATCATTATTTTAAATATAAATTTTTATGATAAATGAATTTAATGGTGGTATAAAATTAAAATTGGTATATAACTTCAAGGGAAATCGAGGAAAAATGACTAAAAGGTTTGACTGGTCGTACAACTACATTTATTGTGGTTCAAAGTTGACTAAAGGTTTGACCTTCTTTTGTAAATAACCCTAAAAGGATGTTTGTGTTTTTATTGATAGTTTTTAGGTGTTTCAATGTTAATTATATATTGGAGAGTATTTTAGACTCCCTTAGGATCATCGGTATGGATTTTGGAGGTTTGACCAATCCATATTAGTATGAACAATTACTTACAAGTTTATTATTTGTTCATTCATGGTGTTTTCATGTACAAGAAAAATATTTTATAGGTTTTACATATGAAAAGGTGTTTAGTGATGAATTTAATAATTTGAAGGTGTCTAAAGTTTCATGTGGCATGGACCTATGTGCTTTGAAGTGGTCTGGTGTTCCTAGTTTTACTCGGTAAAGTGCTAAAAGGATGAATAGGTCTTCATGGACCTATAAGGGCTTCTTAGGCCTAATTGAAAGGTGTTGGTGCTTAAGGGTGGTGTATAAAATCATGGTAGACCTATGTGGATTATTTTTATCCTATTATAATTTTGATATAATCCTTAAGATTTAAGGCATGTCTTATGTCTGACCAAGTATATGGTGATCATGAAGGCTTTATATAAAGAAAAATTAAAGGTGAAGCTTTCTAGAGTTGATAAGCAAAGTAAATAGAAGTGTGAAAGTTCTTGGTGGATGTATTGAAGAGTAGAGTAGTGTGAGGAATTTTTGTGTGACCTACAGGTCATATTTTTGATGTTATAATAGTGTTCTTTTAGGGTTGAAGATTGAAGATGAGTAAATAAGTGTAAAGTGATTCAAATGGTTATTTTGGATGCATTTCTTATGTGTGAAGGATTGAAAGAGTGTTAAGGGTTGAAGAGAGTTATTATTCAATATTTTCCATTATATTATAAGGTAATCTTAGATGTGGATGTGTTGATATCAGAAGGTGTTGTGTGGGTGCTCAACATCTAAAATAAGTGGGTGCTTGTTCATGCTTAGGGGTTGGTGATCCTTGTGAAGTGGGTGCTTCACTAAAATATATTGTTTATAAATATCTTATAATATTGTATTAAACTTTTTTTTATACTTGAGAGTGGTTTTTATCCCCCATGAAGGTTTCCCATATCATCTATGTGTTATGTGTGTTGATCTTGCATAGTTTCCTTTGTTCATTATAATAGCTAGTTTATATGTGTCATGAATGCTTATATTGAGTGGTTAAGATTTTGATGTTTTTTAATTGTAATTTAATTTAATGCATCATTGATTCACCTTCCCCCCCTCTTAGTTATTTTACCTCTAACATTCCCATCCTAGTCTAATTATGTATTGAGACCTACACTATTGGATTATCAAAAATAAACTATTATATTAGAAAAGAGAAAAACCATGTAAAAATTATCACATAAAAAATTATGTTAGGGAATCACCAAACATTATACTGAATATATATTCCATACATTCATGCTCTTGAACTAAAAACATTCATACATAAATTTACCATGCAAAACAAGGTTATTTTTCCATTCTTGAACTTTTATTGCTTCCTTCCCAGATTTCCAACTCTTTACATTAATAATAATAATAACCTCAAACCATTACACACATTTTAACTCATAAAAATTTTCTAACTAAATCTTGCACAGCTCCCACATATGCCCATTCTTGGTGACTAGCCTTGTTAGGCATTATGTAAGGTGGGAACATGGAGAATATGATAAAATAAAGAGTGTCAAACCATAAAGACAATTATAATAACTAAAATAACCCTATAAACACCAAAATACATCATTATCACCTAAAAAAAACATGAATTAAACCATATAAACTATGAAAGCAATTCAAATATTTGAATTGGCAGTTTTGGCAAGAAAGTTCTAAATGAACTCTAATTCAAATTTTGTGCAATCCTAAGACCTATAAATGACTAAAAATTGACATATATGCATAATAAGGCCTATAATTCATCAAAAAACTATAATAAAAATTCAAAAATGATCAAAAGGGTGATGATCCTACATCAAACTACTAGGCTTAAAATCTCTCATGAGCTGCTACTCATGAATCATGAATGTTCTTAGGTTGTTCATCATATTGTAATTAATTTCATATATCTTATCCTTTTATTAAATAGTATTTATCTTCTCTCTATACCTCTTGCATCCCATGGTCTTCTTAGGAGTGCTAAGGATTGGCACAATCTTACATCCTCTTCAAGTGTGCATCTTTATTTTTTTAGGTCAATCTAATTTTTTTTTATCTATAAACCTTCTTCAACTATACCTTCACATGCAAAAAATCTATTAAATAAAACCTCTTATTTATTATACTCCTAGCTCTACTCCTTTGCACTTTTCTTTTCTTTGGTGTACTCATAGTTTCTATTTTCATAATTGACTTTAAGATTCCCATTCTTATCCTTCACTTAGTTCACTCTCTCTTCATTATTCCTTAACTTCAAAACATCATTTTAGTCTTCATTTTCTATGCCAAGATATTCATTATACTATTCATCTCTCACAAGTGTCTTGTTCTTATGAACATGCTCAAATAATCTATCACTTTTCTCTCATGTACATTACCTTGTACTATGATCATTGTTTTCTTCTCTTTTTCCATGTTCATTGGCTCTTTGATGAAGATACTTCCTTTTATAGACTATTCTTCACATCCCATTTTCTCACTATTTTAATCCCCAATTTTGAAAATTTTATGGTCATTCTTCTATACAACTTCCTCTTTTTCATCCACTAATTGTTTACTTGGTGCTTTGTTACTAATATTGCTTTCCATGGAAATATCCTTCAATAAAATTACCTTCTTAATGAACTTTTAAAGATATTCCATACTTTTTATTAAACATAACTTATTAGACAACCCAATAAATAAATTATCCACATGTTCATCTATTAAAATCTAAAATTTTGAAGATAAATCAGGTTATTTGTGAGCTATAACAATTAATTTTTGCTGATCGAAAGACAAATTGCTTGTTTCATCCTTATTAACCCACTGTAGGAACTATTTATTGCCTATAATTAGCACCTTATAACTTCCTTTCATTTTTTCATACTCTTACTTCAATGGTATAAGTGTATGCTTATGTCTTTCTTTTTCAAAGGTATACGTGTTTATTTCCCCATTATGAATGGCTTTGATATCATACTACTAAGGTCTTCCTCAAATCATATGACACACATCCATTGGTATTATGTTACATATAACTTTGTTTTTGTATCCTCAAAACTAAAAATTTACCCAACATTATTCATTTACAATAACTTGTTGCCCCTTTTAAAGCCATGAAACCTTATATGGAGTTAGACATGCCAACTTATTCAAACCAAACTTTAATACCATCTCAATTGACACTAAATTATCTGTACCGCCTGAATCAATCACCATTTTGTAACACTTACCTTTATATTGTCATGTTGTCTTGAATAAGGTATTTATTTGGGTAGGCTCTTTCTCCTTGGTTAATTTTATCATCACTCTCCTGATCAGAAAAGACTCACCAACTTCTAGTTCTTCTCTATGAGATTGATAACCCACACTCTCTTCCTCTATTTATACTACTTGATTTCTATGTTCCATTCTAGAATTGTCATCTTGAGAGTCCTCTAGACACTCCCAAAACCTATGACTAGTAAACTTATTACGCTTAACACATTTTATAGTGAATCCATTAAAGCCTATTCTTCTTAGTATGTATCCTCCTCTATAGTATGGTCTCCTTCCTCTAAATCCTACTATTAAATTGAATGCATGTTATTGTCTTTGTGAACTACTTTCTCCTTCCTCTTATACCTGCAATTTACTTATATCTACATTCTATCATCTATCTATAAAAGGTTTATTTTTTCCACTTGAGTTTTGTGTTTGCCTTCTATTTAGATTGTATTTTACTTTAAAATTATATTTATAACACTCCTCAAGTGTTCCTAGACTTTCTAGATTGAGTTTATCTTGAATATTATACCTTAACACATTAATATACTTTGAAATTTTCTCCACATCCTCTTCTACATGGACTTATCTGATTGTCAACTTGTATAATTCCTTGATATACTTTTTAACACTCATCTCCTTTTGTTTCAAATTATACAATTTATTGAATAGGTTAGTATGATAATCACTAGAAAAAAAATTCTTCCAATTTATATACCATCATGTCCTAAGATTTGATCTTGGCTTTTCCTTTATTTCTCCTTTCATCTTGTACATAATCCCACCAAAGCGATGAATTTCTTTTCAATTTTGTATAATAAAAATTTACCTTATTATCCTCAGGTACATTTTCATATTCAAAATATTTATATAACTATATAATACAATCAATCAATTCATCCCAATCTAGGATACTTACATAGGTAGGAATCTCTATCTTTGGCTTTCACCCCTATCTCATCACTACCTTTAGTATTCTATCAATTCCTTTCTCTTCATATTCTTCATCTTCTTCTTCCTCCTCTGGTACTTGTGGTTATTCTTCCCTATCATTAATATCCCCTATTACAAATCCTCTCCTCTAATTAGCCTATAATATTATAAGTCTTGCCTCAAATATTATCCTCGGGTTTATTAACTCCTCCAAGATTGCATCTCCCATCTAGATACCTACTCTTCCACCTCCTCTTGTATTCTTCCTAAGTGAAATTTTGGATTATCAAACAAACTAAATAAAAAAAACAATAAATTAAATCTTACCTCAAAGATTTTCACCTTCCTTCAATCCTCATTCAAGTATAAAACTTGATTTGATACCAATCTAATGTAGAGAGAGTTAACTAAAATTGTGAATTTCTTATTCAGCACTATTCTCTAATATCTGTTCTCAAAGATAAAGATTTTAGGTTTTGAGAATATATAGAGGATATATACAAACCAAGACCATTTTTAGAGACCCATTCTCCTCTTACAGCTTCACAAGAAGTTTCAATTCTTAATTATCAAGGAAGACCTAATAACTTCACTAGTATTTTCTCTAATTAGGCCTAATTAGGTCTTCTCACTAACAAAGTCTTAAGTATTGCACTTTATGGTTTAATATAAAATAAAAACAAAAATAATAACATATATTATGTTAAAACAAAATAATTTACAATTTTTCATTAAATTATGATGGTGGAATCACAAGATAAAGGAATTTAAATGTAAAAACCCTAGTTTAGGGTTACTCAGACCTATGTAAGTCTGAGAGGCTATAAAAAGGGATATTTTGAATTAATATGAGTTAAAAAAATAATAATACTTGATTAATTTATTCCACAAAAATATTCATCTTTTTTAATAGGTATAAGGTTTGAACAACTATCAAAAGTCCATAATTTGAAGATTTACAAAATTCTCAGACTATCTACCAGACTGTATGTATGCTAAAGATAAATGGAGTGAAACCTTACATTATAAATGGATTTATAATAATTTTAAAATGTTAAAATATTCAATCTTATACTCTTTATGACCATATTCAACATTCAAATACTTGACTTGGATTCAAAATGACTGCTCTATCCTTCTTGATTTTTTGATTGTGCTAAAAACACAAAATTCTATAACACACTAACATATATGAAAATTTTTAATCTTTTTACTATATAAAACTAATGTAAACATTTTTAAATGAATAATGAGACTCTAAATCACACCTCCATCATGAAAATAAATGGATTCAATTCAAAAGGATACATCCAACTTCTTTTTCTAGACTGTGATAAAATAAAGTCTTCTCATCCTTGTCTAAACTGTGTATTAAGACCTACAACAATGGCTTAGAAATAATAAAATATAAAACCATGTAAAATTTATCACATAAAAAAATTATGCTAGGTTTTCACCAAAATTTATCTTGAATCTTTATTCCATTCATTCATGTTCTTGAACTAAAAATAGTTATACACAAAATTACCATGCAAAATAGGGTTCTTCTCCATCATTGATATTTTTCTGATTCCTTAATAGATATAAATTTTTTTAAATTAATAATAATAATATATTGAATCCATTCGATAAATTTTAACTCATAAGAAGTTTTTAACTAAATTTTGTACATCTCCCACATATGCCCATTCTTGGTGACTAACCTTCTTAGGCATTATGTAAGGTGGAGACATGGATAATATGACAAAATAAAGAGTGTAAAACCATAAATACCATTATAATAACTAAAATACCACTATACACTCCAAAATACATCATTATAACTTTAAAAAAACATGAATTAAACCATAGAAGCTATGAAAGTAATTCAAATATTTGAATTGGCAATTTTGGTAAGAAAGTGACAAATGAAGTCCAATTCAAAAGCTTTGAAATCCTAAGATATATAAATGACTAAAAATTTAAATTTATTCCTATTAAGGCCTATAATGAATCAAATCACTATAATAAAAAGTAAAAATTTATAAAAAAGGTGATGCTCTTGCATCAAGCAGCTAAGAACCAAGTCTAAAGCATCAAAGAAAATCAAGAGCCATAATTTTAAAGTATCAAAAACATATTTAAAAATGCATATGTATAGAAAATAAGCATAGTTTTACAATAAATATATGTGAGATAACATTTTAGGCTTTATTTCCCTTCTTGGAGTACTGGATACATAGGTAATGGTCAATCATCAAGGGGTGATTGGAATCATTTTATCCCATTACACTCCACTTTATTTTTAGTTAGTTTAAATATTTCAATGTTAATTTAATGTTTAAAATTTAAAAAAATGAAAATAATGAAATAAAAATGACACAAACATAATAGTTATGTATGTCATCCCACTCTATAGACATAGGCATACAATGTGAAATAGTTAGATTTTTTTCATAGTTAACACTTGTTTATAGTCAACAAACGTGAATGACCTATGTTATTTTTAAATTAGCATGGTCATGTTAAATCATATTTTTAAATTGTTTTAAAAATATTACACTATCACAACTCTTATTTCTCTATCTTTATTTATAAATAATCAGTCATAGTGTCTTGGGACAAGTCTAAAGTTAACATACATGACCAACTTGTGTTGTTATCTAGGGAGCATGGACCTATCAAGAAATAATTTAAATTTTTTTTCCTGATCCTAAGAATGAAAAATATAATCCCTTATTGATTTTAAATTTAAAATATCTAAAAAAATCAACAAAAAGTATGGTTTGAGCTCAGTAAATATCTTCTTAATGTTTTCCAAAATAACAATTTCCCATATTGATCAATTTAAAAAAGTAGAATTCTTATTAATTATATATCTTTAACATTATTATATCTATAAATTTTTACACCTATTATTACAAAATATATATTTTTTTAAAATCAAACATAGGGTAAAGCATATTATTGGAGCCATACATTTTTTTATCATTTCTTTCTTTTGCAATTTTTGTTCTAGGGTTTTAGCTAAATTCCTAACTTATAGACAATAAAGAGAAATATAATTTTATTTTAATATATTTTATTGAGTTATGCCTTATGATTTTTATTTGAATTCAAGGCTTCAGATGTAATTTATTATTTCCTTGCACAAAAATATTTACCTTTTTTGGAGTCCTTTTCATAAAATAATTCTAGAAACTATGATCTAACAGTTTTAAAATTCATATGATTTTTTCATTTTGGGAAAAGTAGTATGTAGTTTTAAATGATACATGTTATTATGGGTATTAATATAATACTTAATCCATTAGACATAAATATATACATATTTTTATTTTAAAGTAACTCATGATATATTGGAAAAGTTTAGAGTTTTAAGTTTTTTCCATAGTAAGCCTTGTTGAGGTGTTGATAATGATGTCTCAAAGGTGTCCAAGAATTTCCATGATTTAAAAAATAATTTTATTTAGGTGTCATGTATGGTATAAGGTTAATGACAAAGTTTTCCTTATTGCTCATGCATGGATCTTGTAGTATTTACTTGGTTAGGCAAGGTGATGGATGTTGGTGACATGTTGACCATGTTTAAGGGGTAATATGAGGGGTAAAGATGCTTAGGGTAATTTTTGAAGTGTAATAAATTCATTGTAATGTAATTTTTAAGGTATATGTTAGCCTAGTCACCTTGGCAGATCTTCTTGAGTAAGTAGATTGGTGATGTCATCATTCACATGTGAAGGTGTTAGAGGAAAATGATCACATGGGTTTGTTGAGTTTTGTGCCTAGTTCATATGTTTCAAATTTAAGGTATTGAAATGAATCCTATCAAAATTTATGGTGGTTCAAAGTTTTCATCCTAGTCAAATTTATAATTTTTCCATACTTAGCCAAATTTGCATTCAAAAGTGATTGTTGGAATTCAAATATTTGAATTTACAAAGGAAAACAAGTCCTCAATATTTTGGATATAAATTTTGATGTGAGATGAATTTTATGGTGTATAAAAATAAAAATGGTAGATATATTCAAGGGAAATATTGGAAAAATAATTTAGAGGTTTTATTGATAGTACACCTACATTTATTGTGGTCCAAAGCTGATTGAGGATTTGACCATCTTCTACAAGTGACCTAAGAAGGTTATTTTAGTTTTTATTGATGGTGTTTGGATGTTTCAAGGTGAATGATCAATTGGAGAGTGTTTTAGTCTCCATAAGTATCATATTCATGGATTTTATAGGTTTGACCAATCCATATTCAATATTAACAATTACTTACAAGTTGACTATTTGTTCATTCATGGTGCTTTTCATATACAAGGTAAAAGATTGATAGCTTTTGCATATGTAGAGGTGAGTAAGGATAAATGTAATAAATTTATGGTATCTTAGGTGTCATGTGGTTAGGACCTATGTTCTTGGAAGTGGTCTATTTTTCATTTATTTCTTGATAGACTGTAAAAGAGGTGAATATGTCTCCATGAGACCTATAAGGGATACTAAGGCCTAATTGAAAGGTGTAGCTGATAAAGGGTGATCCATGGATGCTATGGTAAACGTATGAAGTTGGTATTTAGATATGAATAATTTTTATAGAGCCTTAAGAGTTAATGAAAGTCTTATGAATTACCAATAATTTGATTAAAAAGTATATTCTATAAAGAGCAAAATCAATGGTAATGGTTTCTAGTGTTGTTGTGCAAAGTATAAAGAAGTTTGAGTGTGATTTGTGGATGGATTGAAGAGTAAATAAAGTTGAGGAATGTGTTCATGACCTATAGGTCATATTTATGATGTTATAACAATGTTATTTTAGGTTTGAATATTTAATATGAGTGAATAGGTCTAAAGTGATTCAAAAGGGTGTTTTTGATGCATGGCTTGTGTATGAAGACTTGAGAGAGTGTGAAGGATTGTAGATAGTTAGTATTCACAATTAATCCATCAGATTAGAAGGAAATAGGAGGTTTGGATGTTACCATTTAATAGGTGTTGTGTGTGTGCTCAACATCTAGGACAAGTTGGTGCTTGTTTATGCTTAGGGGTGGGTGTTCCTTGTGAAGTGGGTGCTTCACTAAAAGGTCTCTTATTTGTGATCATATTATAGGATAAGTAGTCTATGTGTTTTAATAATTGAGAGTGGGTTTTATCCCCCATAATGGTTTCCCACATAATTCATGTGTTGTGTGCTTGATATTCCATTATCTTCCTTGTTCATTGCAATGAGTAGTTTGTATGCTTCATGAATGTATGTGTTAAATGGTTAAGAGTTGAAAGAAATGGAATTAAAGTTAGATTGCATTGAAACACTTATTGTACCTCTAAAAATTGGTATCAAATCCACACTTTATTTGTAATTTTAACCACTTGAAGGTGACCATAGGTATAATAGAATACAAAGAGGATGAGACATATCTTCAAGGTGATATAATATGTGCCTTATTAGTGATCACACATCTAGAGGAAGAGAATAAAATATTTAAGAACATGATAGGAAGTAAAAATTTAGACTTGAATTTCTCTATATGTTATGAGATTAATGCAAGTATTGATGATGTGAAGACATAAATAGACATAATAGAAATAATAGTCAAGAATTTGTAGGATATGGTGGATAAAGGCTTTAATCAAAGGATGGATAATTTGGAAAGTAAAGCTATGACATATATAGATGTTATTTTATCTAAAGATAATTAGAATTTTATATCTACCAAAGAATTCAAGGATGAGAAGTCTTGGGTTATTAATGGTCAATCAAGGGGGATGACTGATATGAACACTATTTTATTCTTTTGGGAATTAAGTGTTTAATTCCTAAGTAAATAAAGGTCTGAGTAAATGTAAATTAGTAAATAAATATGATTTTATTAACCTAATAATTTGTGAAAAATAGATATGTATTTTATATTTTCTAAAAATAGTAGGAAATGTAGAGAAATCAAACTTATCTTATTTTGGGTTGAAACAAATGATTCAGGACCTAGAAATTGCTATGCAAGGATGAAAAATTATCACAAATAGGACCTAAAACTTTATTTTTTGATTAGATAAGAGCAATAAACTCAAGAAACCCTACCACTTGGTGTTATAGTCCACTTTTTAGAGCTGTTGTCCACTTTTGGTGCTATTGTCTAGTTCAGTGTTGTTATCCTAGTGGTCTAGCTTTTTTGGGTTTTGTTTAGTAGGCCTATAACACCCTAAAAGTGAAATATCAAAGATTTATTCTATGTGGAGCTCATTATGTGTCTAATTTAATCTTCAAAACCCTTAAGAGATCCTGGTACATGAAATTGATTAACAAAATTGGGAAAAAATAAGGGGTTAGTGTGTAAAGGATATGCTAGATGCACTTCACACCCCACATGTGGGCATGTTACCTACATACCAATACTCTAAAGAGGGATCAAGATAATATAGTTATCCAATTAAAGTTCTTGGTATAATTTATATATGATTAATGCAATATGAATGAAAATGTGGATGTGCTTTAGATGACTAAGAACTAGTGTAATGACTTGAATAGGATTGGAATAGTGTTAGAAGGTTGTGTGCAAAGAATAGGGAAGAGTGCTTGAGTACACTTGTTTTTATTCTTATGTCTCTCTTGAAAATGAGTGCCAACCCTTCTAAATGGACATTGAATGGCATGTTATATGGAAACTAATGATTTTGGGTTAGATGATCTCATATTAGGTTGATAGGGGAAAAGATTAATAATCAATAAAACCTAATCATTAGAGGTGAAAATAAACTTGGACAACAACATCAAAAACATGACACCCCTAAATTATGACACTCCTGTCCAAATTGGGTGTTATTTTTCAAGGATTATGAGCCCTTAGGGGATGGATCTAGGTCTGAGAGTGATGCCAAGGTTTCAAAAAGCTAAGTCTAGGAAGCTACAAGTGACTGGGAATTAGTGAAAGTCTATTCGAGAAGGGTTGAATGAGTAAGAAATGACCTATAATTTGGGTGCTATTATCTATGCCTAAGTCATCCAATTTCACATTTTATATGACTAAATTTACCCCCCTTTATTTTATTGATGAAATAAATTGAAATACTAAGGTAAAGGAAAAATAAAAAGCATACCTAAACTTAGCTATAAGGGAAAAGCTCATGAAGCTATGTGATACTAGATGAGCATAGAGAGAGCATGCTATGATGTGTGAATATATAAATAAAAAACATGAAGTAGATCAATTATTACTAGATATGTTATATTTAAAATAAGAACATACAAAAAATTGAGTAAAGGAAGAGAGAGGAACAAATACACCTCACCTAGTACATGAACCAATACAAAACTTATTGTGATGCTAGATTATGCTAAGTATGTGTTAAATAAAGAGTAATATCATGAATGAAGATGAGTGTTAAATTACCTAGAATGTGGCTCAATAATGCAAAGTCTATCCCTTTAACTCCATCATCACCAACTAAGTAAAGTTAATGAATCATGTGTGTGATAATCGATGTCTAGACTATGTGTCCAATCCCTATGAATAGGTGGTTCAACAATACAAAGGCTATCCATTTAGATCCATCATTGCCCCATGAAATGAAGCTATGAAGTGATACTAGTATAAAATAGATGTCATATGATATGGATCGTGGAGCTCATAAATGTGTTAGAAATTTGACACTATGGCATGGATAGCTGAATGTGTGCTAGAAACTAGGCCACCCTTAGCCATTTCAAAAGATGGAGATTAAGTTTGTATGAAATCCACTCCAAAACTAATGTACCAGTATTATATGAAATCCAACTTAGGAACTTAGGTACTTAGAAAGTTAAAATTGTGTGAAATTTTAACTCAAATGTGATGCTAACCACCTATAGATGGAGTAAGGCACGCAACTATTAAGAATGCCTGGAATAAACTAAACTTAAACAAAAGAATATTAATGTGCCACTCACATTGCCCTAATCACTGATGTTTGAAAGATGGACTTGAATATAGAAGTTATGCCAACTACCCAATTTAAAATAAAAGTGAGAACCATCATTCTACACATGATAACCCCCTATATCTGTGAAAACTATACTAAAACTACTTGATCTAGAAGTGCAAAAACTATCCCTAGACTAAACTTTTTGTATATTTTTTGGAAACCTTGAGTGTTTTCCTACCTAGATAGGAGTGCCAAACTATGGACACCCTTGTTTTTAGTGCTACTATCCCATTTTTTATTCTACTATATATTTTTGTCACTACTATCCATTTTTTGTGATACTATCTAGTGTGAAAACTAACTATTGATCTAAGATTGTTCCTATTTTTATGCTCTAATTTGACTGGTTTGACCTCTATATTCTATGCTAAATGTTTTGAATTCCACTATTTCAATTGCTAGAAGGTTTTATCTTTGTGACAAATCCCCTATTGAATGCCCCATCTTCTAAGGGTAGAAATGATGAACCTATAATGACTTCCCTCAGAAGAAAAAAGTCTTACAAGTGTGTTAATTTTGAAAAGATATATGATATAACATTTGATGTTTGACAATATGTTTCAAGATATAAAAATTTTTGTATCAAGATATTTTTAGATCAATAGGGATATTCTTAGATATATATAACAATGTGAAAGCTTGTACAATGTACTGAACTAGAACTAGAAATCTTAATTATTA
This sequence comes from Torreya grandis, assembly GCA_037957365.1. NCBI lineage: Eukaryota > Viridiplantae > Streptophyta > Pinopsida > Cupressales > Taxaceae > Torreya > Torreya grandis. The sequence continues at coordinate 330,022 of JARHVA010006104.1, forward strand.
GTTTTTAGTTGGAGGGATGGAGCATGATGTCCATCATGACATCTAAGAAAGAAAATAAAATGTATGATATGGATCATGGCACTAAACATATTTGACAAGCAATAAGCAAACAAGTAAGAATCATACTAGATGGGTTAAGGGGCCATGCAAATAAGGGACATTGACACATGTCACTCAAACTAGAAATAAGCATAGAAGACATATTCAAATGCCAAATACACATACAAGTGAAATAAGCAATGTTGGAAAATAGAGGAGTACAAATAAAGGAAATGAGAAAATGTCCTAAGGCACACACATGAAAAAGAAGCAAAGGACATTGGTAAATGTCCTAAGGCATAAGTAGGAGACAAGCTAGAATTAAAAATGCAATCACATAAGATATGATAAGCAAGCAGAACAAACATGTAATAAAGAGACAAACACATCTAACTAATCAAAGAAAATGTGGAAGTATGAAAAACATGTGTTGTACAAGACTAGGTATATTCTAAGAAATACACAAGTGCTAGATACTAGTCAGATGTTGATATAGTATTATGTGTAAGATATAAAGTAATGTAAATCAGCATGATAGCTTAGAGTGTGTAGTGTAGGAATGACATAACCTGGATGGTGTAGTCATGTAGAAGATTCCCCTAGTGGGTATGTATAACAATGTAAGTCTCAAATTTAAAAGTAAGAATGCCCCCTCTATGGGTAAAATGAAGTAATCAAATAGCTAGATGTCACTACACACACTCAAAGAAGATCAAGTGAAGTGTGGTAATGTAGAAAAATTGATATACAATAGCATGAAGCAAAAAAATTAAGTCCTAGAATGATATTAGTGATATAGAACATGGATGATGCATACAATCAAAAATGTTTTTGGTGTTTTTGTAATTTTTTGTATTATTTTTGTATTTTTAAAGATATTTGAACTATGTATAATCAATGATGGAAAGTAATGATACTAATCAAGGAGTCTCAGATGAGACTCCTTGTCATGGTGTCTTGTATCAAATAATGGGATCGTGCATGATCATGAGGCACAATGGAGTGTCTAATATTATGTAGCTAAAACATGTGTGAATTGTAACTACTCTAAAATCTTTGTAGTGGAAGCCAAATTTGGGGTCCCCTTGTGACTCTAAGAAGTGGATAAAATTTTAGGGATCTTTAGGACCCATCTGAAAGTAGGAGAAAAATCTCTATGAATAGGTGCTCTCTATGTAGTTATATGAGACCATAATGCAACTATTCTAGGTGTGAATATTGTAGCTAAAATCTATCTATAATCTTGAAACTATGGGGGCTTATGAACCCTATGTAATAGTGATGGATGCAATAATTATGGATAACCCTAAAGTGGAAATGGAAGAGAAGCTATAGGAGAATCTAAAACTAGTGTAATAACTAGATCTAGTGACTGAAAGTAGGTGGATGGGTCTAAAGTGGGGAGTGGTGACTCATAAATAACTCTACTAAATGTAATAATTGGATTAGCATGAATGAACTTTATGCATTTATGAACTATAAAAGGTACTACCTTGAGTTTTTAAATTCATGGTCAACCAAGTAGTATGTCAAAAAATCATGCTCTAGGAACTATAGTGAATGGTGTAGCCACATGTGTAGGACCAACCTATAGTGGAAGTACTATCTCACCTAATGAAATATGTATATGCCCACTAAATCCAATAATAAATATGTTTGTCAAGGTGATATCTTGTTATAAATAACCCAAATGTTGTAGTAGTATAAAGGTGCAGATATTAAGACTAGAACCATTATCAATGAGTACATTGTGGATAGGTTGATTATGTATATGTGCTCTGATAAAAAGTGCATGATATCCTATATCATCATCCATTATCTCCTTATCTAAAAATGATATCAAAGGCTTGGCTGAAACTCTAGACTATACACACCTACCATACCTCTCAAAGGATGTGCCTTAACTGAAGGTGTTTGGTACGTAATTGGTGGAGGATGTGTATGGTATGTATGATGAACACCTGATGTGTCCTCTTTCTCTTATTTTTAATGTTGTAAAAATGGATTTGAAAATATTTTCAAAGCCTTATCTTGTGTTGTATTTGTCTTTGGAGGCTCAGCTAAAGTGCCTATATCAAGTAGATTATCATCAATCAAATCATGTATCTTATGCTGAAAATTGATGAATCTATTTATTATATGCAAAATTCATGTTGATAATATCCCTATGGAAGAGTATTTTTTGGATCTACTTCTTGAATAGGTGGGAGAGTTATGATGTTACATTTTAATAACTATTATAAAACTCTAGCTAGGGGAACTAGTAGATTGGTAAATGCACATCAAGGAGGTGTTGATAAAACCATATGTTAATGGAGATCATAAGCCACATTAACTATTGGTTGATTTTGATTATTTTTGTCAATGATTTTGACCTTGTATGGGACTTTCCTATTACCCTTATTAGTTATGTCTAGATTACTTGAATACTTGAGTTTTCCCATTGAAATTAACTTGACTTCTCTTTCCTTAAGTGTATGACATAATTCGATGAAGGAAGAGAATATTTTGAACACAATGGATTCATGTAGTTCTAGTAGAAGGCTCTATTTTAATATTTCCTGTAGCTCTTGAATAACCATGGGACTAGTTAACTTAGCCAAAATAGTCTTGTATCTAAGAACATAATCCATGAGGCATTCATTTGACCTTTATTTTTATTTTGTAATCTATGCATCTGAGACCTTATCGCCAATGTTGATACTGAAATGTGCTAGGAACATGTCTACTAAGGGATTGAATGTCATGATCGAATAATTTGGTAGACTATAAAACCATTGTAGGGAATAGTCCTTTAGGCTTTGTGGAAAGATTTTGGTGAGTAGCTAGTCATTGGTTACATGATCGAAACATGCTATGTGAAAATCTCTCAAATGTATCTCTGGATCACCCTTGCCATCATAAGGAGTAATTTTAGGTTGAATAAATCCTTGTGAGAAGGGTGTAGAAGCAATGTGATGTGCCAATGGTATATGTAGAAGTGCAAAAAATCCAATGTCTATGTAGGTCTAGTGGTACTTTTCTCATGATTTTGTACCTTAGATTAAAGATATTGGATCTCTTACACAAGGTCTACCACATCAAGAGATAGGTATAGACTAGCTATAGCTGGTGGCATAGAAGAAGGTTGGGTTGATATAGGGGGTGGTTGATACATAGTTACCCACATAGTGTTATTTACAACTTGTTGCTCTATGGTTTGAGAAAATTGCCCATTGGTTACTTTTTTTTGTTCTTCTTGTAAAATTCTAATCATGTCATCTTGCATATCTGGATGTTTGGTTAAGAGTTCTTAAAGTTCTCTTTCATCGTTTTCATCAAAACTAGTATATTGGGCCATTGATAAAGTAGGAAAACAATTTAAAATGTGTTTAAATGTTTTGTAATATGTGTTAATAGGAAATATGCTATAAATGGAAAGTAATAAATATAAGAAACGTAAAGTCAAAAAAATAGTGACTTGGGATTTACGTAAAAAAGATACTGAGTTACCAAACATGTAAAGTGATACCTCAAAAGCAAGTAGGTGCTAGTATATGTAACTAGGGATTTTTTAAAAATATTATTTGAAAAATACTATGAAAATTTGAATTTGAAATTGATTTTTTGAGTTTTTATATGCAACTAAATTTTTAAAGGTAGTTATATGAGACCATAATGCAACTATTCTAGGTGTGAATATTGTAGCTAAAAGATATCTATAATCTTGAAACTATGGGGGCTTATGAACCCTATGTAATAGTGATGGATGCTATAATTATGGATAACCCTAAAGTGGAAATGGAAGAGAAGCTATAGGAGAATCTAAAACTAGTGTAATAACTAGATCTAGTGATTAAAAGCAGGTAGATGGCTCTAAAGTGGGGATTGGTGACTCATAAATAACTCTACTAAATGTAATAATTGGATTAACATGAATGAGCTTTATGCATTTATGAACTATAAAAGGTACTACATTGAGTTTTTGAATTCATGGTCAACCAAGTAGTATGTCAAAAAATCATGCTTTAGGAACTATAGTGAATGGTGTAGCCACATGGGTAGGACCAACATATAGTGGAAGTACTATCTCACCTAATGAAATATGTATATGCCCACTAAATCCACTAATAAATATGTTTGTCAAGGTGATATCCTGTTATAAAGAACCCAAATGTTGTAGTAGTATAAAGGTGTAGATATTAAGACTAGAACCATTATCAATGAGTACATTGTGGATAGGTTGATTATGTATATGTGCTCTAATAAAAAGTGCATGATAACCTATATCATCATCCATTATCTCCTTATCTGAAAAGGATATCAAAGGCTTGGCTGAAACTCTAGACTATACACACCTACCATACCTCTCAAAGGATGGGCCTTAACTGAAGGTGTTTGGTATGTAATTAGAGGAGGATGTGTATGGTATGTATGATGAACACCTGATGTGTCCTCTTTTTGTTATTTTTAATGTTGTAAAAATGAATTTGAAACTATTTTCAAAGCCTTATCTTTTGTTGTATTTGTCTTTGGAGGCTCAACTAAAGTGCCTATATCAATTAGATTATCATCAATCAAATCATGTATCTTATGTTGAAAATTGATGCATCTATTTATTATGTGGCATCATTCCCTATGAAAATCAAAAAATTCATGTTGATAATATCCCTATGGAAGAGTATTTTTTGGATCTACTTCTTGAATAGGTGGGAGAGTTATGATGTTACATTTTAATAACTATTTTAAAACTCTGGTTAGGGGAACTGGTAGATTGGTAAATGCACATCAAGGAGGTGTTGATAAAACCATATGTTAATGGAGATCATAAGCCACATTAACTATTGGTTGATTTTGATTATTTTTGTCAATGATTTTGACCTTGTATGGGACTTTCCTATTACCCTTATTAGTTATGTCTAGAGTACTTGAATACTTGAGTTTTCCCATTGAAATTAACTTGACTTCTCTTTCCTTAAGTGTATGACATAATTCGATGAAGGAAGAGAATATTTTGAACACAATGGATTCATGTAGTTCTAGTAGAAGGCTCTATTTTAATATTTCTTATAGCTCTTGAATAACCATGGGACTAGTTAACTTAGCCAAAATAGTCTTGTATCTAAGAACATAATCCATGAGGCATTCATTTGACCTTTATTTTTATTTTGTAATCTATGCATATGAGACCTTATCGCCAATGTTGATACTGAAATGTGCTAGGAACATGTCTACTAAGGGATTGAATGTCATGATCGAATAATTTGGTAGACTATAAAACCATTGTAGAGAATAATCCTTTACGCTTTGTGGAAAGATTTTGGTGAGTAGCTAGTCATTGGTTACATGATCGAAACATGCTATGTGAAAATCTCTCAAATGTATCTCTGGATCACCCTTGCCATCATAAGGAGTAATTTTAGGTTGAACAAATCCTTGTGAGAAGGGTGTAGAAGCAATGTGATGTGCCAATGGTATATGTAGAAGTGCAAAAAATCCAATGTCTATGTAGGTCTAGTGGTACTTTTCTCATGATTTTATACCTTAGATTAAAGATATTGGATCTCTTGCACAAAGGCTACCACATCAAGAGATAGGTATAGACTAGCTATAGCTGATGGCATAGAAGAAGGTTGGGCTAATATAGGGGGTGGTTGATACATAGTTACCCGCATAGTGTTATTTACAACTTGTTGCTCTATGGTTTGAGAAAATTGCCCATTGATTACTTTTTTTTGTTCTTCTTGTAAAATTCTAATCATGTCATCTTGCATATCTGGATGTTTGGTTAAGAGTTCTTAAAGTTCTCTTTTATCATTTTCATCAAAACTAGTATATTGGGCCATTGATAAAGTAGGAAAAAAATTTAAAATGTGTTTAAATGTTTTGTAATATATGTTAATAGGAAATATGCTATAAATGGAAAGTACTAAATATAAGAAACGTAAAGTCCAAAAAATAGTGACTTGGGATTTATGTAAAAAAGATACTGAGTTACCAAACATGTAAAGTGATACCTCAAAAGCAAGTAGGTGCTAGTATATGTAACTAGGGATTTTTCAAAAATATTATTTCAAAAATACTATGAACTTTTGAATTTGAAATTGATTTTTTGAGTTTTTATATGCAACTGAATTTTGAAAAAATGATTCAAAAAGTACTGAAAATAATTGAGAATACATTTGATACAACTAGGGTTTTGAATAAATTTTCCCAAAATTAGTGTACTAATTTGAAATATATATATATATATATATATATATATATATAATTTGTAGTTTCTATTTTCAAAAATTGAGGAAAAATTTGAAAATATTTCTAAAATTAGAAATATATTTTTGCTAGGGGTTTGAAAGTATTTGTATGAAAATAAGACCTAGTATGTGAAAACTAGGGTTTGAGTGAATTTATTGAAAATATTTAAATTAATTTATATTTTTCCAATTTTTAAATTTAGGAAAAATTAGGAAAATATTGTAAAAAATAAAAAATAATCAACCCTAGGGTTTCTAGAGTTTTTATGTGAAAATTTGAAGTAAGTCGGGTTCACAAAATGTTTTATTTTTTTGGTAATTAAGTGTTTAATTCCCAAGAAAATAAAGGTATGAGTAAATATAAATTATTAAATAAATATGATTGTATTAACCTACTGATTTGTACGATATATATATATATATGTATTTTATCTTTTCTAAAAATAGTAGGAAATGTAGAAAAATCAAACTTTGCTTATTCTGGGTTGAAATAGATGATTCAAGATCTAGAAATTGTTGTGTAGGGATGGAAAACTATCAAAAATAGGACCCAAAAATATTTTTATATATTGGATAGGAGAATCAAACTCAAGACACCCTAGTACTTGGCATTGTAGTCCAATTTTCATAGTTATTGTCCGCTTTTGACATTGTTTTCCACTTCCAACACTATTGTCCTGGTGGTCTACCTTTTATGGGTTTTCTTTGTTAGTCCTGTAACACACTAGCAATGAAATATCAAAACTTTATTTTGTGTGGAGCTTACTATGTGTATAATTTAATATTTATAACACTTAGGATCTCCTGGTACTTGAACTTGAATAACAAACTTGGAAAAAATAAAAGGGGTTAGTGTGTAAAAGATACACTAGATGCACTTCACACCCCATGTGTGTGCATTATCCCTACATACTAATACTCTAAAGAGGGATCAAGCTAATGTAGTTCTCCCAATAAATTCTTTGGTGGAATTTATGTATGATTATTGCAACTATAATGTAAAATTATATGTGGTTTAGCTAGCTAAGAACTGGTGTAATGACTTGAATAGGCTTGGAATAGTGTTGGAAGGTTGTGTGTAAAGAATAAAGAAGAGTGCTTGAGTGTAATTTCTTATATTCTTGATTCTATCTTTAAAATGAGTGTTAACCCTTATAAATGGAAATTTAATGTATTTTTATAGTGAGATTGATGATCGTGGGTTAGATGAGCTTCTATTAGGCTGACAAGGGAAAAGATAAGGAGTCAAGAAAACCTAACCAATAGAGGTGAAAATGAACTTGGAAAACAATACCAAAAATAGGACACCCATAAATTATGATGATCCTATCCAAATTGGACTCTATTTTCCAGGTAAGATGAGCCTTAGGGGGATGGATTTGGTTTTGAGAGTTCTACTTGGGTCTTAAAAAGCTAAGTCTGGGAAGCTACATGTGACTGGGAATCAGTGAAAGTCTAGCTGAGAAGGGTTGAGTAAGAAACAGGACCTATGTTAGGTGTTATTATCCATACCTAAGTCATCTAATTTTTCATTTTATATTATTACAAATAACTATAGTTATGTCTTAAATGGATATTGTTATACTTTTAATGAAAATGGTCATAGATATAGGAACTGTAATTAATCTTCAAGGATTAGAAATGAGGTTCTCTTCTCTAATTACAATCAAAATGGACATATAGCCAAGAATTAAAAGAGGTCCTTTTGGAAAAAGGAAATTAAAGTCATTGAAACCATCAAATGGTTCAATAAATGCAAATCCAAGATTAAAACAAAGAAGCAGGATTAAGATAGTTCACCAAAGGAAGAATCAATGTTTGTTTAATCTGCCTTGCATGCTCAAGAGGATGAAAACAAAAAATGGTACATAGATATTATATGCTCAAGTCATATTATAGGATACAAGAGCAATTTTATCTCTCTTAATAAGCATAATTTAGGTTTATTAATATTTGGTGATAACAATTCTAATAGCATAGTTGGGAAAGGTTCTATAAGTTTGGATAATGGTCACACTAGAACTAAAAATGTTCTATATGTAGAAGATTTAAAACACAATATTCTAAGTGTTATAAAAATGTGTAAACAATGAAATATTCTAAATTTTCTTGACAAAGGATGTGAATTGAGAAGATCCAGGTCTAGCAAATTAGTTTCAAACATTCACAAGGTAAATAATAACTTGTATGTATTCTATGAATCCAATAGAGAGGAGTGCTTCATGAATCAATTAGAGGAAAGATGAATTTGGCATAGAGGACTTAGACATCTAAAATTTGACAACTTAGTTAGGATCAATTAAAAAGTCCTAGTGAGGCATATGCCTAAAATCACTAAGATACCTCATACTCTTTCTAAGGCATGCCTTCATGGGAAGCAAACCAAAAGAAGCTACAAACCTAAGGAGAATTCCACCATAGTTTCATTATCATTGATCCAAACTAACCTATGTAGACCTACAAAAACTCAAGGCATTCAAGGTAACTTATAATTCATGCTATTAATTGATTAATTCACTATGATAACTTGGATATATTTACTTAAAGAAAAATCAAAAGCTTTTTCAAACTTTAAGGCATTCAAAGCTCTTGTTGAAAATGAAAAAAAAAATAATCAAGTGTGTGAGATCAGATTGAGGAGGAAAATTTTGGTCTTATGAGTTTGATAACTTTTATGAAGAATAAGGATTTAGAAGACAATATTCTACTGCTAGGGCACCCCAACATAATGGGGTAGTTGAGAGGAAAAATAGAATAGTCCAAGAGATGACTAGAACCATACTTCAAGATTCTAAACTATTAGATGGTTTTTGGGAAGAGGTTGATAATACATCAGTTTACATTTTAAATAGATAAAAAGTTATAGTAAATGGTGATAAGACTCCATATGAGCTATGGAATAATAGGGTAGCTAATGTCAAACACTGTAGTGTATTTGGGAGTAAGTGTTTTATTAAGAGAGATGCAAAAAATATTGGTAAATTTGAATCAAGGTATGATGAGGGCATCTTATTAGGTTATTCTTCCATAGGTTATTATTACATATATTTCAATAAGAGACTCCACAAAGTTGTTGAAAGATATAAAGTAAGAGTTGAAGAGGTAGGTGACATCAAGAAGCCTAGCTTTTAGATAAACGAAACTACTGGGAATCTTATTTCAAATAATGAAGTCATACTTTCTTAATCAAATGATGAAGAAGAAGAGGTAAGGTAAGACATTAAATATCATTCTAGAAGAATATAAAAGGATAATCTAGGTTGCCAAGTTATTCAAGATGTGAATGTTAGGCTACACACTAGAAAGAAAATGTTGGTCAATTAGAATCAATAAGAGACATCTTTTTTATCCAAGGATGAACCTAAAACATTTTTAGAAGCTAGTAAAGATGAAAATTAGGCATTTTCAATGGATGAGTAACTTTATTAAATAGTACATAATGAAACATGGGATTTGGTACCTAGGTCAAAAGATAAAAATGTGATAGGAACTAAGTGGGTATTCATAAATAAGATGAATGAGAACGGATAGGTCACAAGAAATAAGGTTAGATAGGTGTGTAATGGATATGATCAAGTTGAATGGATAGAATTTTATGAGATATTTGCTCTTGTGGTAAGAATGTAATCAATTAGACTCTTCTTATCTTATGCAAGGTTCAAAGGTTTCAAAGTTTACCAAATACATGTGAAATTTGAATTTTTGAATGCCAACTTAGATAAAGAAGTTTACATTGAGCTACATGAAGGTTTTTCTGTGATAAGTAATCAAGACTACATTTGCTAATTAAAGAAGGATTTATATGGTCTTAAACAAGATCTTAGAGCTTGGTATGATAGATTATAAAATTATCTATTGAGTAAAGGCTTCAAAATAGGCGTAGTTGACACTTATTTTTACATTAAAATAAATGGCACTCATCAATTACTAGTTGTAGTCTATGTTGATGACATAGTTTTTGGTTCTGACAATGACAAGATGAGTAGAGAGTTTGTAGATGCTAGAAGACTAAGTTTTAAATCTCAATATTGGGAGAACTTTCCTTCTTATTAGGATTTAAAATTAACTAACTTGATGTAGGGATATTCATTTCATAGGAAAAATACATCAAGAATATGCTAATAAAATTTGATGTGATTGATTGGAAGCCAATGATTACTCCAATGATCATAGGGTGCATGTCAAGTAAACAAGATGACTGACCAAAATTTGATCAAACTTTATATAAATCCATGATTAGAAGTCTCTTATATTATAATGCATCTAAGCATGATATCATGCAAGTAGTAGGCCTTGTAAGAAGGTTTCAAGATAATCTTAGATAATCTCACATGAAAGCAGTCAAAAGGATCTTGAGGTATCTCAAGTGCACAATAGAGTATGGTATATTATATCTTAGGAGTAAAGAATTCACTCTAAGGACATACACTAATGTAGATTGGGTAGGATGTGTGGATGTTAAGAGTACTTGTGGTGGTGTTTTCTTCATGGGTGAATGCTTGGTGTCTTAGCTAAGTAGGAATAAAATTGTTGTATCTCTATCAACTACAAAAGTAGATTATATAATTGTTTCTTCCTATTGTATTTAAGTAATGTGGATGAAACAAACCTTGAAAGACTATAAGGTAAGACAAAATGGACATTTTCCTATCTATTGTGACAATACTAATGAAATTAGTATCTCTAATAATCCTATTATGTAGTCAAAAACTAAACACATTCCTATTAGATATCATTTCTTGAGAGAACAAGTGAATAATCAAAGTGTTAAGTTGGAGTATGTGCCTAAAAAAGAATAACTTGTAGATATTATCACTAAACCATTGACAAAGGCAACATTTGAATATCTAAGACAAAGATTGGGAGTCATCTCCTTGTTTATAAATCATTATAAGGTCATTAGTTAAGGGGAAGAAACAAATTCTTGATCTTGATCCAAGGATTGATGATGGAAAGCTTCAAGAGTTTTGTTCAAGGGCATTGTCCTGAAAGCAAATTCTAGTCAGATTTTGATGCTTGGTTTAATAGGTCAATCATGAATCATGAAGGAAATGTTGATATGGAGTATAAAGAGGATGTGTATAAGTGTATTCCAATTGGTTTCATGTGCTATTTTGGTCAAAAGAATTAGTTATGACTATTTTTTCCATTTGACCATTTTAGTCAGTGTTCACTGCTTAGAGTGTGATCTTATTGCAAAATTGATTCTTTTAAGATCTAGGAAGATATCTAAGGGTGAAGACCAGTTTAATTTTATGTGTTTAGGTGAAATAAGTGCTATGGAGATGTCATAATCCTACCATGATAAATCTAAGTTGTTTTGGCATAGTGACTACAGTATACATAGGGTCTTCAGGCAAAAAATGAATAGTTCAAAGTGTCAGATGAAGATTGGTGAGTGTTAAAGAAAAATTTTATGAATATAAAGGTGTGTTAACCTCATTTATATATGATCCAAGTGGTTTTAGGTTTTGAGGTTCTATTGAAGGCAAGATAGATATTTTTTATGCCTCTCGAGTATCATAGTTTGTACATAAGGGCTAGAAGACTAAAAACCATTTCATGGTTATATGGGTTCCCATAGGATTATAACATAAATAATTTGTATAGAAGTTTACATTGATGATCTCAAGGTGTGAGAGAAGATTTAGAAGCTGGCATTGATTGAAAGGTGGTAAGTTGACCCTATTTGTTCTTAAAGCCCTAGTTTTTGTACCATGTGAATTGGTGACCTTACTAAGGGATTTTAAACTTAAGGGTAATTAATAAATTTAAATGTCTAAAATGGTTCTCAAAATGTATTTTACATTCATTTTTAAGTGTGTAGTTTGTCCTATATATGAGATTATGTGCATATGGAGGGTTAATTAGTAGACTAGTTTATAAAGGAGATATGGTACAAAGGAAGAGTTGGTTGATGATTTTTTGCATGCTTGATGGGGAATATTATTTTACTATAGATATTTAATTTCAATCCATGAAATTTCATACATATAAATTTATAGTCTCTACAAGGTTCAGGTATGGCTACCAAGCCTCTAAGTAAGGCTAGTGTAAATAAATGAACTTTTGGGTCATTTTATTCAAAATAACAAGGTATGATTTTTATAATATGAGTTTTTAAATCTATTTTTACCATATTTAATGTTTTTATTATGGATTAAAACATCTTTGGTGATCATGGAGTTGGCCTATGAGAGAGAACTTGAAGAACAACTATGAGATTTCATCATGTTAGGAGATGGTATGAAGGAGTTGAAGGGTATACTAAGGTAAAAATACTTATGGTGAGTCCCTATAAGTGTTATTAATATGTTATCAATCCAATTTTCGTGATATTTTGTGTTTCCTCTTTATATAGTAGGGTATGATCAACATGTTGTGTTGTTAATGAGCAACATTATGAAGATCTGACAAGAAATGGTATGCACAGTAATAGGAGTTTATATAATTTATCAAAGGATTTAAATTATTTATTTTGGATTTGAAATTTTAAAAAAAAAATTAAGTCCTTAGGACCATCAGGTAATCCCATTTTTTCTTTTGTCATTGTGTCAAATGGGGAGAAAGTGTTTGCAGAGGAAGGATTATGTGTTGGTGTTGACATCAATGACAAAGGGGGAGATTATTGAGTTGTTGTAAATGATGTATCCAAGGTTTAAAATAATTTATATGATTTTTAAAATAATTTTTTTTAGGTCTCATGTATGCTATAAGATAAAGTGTGCCTTATTGCTCATGCATGGAGCTTGCAGTATTTACTTGGTTAGATAAGGTGATGGATGTTGGTGATGGGTTGACCATGTTTTATGCGTCATATGATGGGTCAAGAGTGCCTATGGTACCTTTTTAATTGGAATAAACTAATTTTAATAGAATTGTGAAGGTATAGGTTAGCCTAGTCACCTTGGCAAATCTTCCTAAGTAAGCAGAGTGATGACATCAACATTCAAACATGTGAAATTGTTAGAGGAAAATGGTCATATGGGTTTATTTAGGTTTGTGCCTAGTTCATATGTTTAAAATTTCAGGTCTTGAAATGAATATTATCAAATTTTATGGTGGTTTCAAGTTGGCCTTCCAAGAATATTTCTCTATTTTCCATACTTAACCAAATTTGTATTAAAAAGTGACCGTTGGAATTCAAATATTTGAATTTACAAAGGAAAACTAGTCCTTACTATTTTGGATATAAATTTTGATGTGAGATGAATTTTATGGTGGTATAAAATTAAAAATGATATATAACTTCAATTAAAATCTATAAAAAATAATTTGGAGGTTTGACTGATAGTACATCTACATTTATTGTGGTCCAAAGTTGACTAAGGGTTTGACCATCTTCTGTAAGTGACCCGAGAAAGTTGTAATAGTTTATATTGATTATGTTTTGATGTTTCAATGGGTATAATAAATTTTGGAGTGATTTATACTAATTTATTATCATATACATGGTATTTTGAGGTTTTACCAATACATATTCAATCTAAATAATTACTTACAAGTTGATTATTTGTTCTTTCATGGTGTTTTTCATATATGAGGTAAAAGATTGATAGGTTTTTCATATGAAGAGGTGAGTAGGGATGAATTTAATCAATTTAGGGTGTCTTAGGAGTAATTTGGAGAGGACATATGTGCTTTGAAGTGGTATAGTGTTCATTTTTTGCTGAGTGGAGTGTCAAAAAGGTAAATAGGTCTCCATGAGACTTATAAGGGCTATTACTAAGGCCTAATTGAAAGGTGTAGCTAATAAAGGGTGACCCATGGATGTTATGGTATACCTATGAAGGTGGTATTGAGTTATGAATAATTTTAATATAAGACTTAAGAGTTAATTATATTCTTATGATTGACAAGAAGGTGATGAACAAGTATACTCTATAAAGAGCAAAATCAAAGGTGATGGTTTCTAGTGTTGTTGTACAAAGTATAAAGAAGTTTGAGTTTTATTGGTAGATGGATTAAAGATAAGAGAAGGTTGAGGAATGTGTGCATGACCTATATGTCATATTTATGATTTTATAATAGTGTTATTTTAGGGTTGAATATTTAAGATGATCAAAGAGGTCTAAAGTGATTCAAAAGGGTGTTTTGGATGCATAGCTTGTGTATGAGGACTTGAGAGAGTGTGAAGGATTGTCGATAGTTGGTATTAAATATTTTTACATCATATTGGAAGGTAATCAAAGGTTTTAAGGTGTTTATATTAGAGGTGTTGTGTGGGTACTCAACATCCAAGACAAGTTGGTGATTTTTCATTCTTAGGGGTGGGTGCACCTTGTGAAGTGGGTGCTTCAGTAAAAGGTCTCTTGTTTGTGATAATCTTATAGGAAAAGTAATACATTTGTTTGTAGGTTTGAGATTTGGTTTTATCACCCATGATTATTTCTCACATAATTAATATGTTGTGTGCTTGATCTTACATTATCTTCATTTTTCATTACAATGAGTAGTTTGTATGCTTCATGAATGTATGTGTTGAATGGTTAAGAGTTAAAATAATTGGAATTGATGTTGGATTATCTTGCATAACTAATTCACCCCCCCCCCCCCACATATCAATGATTTTACCTCTAAAAATCTTTTTATTATTTTTTATTTTAATGTATTGGTAAGTGATTATCCCTATGAATTTATTCTCAACTAATCTAGAGATAATATAGTGCAAATAAAATATAGTGGAGTTCCCAATATTTATTTACCTTTGGTTCATGTTCACTATTTATTATTGGGATCAATATATTCTCATAGCCTACAAAGTAAAGACACATTGACCAATTGCATCCCTAATCCCATTTTTAAATTCAAGGTTCCTAACTAAAAATCATGGTAATAATGAATGAATTTGGATAGCATATTTTAAATTTCATTGTCACAATATATGATACATTCCATGTTGTTTTTTTATTCATTGTATATTGGCATTAATAAAATCGAAATAAAACAAAAATGATAAAATGAATTATATAAAATATAAATCCTTACTCCCCTCACATATTTTAAATGA
Organism: Torreya grandis; assembly: GCA_037957365.1. Lineage (NCBI taxonomy): Eukaryota > Viridiplantae > Streptophyta > Pinopsida > Cupressales > Taxaceae > Torreya > Torreya grandis. Next base: position 345,304 of record JARHVA010006104.1, read on the forward strand.
TGATCCTAAGATACACACAAACCATTAAGGAAAATATTTATAAAATTGGATATGACTTTGGAAAAGTAATAGTTATACATTCAAAATGTTATGAACATACTACACACCTTGTTGAGGGGCTTATCATTAACATTGGCACTGATACAACTAATATAGATCAAGTGGATGAAGTTAATGAAAAATAATTCACTAATCATACTAATACCAACCCATATAGTATTAATACATTGATATAAAATTTAAGATATGAACAACATAAATTAGCTCAAGATTCCACTTTCACTTCAGGTGTTCTAATTTATACTATTGATTTAATGACTATATTGAAACCTACAGTTACATATGTGCTATAATATATAGCTATGTGATTTTAAATTGTTTATAAAATATTAATACACATGTTTATAGATAGGAACCATACACATATCCTTTGATTAATAATAATGGTCCACCACCAACCTCTCCTAATGCATACTTTTTTGAGAAAATTGTTATTGCCTTACATGCTATTTTTTTTTAATTAGACTAAGGTGTCTCTATAACTAGTAATTAAATGGACTCCCATACCTTGATTAATAATACTTTCTCACCTTAGATAGAATCTAAACCATTATTATAAGGCTTTGTATCTCTTAAGATAACACTCTATGAAATTAAAGGTGATCCTAGGCAACATATTCAATAATTCCATGCATCATTCTTGGATTATGCTGAAAATGAAATATTACTAAACAAATTCTCTCCAATGAGCCTAAAATAATATGATTTGAAATAGTTCTATGATATTCCACTTTAATTAGTTAAATCATTAAACATTTTGGAAAATAATTTTCTATCACAATTCTCTATCAACACTGGTGAAAAACTATCTTATGCACAAATTTAAAAACCAAAGCAAGGGTAAAATAAGCCAATAAATTAATATTTTATTGAGTAAAAAACTTTGCTAGATAAAATTACAAATTATTTGGTAGATAATTAATTAAAATATTTCTTGACACAAATTTTTATAACAATACTCCATGATTATATCATGTCCAAAAAATATCAAATATTTTGATGAGTTATGTCATACACTCAAAGAAAGAGAACTCAAGATCAAAGATTTGAATAAGGTAAAATATGCACTAAATGTTACACATACTTCAAATTCATGTTTTAATAAAATACAAACTAAAAGATCAAATCAAACAAAATCAATAATGAGGTAAAATTAATAGTCAATGTAGTATCAAAAGGAACAAACAAACTTCAACTCACATCTCCACCAAGGAGGCAATTTTTAAGGTTACCAAAACCTCCTCATGTCTATTAGTGAAATTACATGATTAAATTATCATCTCTCTCCATCCATATTTATAGATTGCTATGACCAAACTTCAGCATAAGGGATTTAATAATAACGCATATTATTAGTACCACATATGTATTGGGAATTTAAAAAATAAGTGTTTTAGTATAAGGCATAGGATAAAATATATTATCAGTGATAATATTATTGAGCTAAAAACACACATATTAAATCTAAAACCCATCAAAATGACAATGCAAAGATAAAAATGATTAATAATCCATTTTCAAACTATGGTACTTTAGATAATAAAGATAATTCAAATATACATAATGTGTACAATGTGCATCCCTCTTATTCAAAATATAGGCATCAAATATATAAAATTATTATAAAATTTATAATCACCTTAGCACCACATCCTATGAACACATTTGATGACATTAAAATAAATGATTATGATTCAAAAATATATTCACTCTTTATTTGATCTTATATAAATAGACAACCCATTTATATTCTTAGGATTAATAGTGGGCCAAGTGGAAATGCATGTAAAATTACACTTATCTATTTTATTGGATACACAAAGAAAGATTTACTAGTTACATAGAATATATTAAAATCATTTTATGGATATACACATAATACTCTTTGCAATATAGTGATACTTTTCCAAGTTGGTTCAACAACATTGGTTACTCCATTTATAGTCTTACTAAGTAGTGGGGTCTTTGATATGTTATTATGACACCCTTGGATACAAAATATCCACATATTACCCTCACCAATAATGGATTCATAAAATATATACATTGTAATCAAGTTGTCTAAGTGTCAGGAACTTGATATAAGTACCCTTTATATGGAGTGAAATCTCTTCATTCTCTCCCACCACCAACACAGTTGATTATGTATCTCATTCAAGATCAAAGTACAAAGATATTTATCGCATCCATTCAAGATAAAAATAAAAAGTTATGCCACCTATTAAATAACATGGTGTAGAATTATTTGGTGTGCATATACAAGATATTTATATATAGTTATAATAAAGGAAATTGGTATGCCCTTAAAGACAAAACCTTCCACATAAAACTATTACTCAAGGTCAAAATAAATATAATCCTTATATAGTGCATCCTAAGTCAAAATATTAAACATTTTAACATGTTACAATATGAAAACATGCAATGAGACCTTATCCTACTATAAAAAAGACTCCACAAGCTCTTTACCTTCTCAAATTGCATATCTTGTAAAATAATCTATGAACAGTGATCAAGATAGTTACACTACACCACTTGATGCTAAATTATATTTAGATTCATCTCTAAGTATCACTTTCTCCTCCCCAAAATTTCATCATTAAAATATATCATCCTAACACACACTATGGTCCATTAATTGATGAGATGATTGGCTATTTTCCTTTCAAAAATTATCCAAATTACAAAAAAAAACAAAGATATTTTTAAAATAGAAAGCATTTTAAATATTATAAAAAATTAAAAAAATCATAACCTATGTATGATATAAGTTACTTGATTAATTAGTTACATATGTAATTTATCACATTTTTGGTAGATAGTATATTGTTTTCAAAGATAAATGCATTTCAAAAGATGTATGAGTTTGATGCGGGACATATATATCATACATGGATTATGAGATGTTATATTCCTTTTATCTAGTAGCCATGCCTATGATAAAGACATATAATTTTACATATTACATTATCAATGTGTTATATATATATATATATATATATATATATATATATATATGATCTCTCTACCATGTTGAGATACATATCTAATAAGTGTATTTCTAATTACTCATATCTTACATTATGATACATGGAGATGATACTTTAATATAATGTGGTTATTTTCAAGTTATAATTCACCTTTTGGTGGAGTGGTTTCAAGGCTCCTCCTTCTAAATGACATAATGGAAAAACCCCTTAGGTTGTGGGTGACCTTGTGTGAGGGGTGAGTCTCTAGAGAGGGTTGGTTACCCATGTGAATATATTAAAATTACCCTTTATTTAGGATAATTTTTTTTATCCTAAGTTCCCTTTTATTTTTTTTGGAATTTGTATTTATGGTAGTTAATTCTCATAAATATAAAGATTCTATGAGATAATACTCACCTCTTTGGTCAACCTAGGATTTAGGAGGAGGTACTTGCATGTAACCTCCTTTCCTACACTTGGAACACACCTCCTTATTTTTTAAGGGTTTAGGACACAAGTGTCACACATATTTAGGAGACTTTTAAGGTCATTAATGGGGTCTTTTTCAACTCTCGTTATTAATCTAGCTCTATAAAAGAGCTTATCCTCTCTTCTTTTTCATCATCTAGGAAACTTATGCTCTCTCCAATTCTTCTCTTTTGTGCTCTTATCTTATTTTACATGTGAAGAAGTTTTTGGAAAGTCTCTTAATATATCACATGAGATTTTTTATCAATTTATTTAGTTTTACCACTTTAAAAATCTCTATTTCAATCTTGGCTTGTATTGGATAGGTAAATTATACTTATTGTTTACTTAATTTATGCACTTGTTTATCAAATTTATGAAAGTTTCTTGGATAAATCCTTTAGAATCACCTAATATAAATTAATATATTTATTCAATGAGGGAAAGGAAGAGATAAAAACATAAATAAAAAAATATATAAAAGGGGATGATGAACTAGAAAGTATATTTCCTCTACTTATTCAAAATCACATAATGGAACCTATAAAAATGACTTATGTGCACAATCTTCAAGTTCAATATCTCTTACATCAATTTTTCATAAATAGGTTAATATCCTTATGTGGTTATAGAAGGAATACATCCTATCCACAACTAATATTCACATTGATCAAACCTAACATACTGTATGACTTGTAAAAGTGTGGGTTCTTACATGAGGTGAGGTGAGTTGAACAACCATCAAAGGAGAGAGTAAATTCACGACAAATAATATCAAAAACCCATATTAGTTCACATAGAATGAAATATTTAATTAAGAATTTAACCTAAATATTTTTTAATTTAAAGGCATTTGAACTAGTATAACATAACTCAAAAAGGCATAGTCTTGCTACAACCGAGCAGAGGGATCCCAATAAAGCATTTCTAAATCATTATATAGAAAATGAAATGAGAGTGATAGGAAAATAATGCTATAAACATGCATAAATTCCATTTTTAAAATGTAACTAAACATATTTAAGAGGGGAAACAAGTGGAAATGGGGATCACTAGGCCTCCTTCAATGCATTTTCCTACCACATTGATGGCCTTCAATGGTGGTGTTGTGTAGAGGTGGAATAAAAGGCTTATTTTTGGTCAAGTATATTGCTTTTGTAGTTACATTGACCTCCATATAGTAGTAACTATCACACCTCATTTTATGAAATAAATAAGCATGCTTACTCATGTATTGGTTGTTACAAACTGCATTTAGTCCCCATTCATTTCTCTTGAACCCTCTTATGCCATAATTGTTTTATAATGCCTATTGAATGCATATTTAATGTATGGATAATGATATTTAAGGCTTAGAGTTATCTGCCACCATATTATCTACCCATAATTGCTCCATAACTTATAACTTTATTTGTATACACTCATGTTTGACCTCTTGGTCAAGGTTTCTAGTCTGCTTGTTTTCTCTTGCACTAGAGAGTCTTTTGGAATTATCACAAAGATTTTCATTTATACTTAAATCCTAAAAATATATATATTCTTCCCTAGGCTTGAGACAACATTGAATCTTTAAGAACACTTCTCCTAAGGCTACTCTATCAATCCCTTGACTAGTTTAGACATTCACTCTTGTGCAAGAGACCTCTTAAATATTATGCAAGACTAAAATATTTTCATAGGATTGTTAGAGCTGATTAATTAGGATTTGGATCCTTAAAACATTAGTCAATCATCATAATATTGACCTTTTTTGATACAATACTAATTATAATCTTAATGAAACTATATCCCTATGCCTTCATGTTAGGTTTATAGCTTATTTTTAGAGTTGAAGACCATTTTTCTCATTTTGAAATCATGTGGGTGATCTAAAAGGTATGAAGAAGCTTTAAAAACACTATTTCATGTTTGATGTATAGATATACTCTAAAATCTCTATTAATGATATCAAACCATGGGATGGACTCTAACCCCATCATGTTGCTCACACTTCAAAGTTCATAACCAACCTAATTGACTGCTTGGGAGGTGTCTCCCCAATACATGTACATCTACAATATTCATAGCCCAAAAAATATAGCCTTTTGGTTTAAGGTTTTAGGTGGGATTTTTGAATGGCATACAAAAAAATTTATGATAGGTTTGAGATCAGTGAGCTTTGACTCAAGATTGAGGATCTTGAGGTTGATATGAAACTTGGACTTGAGGTGGATATCTAATTCAAGCTCATCAAAGTTAGAGGCTCCCTCTTATCTCATCAATTTAATGCCTCATATATACTATAAAATGCATAGAATTAATTACCTTGTGGTAATTTATAGCCCAAAATTGTGCCTTCACTTGGTTAAAATGGCCTATGTAAGACCAAGTAGCTCTGATAATCATTAACATATAAATTTTTACTTTCATGCTCACCTAGTCCATGTGGGACTAATATTTTTAATGTGTTGTCCTTATTGATGAGATTTTTGAGATCAAACTCAATGCTAAAATTTATCTTGAGGCTAGAATTAGGCTCAAATTGAAACTAACCAATGATATTGGTCCCAAGTTGTAAGCCCCTTCTATGACCCTCTATGTGATCTTGATGCAATGACATATTATCTCTACATTCCTCGACATTTAGCTTCCATGATGAGCTCATGAAGCTCAAGCTCAATAAAAATGGTCCATTTTGAACTAAACTATTAAAAAATCCTTTAGTATATAAAACCCCTTTCACTAACTACATAGTCCATGTGGTACTAATCTTGTCAATATGCACAGCTTGAGTTTATCCATGATGAGCTTGACAAAATAATTAAAACACTAGGATAATTATCCCACATGAACCTTTATGGTTATAGTTTGAGCTTCTAAATATAAATGAGATACATTATTACTTAGTTTCAAGAATGCACTATGCCTAATGCTTATGTGATATTAAGCTCAAGAAATCTTGAATCGATGAAGGCTTGATGCATAAAGGCTTTTTGTATGAGCTCAAACTCAACAATTGGAAACTCAAGATCGACCATAATAATGTGACTCAGGCTCAAAATCAGGTTTGATAATATTAATCAAAATCAAGATCAAAAAATATTTAAAACATTAGGGTTAAATATCTCACATGCACCCTACTAGAGACTATCAAGGTGTTCAAATAGAATAGAGCTCAATATGCATTGTGAATAAAGGCAATAGGGCCCCGTCCTAAAAAAATGAGCCTTAACCATATGAATATTGAGCATATAAAAATACACCTATCAAAGTAGATAATTACGGGGGGGGGGGACAATGAGCATTCTTAAAGTGATAATGAGAAGACCAACCCTAAACCCAACTTTTTACTACTTGAAACACTACCATTTTTTGTCATTAGAACACTTCAAAAACCCCTATGTTTTCATTATTTTTCCTTGAAAATGGATTACAAACCTATTTTTAATTTTTATTTGAAGAATTGGAGCTCTACAACAAGCTCATTCAAATTCAAAAAAATACCATTAAACCTCATTTGAAGGATCATTGATCACATTTGGCTCCTATATCATTTTTATGCTTAAAATCTCTCCAAAACCTTACCACATGATCATAGTCTCATGGAACCTTGTTTTAACTATTGGTGGCTTGTTTAATTTTATAAGTAACCCCAAAATTCTTTTTCATGCCTTTATATATTCAATAAGGTCTTACAAAACCTATTACATGCCTAATTTAAGGTTTAACTCTTATTTGAAAGTTAAGAACCTTGATCTTATCTATGCATATTTGAGAGGGGGTTTGAGTTATGTATATTCTATGAGAGTCTTGTATATACCTTTGAACTCTTTTTTAGAATAGTAGAAAAACCTATATATGTTTTAGTAACAATAAAAAAACCCATGGAGGTCTATTTGTGATTGAAAAGGTATTTAACCATATCTATGACCTTTCTATTGATCTTACAGGCCCTGTCAGGACCTTAGAAACATGCCAATGGCCTGTAACTTCAACCATATTTTATTTGTGCTTAAGTTTTTTGGAAACCTCTTTCAAATACCTATCTAATCTTAAAGGAATGTTAAGATGCATCTTCCTAAGTTGGGGTTTGAGAGGGGTTTAGGATTTTTTGTCACTTTCTCTCCAATCCACATGTTTTTAGCATTATCAACTAGTCCAAGCATCATTAAAAGATGCTTTACAACCTTCTCCACCTCCCCTTAAACTCTTTCTTTGCCATGTAACATCAAAAATAAGGTATCATGTGAGTCTTTCTACCCATTCATCTCCATAAACTACCTTTCTAGATTCATTCATGAATTATATGTCTTGGTTTCTCCTCTTAGGGCCTGTAGGAAGTTATGGAAAGCTTGGATAAGACTTTTCACTTTTTCTTTATGATTGAAGACTACCTCAAGGATATGTAAATCCCACTTTGCACCTACAACTTGTCACTTCATCCATCCCTAGGTCTCTTGATACTCCTAAGAGAAAATTTAAAACCTTTTAGAGCCATGAGAAGTATTCAGAGACCTATAGAATCTTATCATAGTCATATTTCCTCATTTACTAGGCTCAAAACCTATCCCTCATGAATTTAAGGATCGTTATATGTTTTCACTTTTTCCAAACTTCTCATGTTCCAAACTAAAATCTAATGAGACTTTGATGAACTATAACTTGAAAAACACTTTCGCTTATGGCATTTTGAATGATAGGATGAGCTAAAAATATGAAAACATGATATTCATTTGTTTATGGCTTAATATATCTCATAAAATGTTTATGTGGGATTATGAAAGAATGTGTATACATTTATATTTGGCCACTTTCATTCCTAAACCAACATTCAATTCAATTTATAGAAAACAATATATTTTAAGGCTAGATATCACCTAAAATTCCCAATTTTGTTCTTGTAAGGGATTTAATTACCTAAAAAAATGATGAGGATAGTTTATTTAGTGTGTTACCCTATATGCATCACTAACCTAGTTGAATTATAACCCTAGTCAAATTATGACCTAGTAATTTGGCACCTTTGGCATGTCAATCTATCAATTCAAAACATTTAAAATAATTTACAAAAGCCAAAAAAGAAATAATAAAGAATAATTATATGAAAATCCAAATTAACTTGCCTAAAAAAAATTCCAAATCAAATTAGTGAATTTCATTTACTAAAAAAGGAATTTTAAGCCAAATATGAAGTCAAAAGTCAAATGAGTTAATAAAGTTATTTATTATCTCATAAATATTCAAAAATATGACTCACACCTCATAAATATCTAAATTGAGTTGTCGTGCCTCACAAATATTATAAAATGAGGTGTCAATATTTCATGAGTGCCTTAACCCCACCTAGAGTTAAACTAAACTGACCTAGGTTAATTTAGACTCAACCCAAGTTATAATTTAACCTAGCCTACCTAAGGTTAGAGTTAGTTATTTAAGTATAAATATAAGTGCCCACACCATTATTTAATAAGTTTGTGTGTGTAAGGTTAATATACTATAATACCTTCTTAAAGCCTTTGAGATTAGTTTTATAATGCCCAATGTATGTAAAGCTTCACACCAAGCCACAAGTGACCATTGGAGATATGATAGCACCATGGAAGATCATTATTAGAGGACTGCAATCATCTTAGACCAAGCATGAACATCCTTATGCGAATAAGTAAGCATAAAATTAAATAAAAGGAGGTATAAAAATTGTATTATCTTCATTATTGGAAACACAAAAAATAATAGGGGGTGAATAAATATACAAACTTTTCTTTCAATCCCATAGATCATTAATTAACCTTTCAAATCAATATAGTGATCTAGCAATGCTAGAGAAGTAATCACATAAACATGAAGCAAGATATCAACACATAAACATAAGAGATATGTAGAAAACCCTCATGGGAGATAAAATCCACTAGAACACCACTTGGAATACTATACTATAAGCAATTTATCAACATTTAGTCCAACCCCACAAGGAGTACCAACCCCTCACTAGTCAAACACCAATTCAACTAGTCCTTTAGCAAGCTCCAACTTTCAAGGAGGCACCTACCCCTTAAGTGACTCAAAACTAACACCGAAACTTCAACGACACTTATAAAATCACAAATCCATAAATTAATATCCCAATTCCTCTTCAATAAGAACCACCTCAACAAAGACAAACTTGATCACCTTCACAACACCTTATTGCTCAACCAATAGATAGTGACCTATTTTTCAGC
>JARHVA010006104.1:357500-470000 GCA_037957365.1 Torreya grandis
AGATGGGCCTCACCAGAGTCATATAACCTTTAATAAAATTAATTTTCAACCTAAAATTTCCTAGTCCATACTCAATAAGTAATGCATCATTCACACACCTCATGAAAGCTCTATTAGGCCTAATTATACCAAAAACATAGTCCTAAAAAATAAACCTCAAACCACCTATAAAAATACATTAAAGGAACAATAAAAATATGTATGGAAAATTGATGACCTAATTTTCATCGTCAAATCCATTATTAATCTTATATTAGGCTCCAAACACTCAGAAATACTTCTATAAAAGGCTCACTTTGTTCTGCCAGAAAGCTCCAAAACATAGTCAAGAATATTTGACTACCAACATCTGCATATGAAATTTAAAACACTATATATTAATGTATGATATCTTAGGGAATATATAAAACATAAAAAAATTCATGGTAAACTTCTAAACTTATCAAAAAGACATACTCACTCATAGACATAAAACTACCTGAAGCTCCAAAAACACAGTCATGAAGAATGTTATCTTTGGATCCTATATGGACACTTCCAAGACTTCTAATTCACATTAATAGTTATTATATCACACACACACACACACACACACACACACACACACACACACACACATGTATGTATGTATATATATATATATATATATGTATATATGTATATATACATACATACATACATAAACATATACATATATATGTATATATACACATATATATACATATATATGTGTATATATATACATATAAATATATGTATATATATACACATATATATGTATATGTATATATATACATATACATATATATACACACACACACACACACACATATATATATATGTATGTATGTATATATATGTATATATATACACATATACATATATATGTATATGTATATATATATATATATATATATATATATATATATATATATATCTCTAGTGTCAGCCATTGGTCTTAGATACCAATTTCTTTAGATTCTTTCTCATAGTCTTTACATAGTTAGATAAGCCATTTTAGCTTTCATATTTCAACTCCTTAAAGTTAATATTAATATTACATAAATAATTTATAGGTCTTATACATCCTAAAAAATTTAAAAATGTGCATTATATACACTTACTCCTGTCATAGAGTCTCAAATTCTTCACTTCATCTTACATACCCAAAAATGTCATTCTATCTTGAGAACCTAGTGAACTTACATTCCAATACCTGTGTAGATACAATAAAAATTATGATGCATTATTATTATCCTTAGACATATTTATAACATATATAATGACAAATTTACATATGTTTAATGGAAAATATGGAACATATAGATCAAACTCTAAACCTTACTCCTTCACTATCTCATCTTCACTAGACAGGACATCTTGTGAACAACATTTGCAGCATTTTTAGTGACTTATAAAACATATAACCAATTAAAATGTGGTATATATCTTTAAAAAAAACTAAATAAATTGGCTCCACTCCTAATACAATACAACATATCTCTAAACACATTCTCACTCTTACTTAGGTTTTCTCACTATCTTCACTATTAGGCTTTTTGGTGATAGGACAATTTCTATGATTGGTTTACCAATTTTGAATTATGAAACCTGATAAAAAATCATCATGGGAATGAAAAATTCTCAATATTTTTCTTCCAATGATTTGTATTCTTTGAGCTAGTCAACCCTTCCTCTCCTCCGATACCAAATTTCTAAAAAATGAGGGTTTTTTTGTAGCTTTCACTCTCTCTCATAAACACTCAATTCCATGTAGAGGTATCTATACGAATCCTCTACATGATACAATCATCAAAATAGCCTTAAAAATCCATTCTAGGATCTCAAAAATAAAATCTTCACCATTAGGTTACTATCAGGGTTTTATAAGGGTTTTATATTGGTTTCTATTCTTAACATTTGTTCATATAGTTCTATCCCTAAAATCACCTAATAATGTTTATAAAACATTGTTAGAACCATTTTATATTTCTCCCCAAGAGATAATATTCCCATTCAATATTCAATCATGCCAACAAGAAAGATAAATTCATTCTCAGGTTTGTAACTCTTCCTTCTAGCACTTGAGAGACCTAAAGACCCACTTTTCATGCTTTTTCCTTTTACTTAAGACCTAAAACTTCAACAACATGACTGAAAAACTATATACACATAATATTTTAAAAATTTTATCAAATAATTATGCTTTACATATTGAAATAACCCATTGAGACTCAATCTCTTTGAATGTATGCCCTAAGGGGTGTACTAGGGAAGGGGTGGGCAGACCATTGGTGCTTCACAGAATTATTGTCCCTATTTCCACATTATTATTGATCCAACCAGCTCCTAAAAATAATTCCCTAAGATATTTATCCTCCTTTTCACACTCATCTAGTATTTTTAATCTTTCCATCCCTCTTTTAATCACCTTAATCCCCTTTTGATAGTTAGTTGTACTAGGTCGACCGTGTACTATTTCAGCATATTTACACTTGAGAGTTAGGTTAGCCTTTAGCTGACTTAGCTCAGGACCTAATGAATAATTGACTAAAAGCCTATAGGGTTGACTAGGTAGAACCTGTATAGTCAACTTATTTGAAAGGATTTAGGGTTATATCTACCTATAAATACAATATCATTTTGTCATTATTTTAATATGCAATCAAGAGTTATTATTCAGTCATGCTTCTTTACAATCTTCTCTTCTACCATTCTACTTGACGAGTCTTAGATTAAGGTTTATACTTAGAGAATGTAGTGTTTTGGATAAGTCTTGTATGCTTTGGCCTTTCTTATTTATCCTTACAAACCACAACAACCTATTGTGAAGCCCCTTTGGCCAAGGGAGATATTGAGTCTTGATGGGTTCACATTCAGGTAAGTATTCTTTAACTTTTTTCCTCTTTTTAGTAGATATAAGTAGCATAAGTAATTATCTTAGAATAATATTACTCTTCATATTCCATGTATTAGGGTCTTACTAATACTTATATTAATTTATATTCTCCTATACATGTTTTGATTTCTTACTAACCCCTCATAATTGTGCCACAAGCTTTGGTGAGCACTAGATCAGTTTACTTTTATTGTTATTAAATAAGTGAAATATTAAACCTAGGAATCTTTTAGGTTTATTTCATGATTATGTTAGACTATAGGATTCATAACCCTTCCTATCATGGTGTATTATGATAAGTGATCCACTAATTGGGTCTAGTAGACCCCCATATTGGTCATGCTCCTACTTAAGAAATGTATTCCCAATTAGAATTGTAGGTATGCTCTATCTTCTCTGAGATAGGATTGATATATAGACATGATGTATTTTTGATTTCATACATTTGGTAACCCTAACATGAACTAAAACTTATAGTATTTTTTCACTTATTTTTCATTATTTTATCATTTTTATTATCATATATTTGCATCATTGGATTGACTATGTCAACCCAATTCTAACTTCTATGTACAGGTTTAACACAGTCACATCCAAATGACTCTATTATTTTTGTGTAGATTCTTTTTTAGATATAGTCTAATATATCAACACATTCAACCTATTATAGTTTTTTAGACTTTTAGATATCCATTACAAACTATTAGGTCAACCCAGTCGACCCTATACATTCTAGGCACTCAACAACAAGTTTCTACAAAGCTTGATCGACCTAATTAACCCTGTTAGTAGATTTTTAAAGCATTTATCAAGGTTATTAAACAAAAATATTATTTATATACATATATAATCAATTAAGGTTCATTTATATCCCATTATCTCTTTACTTACAGTCTTTCTTTTCATTATTTATAGTCTTTAAAACTACCCTTGTACAGTCAACTAGATCAACCTTGTCAATCTAGTTCTATGTGTGGTCTGGATAACTAGGTCAACTTTGTCAACCCTATTAATTTTCATACCTTTGATTCCATAATATAGAGGCAACATTGTCGACCCTATTCTATATTCTATGCATACAATACCATTCAAAATAACATTGCACCATGTTTTCAAAGTTATTTTTAACCTTTACATGCTAGTAATTAGGTCACACTTTCATTTCTCATTACTTGTATTCTTAGAATAAATCACATATTATAATTATGTGGTTTTAAAATTACCATTTAGTTTCATTATTTTCTATTTTATACACATATGACCAAATGACAAATTCTAAACAAGCACTTTAACAATTGTCTACCCAAGGCCAACCTACTTATATTTCATCACCAAAGGGGAAGCCAGCTTGATGTTTTGTCAAGTATAAAACATGGTTAATGGTATATTTTTTCTTATCACCCAAACCATTATAAATTCTATGTGTGAAATGAGTGGGTAGGCCCTAATACCAAGCTTGTATCATTGTTACTATAGATCCATTTCAGCCCATACTACCTAAAACCATCCTTAGATTGCTTTCTAGTTCCTTTCTTACAACCAACTTCATATCACATTTAAAATCATATATTAATAATATAAAAAACATTTTAGGTTGACCATTTATTTAATCTTTTTAATTTCCATGTTGATTGCTTATTTTTTCTCAATTGTATGTTGTATTACAAAAACTTGCATTAACTACTGTTGGTGCAAGGTTTTGTGATGTGTGATTCAATTGGGTTAACTAGCGTTGATCCAATTGATTATTTATTTCCCTTTAGTTTTTGATTATTCTAATTAATTTAAAAACTATCTTGTTTCAGTACATAGACTATTTATTTTTCCATATCTATCATACTAGATCAACCTAATCAACCTTTTATTATATTTCATCCCCTGTCTGTTGTGCTAGGTTGACCTAGTTGACCCTATACTATCTTTCAAGCACTTTCTACTATGATAGGTCAACCCAATCTACCCTATAATATTTATAGACCCTATTTTGTGTGATAGGTCAATCTAGTCAACCCTATATTTTTTTTGACTTTCCCTATTTATCAATCTAGTTCCCTATTTTTCCTTATTGGCATTCTATTCATTTATTTTTAGTCATAATGAAATCTCCTATCATAATATTATTGGATAGTTTGAATCCATTTAGATACTATAAGGGATGTTAATTTCTACCTCTCTTTTCCTCCCAAGAGAACCATCACTCTTGGGGCACCTCTTCCTCTCCTTCATCTATGAACTGTAATATGGTGCAAATAACACCTCAAGATGAAGTTGATGGGTCTAATCCTTTCTTTACTTACCAAGATATTTCTCATCTTCATAACCTTCAAACTAATTTTGGAGTAATTGACACAAATTTAGTAAAAAATCCCACTAATAATCTATCTTTTAGTAATCCTCCCCTAATACCAATTTGGGGAGTGATGTTACCAACACCAACCCACCCCCTAATACAACCCTACTTTTAGCCCAAGTTATTAAAAAAATCAAAATAATTAAAAATTATAACACCAACCAAATGATGTAACTTCAACATCATTTTATTAATATGGTTAAATTACCTCCAGCTCTCCATCATCAAGGTAATCATAATTACATTCCTCCACCTCTTAAAGATGCCTCTGGTAATGTTATTCCTCAACCAATAATGAATAAAAATATGCTTTTTATATTAAAAATGAGCATTGTTCCCCCTTAATTTTCTGAATTTATATTGGTAACATATCTCTAACTATCAAATATGATGTGACTAAAGACCTTGCATCATTTCTCAAAGTCTTTGGTAATCTTTATAAAGAGTGGATCCAAACTAATAAATTCACCACAACTAATATTTAATTCAAAACCTTTATTGGTGATGTATTATAATGGTATAATAAATTACCCCAAAATTATATTTGGTAACTTTAATATTTGGTCAATCGCTTAGTTAAATAGTTTTCACACAATGATCTTCTTGAAATTGCCTTAGCCACTTCATTAATGTTAAGCAATCTCCCACTAAATCAGCTCATGAATTTATCAAAAGATATAAATAATTAGCCCATAAATATAACCATAAAATAACTAATGATAAATTATTCAAAGTCTTCATGAAAAATTTAACTCCTACTCTTCAATATAAGGTTCAAAACTTTGCTCCCCAAACACTTAATGAAGATCTTGATTAAGCTAAACATCAAGACTTTCTTATGAAGCAATTCAAACCTAATACTAAACTATTTAAATTATATTTCCAAACATATAATGCTATCAATATTAATACCCTACAAACCAAACTAGGAGTTGCCAAAATTGATGTTACTTCACCTTCTCACACACCTCTCTCAGTATAGTAAATTAAACAATTTTTGTCACCCTCTAAACCTTTCATCTATCCCAATTCTTCTTATAAGTGGTATGACCCCAACTATTTTATTGGTTCCATGCCAACATTGGGCATTCTCATGAATCTTGTAGAGGGCTCACTAAATTTGATGTTTCCTATATGCTTGGTGATTCATTCAATCATGAAGCTATGATCAATCTTTGTCATTAAGAGCATATTGTTGCTTCTCAAAAATGACAAGCTTCTAAATCTTTTTCCTCAAACAACCAAAAATATTTTTCAACCAATAATTAATCAAATACCAAGGATACTTATGCCATTAATGTTGATTATTACTAATAATTCAATAATTATCAATATGTCAATACTGCTAAGGTCAATTATCATCATAAGCAAGCTCAAAAAGAGCTAGTTACTAAGCTTAAGAAGCCATATTTGGAGGAACAACTTATTAAATATACTACAACTACTAATCTAACCTTAGAAGCCCATGAGGAATCACCTCCTCTTTCTGAACCTCTAACCACATATATTCCTTTAAAATCTACTTTGCCTCCTAAAATTTGTATTGGTTATTCTTCTAAATCTAATTGGAACTTTTTTGAAGAACTTATATATATGCCTTGTAAGATTCCATTTATAGAGTTAGTTCATACTTCCCCCTCTCATCATAAGTTCCTTACATAAAAACTCCAAGAAATTGAATATCCATCTTCTATAGATGAAGAACCACCTTCTATTTAATCTCAACCTACTAATGTAAATACCATTGAAACTATGTGTCCTTATTCTAAGCCTTATATTAAATTTTCTTGAAGAAGAGATGATTAATGATGAAATTCTTTTTTGTGTTGATGATCTACAACTCTTTGTTAAAGTAGCCATTAATACCACCCTTATCCAAAAAGGTATAGTAGATGAAGGTTTTGGTATTAAAGTAACATCTTTATGTATTATTTAACAACTTAGTTATAAAAAGGATCATCTCAAGTAAACATGTCTTACTTGTCATGGTTTTGATAAGAAAAATAAAAAGCCACTTGGTTGTATTTGGTTTCCATTAACCATCGAGCTTAAAACCATTTGAACCAATCTTATGGTCTTTGATTTAACTTTATCTTATGACATACTCCTTGGTCATTCCTGGACTCATAGAATGAGATCCATTGCTTCTTATAGTATTCAATGCATTACACTATTAAATAAAGGAAAATGATATAAGCATAAAGCTGATCCTAACCCATGGAGTATTCAACTTCCTAATCATAAATCCCAATATCATGTTCCTACGATTCTTAAGATCAATAGTGCTCCTTTAACTAATTTCATCAACATGAATCTTGATTTACAAGTCACTTTTATAGATTTCAATTATGATGAACCTAATTAGTTATAACATACTTACAATACTACCAAGCTACCTCCGTACATTTTAGAGTGGCTTCCTCACTCTCTATTACCTAAGGATCATATTATTCCTCTTATGGATGAGATTACCAAGTTTCCACCTCCATGTAATGCTCAATATCCTTATTTACCTGAAGATGACTTCACTTTTAATTATTTTGGAGTGTCTAAATTATTTCAATATCCTCTTATCATGTCTCGTACATTTAGTAACATTGGGATTTCACCTTCTAAAACTCCCCCTAAATCTCAATCATGTACAATATCTACAACATATGATGATAATTATATAATATCCCAAGATCAATCTAGATAATTGGATGCCCAAAATTATCAAAAAACCTTATCCCAAATTCATTATTTTAATTGGGATGTTCATACCATTTTTTTGGATCATGAATTACATCCTGAGGGTCATGTGCCTCCTACCAATTCTCATCTCATTGATAGTCCTTGGGTGGTAGAACAAATTGTGCCTTATAAACCTCTAAAGTATCCTACATCTTCTTTACAACATTTAGATTCTATCATTGCATCAAATATTTCTCCCATCATTGATCCCATTGACACACCAATATCTCATGATCCATCTACTTCTTCCACTCACAAGATTACAATTGATGCTAAGGCAACCAATGTTCATTAGATTCATTTTGAGTATGATATACATGGTAATATGATTCTTTATCTTGAATTATATGTTGAGTATTATGGTCCTCTTTATACATTTCCTAGTGATGAAGCTATTCTTGAGTTACTTCATGCTTGAGAAGCTCAAATTCCTCGAGAACATCATAAACATATAAATTTTAAAACCAAAACTCCTTGTTTCAACAACTCAATTTCTAGCATTAATCCTAAAACAAATCAAATTTCAGCCTTACCTAATACACCATACCACTTTCAAGATGGCAATGCCATGTTTATTAAAGAAACCACTCACATTGAATATGATACTCCATCTTGTCCTTGACCAATTACAATTTCTTGAGAAATCTCACCTACTAAACATGATAACTTTACATTATTATTTGATAAGTATCATGAATTTTTCACTTGGTCCCATAAGGACATGCCTAGAATTAACCCCCATATTATGGTGCATAACATCATTACTTATCCTGATGCCAATCCTATGCATCAAAATCAAAGGAAATTTCCACCCAAATTTTATTCTCTATGTCACAAGGAAATCATCAAATTACTCAATGCTAAATTCATTAAGCCAGTAGATTATTCTAAATGGTTTTCTAGCATTGATCCCATTAAGAAAAAGGCCACTATGGTCATTTGTATTTGTATTGATTTTTGAAATCTTAATCTTGCATGTCCCAAGGATAACTTCCCATTACCTTTAATAGACTCCATTGTTGATTTCATTATTGGTTACAAAATGTTATCTCTTATTGATGGATTCATAGGATATAATCAGATTCACATTACCCCCAAGACCAACATAAGACAACCTTCACCATGGAATGGGGCACCTATTTCTATGTCAAAATTCCCTTTGGCCTTAAAAATGCTAGAGCCACCTACCAATGAGTAATGACTCACATCTTTCATGATCTTATCCATTAAATTGTTGAAATTTATTTGGATGATATCATCGCTAAATCCAAAATATATACAACTCATATTTTATATCTTGTTATCATCTTTGACCATCTTCTTGAATATAAAGTTAGACTCAATCCTTACAAATGTGTCTTTGGAGTCAAATCTAGAAAATTATTAGGATTCCTAGTCTCTTTCCATGGAATCAATGTTGACCCAACTAAGATTAGTGCTATCATCAACATTCCCATTCCTCACTCTATTCTTGACATTCATACTTAGAAAAATTTGGGTTAATTAGAAGATTCATCCCTGAAATGGCCAATTACATTCACTTAATTAATTCACTTCTCAAGAAATTTACTGATTTATAATGGACAAACCCATGCCAAAAAGCCTTTGATAACATGAAAGAGTCTTTGTTTCACCCACCTACACTTCATCCTCCTTCCAATGTTAGACCTTTAATCATGTATACTTCTTCCATACCTATTTTAATTGGGGAAATGCTTACCAAACAAGATGATATGATTTAATACATTAGCCAAGGCCTCATTGATTATGAGACACGTTATACCAAATTTGAATGTGACTGCCTTGCCATCTATTCTACAATTGAGAATCTCCTCCATTACATGTTATACCAAACTACCTATGTCATCCTTCATTTTGAACCCCTCCATCATTTATTCTAAAAATCCTTTCTTCTTGGAGATAGAATTGACAAATGGATGGTCATCCTTCTAGAATTTTATCTTCACATCATCACTCAAAAATCTATCAAAGGGAAAGTCATAGCAAATCAACTTACTTCAACTCCCATACCAGCTACTTTTTTCCTTCAAGATAATCTTCAAAATGATAATATCTTTTATATTGAGGGTCTTAATCAAGCCACTTATCTCAAAGACTATTTTCATAGCTTTACCTCTGATCTTAAATCAAATAATATATAAGAATCCACTACTCCCTATACCAAACCAAAGGTAGTTATCAAGGAGCTCCCTGAAATTAATGTCGACTTGCATGAAGATACTTGGACCCTTCACTTTGATGGTGCTAAATGAATTCAAGGAGCTGGAGAAATTTGAATTCTCATATGTCCTCTTGGAAAGATCATTCCTTTATTTTTTACTTTAGCTTTATGTCACCAATAATATGGCCAACTACAAAGCTCTCATTTCAAGCATATAAGTTTCTCTTGACTTAGACATTCAATACCTTCTTGATTTAAGTGATTCTAAGATTATTTGTCATCAAGTCAGTGGTGATTATCAATGTCAAAGTGAAAACCTCATTACATATCATTAAATTGAATCCACTTTAGCTAAATATTTCATCTTTTACACTATTGACTGTATCCCTAGAAATCAAAATTCCATTACTGATTATCTTGCCTCTTCAGCATCTCTCTTTCATCAACATAAAGTTATCTATAATACTAATTTTATTATATAGATATGAAAATATACATATTCTACCCAACCACAATATTCACTCATCTATCACATCAGGACTATGACCATTCAATAAAACACATGGTATAAAGACATCATATAATTATTAGAACACCAAATTTATCCTCCTTACTTAGATTCTTGTGAAAAGACACACATTCATGAAAAATATTTAAAATATATATTTAAACA
Organism: Torreya grandis; assembly: GCA_037957365.1. NCBI lineage: Eukaryota > Viridiplantae > Streptophyta > Pinopsida > Cupressales > Taxaceae > Torreya > Torreya grandis. The sequence goes on from JARHVA010006104.1 coordinate 368,338, forward strand.
CAACATCATTTATTATCATAATATTGAAGCTACCTTTCTCCATTGTGTTATGCAAGATGAGGTCCTTCTTCTTCTTAAACAAGCACATGGGGGCATTTGTAGTGGTCATTGTAGTAGACATGCTGTGGCATGTAAATGCCTACATATGGGTTACTTTTGGCCTAATTTTGAAAAAGATGCAATCAAATACACTAAAAAGTGTACTCATCAAATTTATGATGATCTAATCCATTCACCTCCAGCTGAACTTCAAACTATCAAATCTCCCTGGCCATTTTCTACATGGGGATTCAATCTCATCAGCAAATTACCTCACTCTCAAGATGGGCATGTATTTATTATCAATGCTTCTAAATATTTTATCAAGTGGGTTGAGGTCATGCCCCTTGTTAATGTCATTAGTTTAACACTTTGGTATTCCCCATACCATCATTTCATACAATGGTGGTAACTTAAAAAACAAACATGTTAAACAACTTTATACTAAATTTAAAATCAATCACAAATTCTCTATGCCTTATCATCTGCAATACAATGGTCAAGCTGAGGCACTAACAAAATTCTCAATAAAATTATTCAAAAATCAATTCGTGAAAATTGTATGTATTGACACATTCATCTTTACCCTACTCTTTGGGCCTATTGAACTAGCATTTGTATTGCCATTAGGGAAACTCTATTCTCTTTAGTCTATGGTTCTAAGTTAGTTATTTTTTTAGAAGTTGTTCTTCCTTCTCTTTATATATATCTTCATGGTATCATTCTCAATGAAAAATTATGTGAATTTCACCTTCATGCTCTTGATATTTTTTATGAACATCAAATTTTTGCTTTACAACATAACTTCCAATACAAGGCTTGCATTGCCAAACAACATAATAAATGTGTTAAAGCTTGAAGATTTAATGTTGGTGAATGTGTCCTTAAATTAGACTACACCCATGATAGAGAGGGTAAATATGCCTAAATATGTTGAGGCCCATATTTAATCAAAGATATTATTGGTCCAAATACCTACCACCTTCAAAATAATGAAGTCCATATTTTCAAAGAACCCACCAATGCACAATTCCTTAAGAAGTACATTGCCTAAACATTTCCTTCTTTTCATAATTTATATCTATATGTATCTAAATTTTTTTGTAGGTTATTTACATGGGTATCTCCCTCTATAGTAGTTCCCTCTTTTTACAAACCTTTAGTCCTCCCTTTTTTTTTTTTTGGTTTCTTGATGTACCATTGTCTTCTTTATCTTCTTGCATTTTCTCTTTTGATACCCCTTGGGTTTCTATTTTTTGAGTTGCATTATAATACCATGGATAGGACCTAAAAATCCTTATAAAATTACAATCTTTTACTTATTTTCTCACTTCTATTTTAAATTTCGTTTGACACCCCTTGGGTTTCTCTTTTGTGAGTTGCATGATAAGACCTTGGATAGGTCCTGACACTCCTCACAAAACCACCATATTTTTATTTACCTCATATTTTTTTCATATGATTATTTTTGGCACCACCATGGGTTTATCTTTTATAAATTTGTAGTATAATACCACAAATAAAACCTAAACCTCATAAAATTAACATATTTTTATATCCTTGTTTTTAAATTTTAGCTTTTGATTCTTTCAATAGATGTAATTTGCACAACAATCTATGTTAGCATTTTTTAATCCATTTCCCTCATTCTTATGATAAGAAATGTCACTTTTCTATCAATTTTATGCCATATTCACCCTTTGTCACATTTTTTTTGTGATTTTAAGTAATTCAAATTGTTCCATGTGCCACTTCTCCTTATTTCCCCTTCCTTTCACTCCACATTGGATAAAACAAGGTCTAAGTTAAGATAAAACTTTTATTTTACCTAGATTTATGAGAATCTTAGACCCCATGCTCTTTAAAGTTCTCTCTCTTAGCAACCAAGTCCCAAGTATTCAAATGAAATTCATATTTAGCACCCATGTTTGGTTTTCCAAATCCATATGGAGGAGGAATAAGAAAAATCCATCAACAAATTTAAATTTCAAATAATTTAAAATAAAAGGCAATAATATACAAAAGAAAACATACCAATATTAAAAGTCAAAATCACACCAAAATATGTGATTACAAGCACATCTCTTATCTCTAATTGAAGATCAAAATCCAAAATTACCCTCACATAAAGTTGAGGTCCAATGGGGTGTAGTAGGCCAGTAGATTGAAATAGGAGAATTTAAAAAATTCTATGGTGATACCTACTTTCTCACACAAGTACCTAATCTTTGCAGTAGACTGACAATTTTGTAAGGGGTCCTAAGGAACGGGGAACACATTGTGGGAATGTAGGCCCATTTTACTTTTCATGCATATAGCCTTGATGAGATGATCCATATCCTACATTTTTTGACCTAAGACTTGTGTGGATAAGAGAAGATCTTTAGAGTCCTTAAGGTCAACAGTCCTCTTGTTTTGATAAACCTAATTTGAGTGTGTTGACATTGATAAAGAGTTCTTCTACATTTTTTTTTCCTTCATTCTCCCCTCCACCCATTTCATTTCCCCCTTTGATAGGCAAATTATGATTCCAAATCTATTTTCCCTTTTCTCTAATTGCTTTTTCTTCATCTCTTAAAAACATTTTATCACTACTTTGTTTTAGCTTTATCTATCCTTAGACATGAAACAACATGTTTGAACAACTTTTGATCACTCTCTTACACCATAAAATTTACATTTATATACTTTTTTTGATTCCTTTTACCATTTATATTATGTTAAACTATCCTTCTATTGCATATAGTTGAGTTTGCACCCTTTTTCTATCATTGAGTGAGTTTGGCTTATTACTTCTCACTCATCAATGTTTTCTTTTTTTATGCACTTTTTTTTTTAAATTTTTGAGTGAGATAAGGATTTATACCACTCATTAATCAATGTTGTTTTACTATTTTTTTTTCATTTGTCCATCTTTTTTTAAGAAAGGATTGTTACTAATTTTACATATATGTTTGATTACTCATCCTTTTTGACATGTATCCTTGGTGTGAATTGGTGAGTTTGCATTTCTTACTTAGGGTTTACTTGTTTGATTTTTTTGGTATTTATTAGCCTTGGATTTTTGGTTACCTGATTTACTCTTCTTTTTGACTTATTCATTTGGTATAACATAACACTTGTCACCCCAACTTTCCAAATTCCCAAATACATGCCATCCACATAGCACCAATGATCTTTGAATTTTTACATTTTCTTGTTTTTTTCTCTTTAGTTTTGTATTCTTGGGTTTGTTGAAAGTAGTCTTTATACCCTCCACAATCAAAACTACAAACATGGTAGATAACCATCTAGTGATAAAGGTAAGTCAAGGTATGCATCACATTTAATTTTTTGTTATTTCCCTTTCAATCATTTAATTTCAATTATTTTTGCTTTAAAATATTGCAACTTCTTTTTTTAGCATCAATATTATGTGTTACTATGTTCAAATTACCATCCCTTGTTTCACCTTAGTGACACATGATGAGCTTCGAGTGGGGCATATTTATACACATAATATTTTCAAACTTTTATCAAATACTAATGCTTTACATCTTGCATGAGCTCATCAAGACTTAATCTCTCTGAGTTCATACCGTAAGGGGTGCACCAAGAAAGGGGTGGGTAGACCATTAGTACTTCATAATATTTTTGTCCCTATTGACACATCATTACTAATCCAACCAGCTCATAAAAACCATTCCCTAGGCTATTTTTCCTCCTTTTCACACTCCTCTAATCTTTTTCCTCTTTTTATCCCCTTTTTCCTAATCTTATTCCCATTTTGATAGTCAATTATAATAGGTTGACTGGGTTAACCTTGTACTATTTTGGGATATTTTCACTTGAGATTTAGGTTAGCCTTTGACTAACCTAGCTCATGACCTAGTGAATAATTAACACAAAACATATAGGGTTGATTGGGTCAACCTTGTATAGCCAACATATTCAAGGATTTAAGGTTATATATTCTTATAAATATAAGATCATTTCATCATTATTTCAATATGAAATCAAGATTTATTATTCACTTGTGCTTATTTACAATCTACTCTTACACCATTCTACTTAAGGAGTCTTATCTTAGGGTTTATACTTAGTGAATCTAGTCTTGTAGATAAGTCTTAGATGATTTGGCCTTTCTTAGTTATTATTAAAAGCCACAATAACCTCTTGTAAATCCCCTTTGGCCAAGGGGGAGATTGAGTCTTGATGGGTTCACATTTAGGTAAGTATTATATAACTTTGTTCCTCTCTTTAGTCAATATAATTAGGACAAGTAATTAGATTAAAAAAATATTACTCTTCATATTCCATGTATAAGGGTCTTTCTCATACCTACCTTAATTGATATTCTCCTATGCATGTTTTGATTTATTACCAACCCCTCATGATTGTGCCACAAGCTTTGGTGAGAACTAGATTAGTTTACTATTATTATCATTAGATAAGTGAAATATTAAACTTAAGACTCTTTTAGGGTTATTACATGATTGTGTTAGATTCTAGGCTTTGAAACCATTCCTATCATGGTATATTGTGATAAATGATCCTATAGTTGGGTCTAGTGGATCCCCATATTGGTCATGCTCCCACTTATCAAATATATTCCCAATCTAAAGTGTAGGTATGCTCTATCTTCTCTAAGCCAAAATTTATTTATAGACATGATGCATTTATGATTATATACAAACACATTTTCACACCTTAAATCATGCTCATATGAGCTCACAAGCCTTCAAACCTGATCATGAAACCTCATTCTACCACCTAGGGTCTTAAGGTAAGGCTATGAGAAGACCACTAATGAAGACCATACCCCTTTGGCTCACTATGAGAGTTATGTGACTACCTAAACACTTCTCTCTCATGATCTAAAACTTCATTTCATAGATTAAATCTCATACACATATTCTCATAAGCCTCAACTCACTCACTCCATCAGGCTTCACTAATCATTCCTTTACTAAGATAATACTAGGCTTTGTGAATGCCTTGTACACAAAGACATACTTCTTATAAACACAGTCAATCAATGACCTTGTCACAAAAATCATGTCAATACAACCAATACTCTCTTTCTAATTAACTCTCATAGCAATACCAAGCCATCACTACTCATAATCTTATCATATCACAACCTTATACCAAGACCTTATGCAAAACTCAAGAACCTACTAGATAATGCTTAAGTTATCAAGATAACTTACCAAGAAACTTTAAAAGAGTATTGTTGGCCAATTTTTTGCCTACATACTTCACTTAAAGTGTAATCTACTAATTTCTAAGGACATGTCTAGATTTTTAGGGACCCTATAAAGTGTCAAGGGTGATTTAAAAAAGTGTGTAAATGTAAGAGATCCATTGGATCTTCATTTTTTTCATCTAAACATCTTTAGTCTAGTGGTAGAATTTATGAGTTGGCCCCTGGTAGCATCATCATTACTATTGGCCATTTTTGACTGACATAATAAAACTCTTGCATGTTTTGATGAAGCAATGGATCAAAAGGTTTTCAAGAGGATATAAGTAGAAGTGTTCAAGGATAAACATGAAATCTAGAAGATAAGTGCAAAATATTTTATTCATCTAATTCTTTACTTCATTCTTTTAGACTTTATGAAGACTAAGTGTTTATTTTATTTTATTTCGGGACCCTTTTTGGCTAAGTGTTGAATTCTTTCAGACAAGTTATTTGAGACAAGGTTTTTGAAGGGATGATTCTTTCAGATAAAATGTTCAAAGAAACAGAGAAAGACATTTTCAAAAAGTTGAGGGAATTTTTTTGAAGAATTTCCTTTGAAATGAATTCCTTTGGGAAGAAGTGCTGAAACAAAAATCTGAAGGGAACTTTTCTTGATGAAAAAGGAACCTTTTTCAAAGTTTTGAAGGGTATATTTTGAAGAAGTGGACCTTTGTAAAAGTCCTAAAGAATTTTATTTCGAATAAATGGCTGAAACAAATTTGTTTGAATGGTCCATTGCAAAAATTTTGAAGGGCCTTTTTCAAAACTCTGAAGGGTACCTTCCTTTCAAAAAAGGTTCATTGCAAAAACTCTGAAGGCCACTTCTCCAAAAAGGGGGTCATTTTGAAGAAGGCCAAAGGGTAATTTACTTTTTGAAAGGGCATTTCAAGTGAAAAATAGGGTAGTTTACAAGAAATCTGAAGGTCCATTTTTAAATAAAATTATTCAAGGCCAAAGAAAAGGAATGAATTCTTTCAAGAGAATTGTTCTCGAAAATAAGTTTTGAAAGAAAAGCGCAAAAAAATTCTTCCAAAGGAATAATACCAAAGAAAAGTCAAATAAATTATTGTGAAAAAAGGCCAAAGCAAAAAATATCAAAAGAATTATTGCCTAAAACAAAGCAAAAATTCCAAAGGGAATGTCCTGAAAGGTTAATTCTTTCAAGATAATTGTTTGTGAGCAAATAGTCTAAAGAAATGGCTAAAAACAAAAAGTCAAAAGGAATTAATGATGGGCTTAAAATTTTCAAAATATAAACCCTTGCAAGTATCTATTTTGATTTCTATGGACTTACATCAATGTGAATGGGTACAAGAAAACCAATTTCCTTAGATTGGTTTTCCATCTATAGGAAAGATCTAGTCCAGGTTTCAAAGTAGGAGCTAGTAGGTGAAATTAATGGAGAGGTCATCATACTTTGACATGGACATCATATCTAACAAATATTCATTCAATGTAAAATTATCATGGCTCAATCCAGGTTCAGAGTTATGTAGATTTTGTCCTTATACATGCAAGACAAGTGAAAGATGACATGGGAATAAAAGGTGAAGATCAGGTGACTAGAAAAGGTATCTCGAGCATTAAATATGTTCTTAGATAAGTTCTTCTCTTCTATCATGTTTTATAATCAATGAGGGGATTGAAGAGATTTATGATGATCTTGGATGGTTCATTTCATGGTCAAGGTAGTTTCACACTATGAATACAACAAAGTTCAAGGACATAGTGGTGGTTGCAGTGATTTATGACCATTATCTCCATTTTCTCTTGCCATCCCCCTCTTATCTTATCCTTTTATACTATATATAGGTTTATGAGCTTAAAAAGAGATCCATCAACTGGTGACAGAGTTACTTTGTCAAATCACCTTGTAAACACTCTCTTGAAGTAATAAGATGAATTTTTTAATCCTGGCTTGAAGTCAAGTATACATTATTGTAGTGGAACTTGTAGATGTATGTCCCTTTTCATGATATGTAGATTCTCTATGTATATTGATTTAATTATTTTGGTTCCTTGTAGGTTGTGTGAAGTGTTAGATAGTGGTACCTATCTTGAAGTGTCACAAATTTATAGTGTCTCATATAGACCTATTTCTTTTTGTCCTTCAAACTGTAGGGTTTCCCTTTGACCTCCACACAAAATACTTATGCTTGTGGCCTTGAGATAGGATCATATTAGTCCATGTATTGGTTAGGGTCATTAGTATTTATTAATTTTTTCAAGCTAAAAGTGGATCATTTCATATTTTGGTACATCACCATCCTTAGCTTAGATTTCCCTTTCATGTTATATTTCTCTCCCTTTTCCTTATTCAACAATAGTTTTTAGTGTGGGAAATGAGTTGAAGTGAAGTATTTGAGGAGCTACCCTCATTAAAAATCATAGAGTTTCAACCTCATTATAGGATACCCACAGCCTAAGGTTGTTCCAATATTGTATTTGGAAGTGAGAGAGCCTAAAAAACTCTCCCACAAGGGTGCAATTCTATCCTACAATAGTTTTTGGTTGCCCGATGGGACTATGTTGTTCATTGAGTGAAGAGTTTTGGTGTTCTCTTCATCAAATTATCATTTGGAGGCATGTTTATAAACACCAATGGTGAATCTAAGTATTCCTCAACTGGTATGAGTAGCCCAAGACCCTAATCATTATTATTTAGTATGTATAATCATCCATGTTTTGATCAACATGCTTATTCTCTACCTCAACATCACACTTATCAAGATAATAATGTTTATGTTCTCCCCCCAAGTGGATTTAAAATAACCTATCAACCCTATTATGTCATTTGATCCCCTCCCACTCTTGTGTATGACCAAGATTAGTCTCCTTTACATTCAACTCAATCCACTAATTTCCCTTGTCAAGACTATGTTTATCTTGTTACATCCTTGTTAGGATTCAAGCAAGCATTATCAGATTATATTGAGTTGATAAGGGAGATTGGTATGGGTTTAAAACATTATTTAGTCATCCCTATTCATGTTCTATAATAAACAAGGAGTTCTCTTTAGTTGGTCAAGAATAGGTGGTCAATTTTTGAGGATGAACAATGGGAAATTTGTGAGAGGGATAATAAGGTATGGTTGACAAGTATAGTCCAAAATTTGGAAAGTGTGTTGATATATTATGAAGATCAGTAGACTCAGTGCAATCAATCCTATGTGTCCTCTCCCCTCCAAGAACTTCAATCTCATCCTCCAAAGGTTTCAAATCAACCCCCTAGTCAACCTTGTCAAGGTCCACCTTTGTTAAAAATTAGTGAAGAAATACTAGACCAAGGGAGAACAATCATGAATTTCTATAAGGAGTTTGGACTTGGACAAGAATTCCCCATCATACCATAGAAGGGATAAGGATCTTCTTACATAAGTTTTAGAGTGTGTGGGCATCCATTGAAGAAGGTGATTATCCACACATTGAGAAGCAAGAGATGAAGGAATGGATACTCTCAATAGAGGATATGTTAACTCATTAGGAGGATGAGTATGTCAAAACCAAACCAATTAGTTTGTCTTCTCTTATCCCTATGCTCATTCCCACTAAAGATTTTTAAACCATCCCACCATGGATCTTCTCCTACAACTTTGACCTTGAATATGTCATTCCCTCTCTTGTGAAACCACCCTCTCCTATACTCATTCAAAAGGAATAAAATTTGGTTGTTACCTACACATTCCCATCATAGAAATTAGTTTAGAAAGGGATAGAGAAGAAGAATGAGGTGTTAGTTTTGGTGATCCAAGAACCAATTCAAGAGAAGGAGTTAATGGTTGAACAAAACAAAAAAGAGGTGATATCTAAGCTCAATGAGTTTAACATATAAGGGTTATGAGAATATTTCTCTCTCCCTCAAGAGGAATCAAAGAGACCATACAATGTACCTAGTTGGAAAGACACTCCCTCAAGTTACAAGCAAGGTGAACTTTTTTGCAAACCCCCACTATCTCCCTCTTGGAGAATGAAATGTTTTTAGAAAAGATAGAAGAAGATTTTGTAGTCTCAAGTGAGTCTTGAAAAGATGAGGTAAGTGTGTATAGGGAAGAAATCTTGATAGGCAGTCCACTTCATTTAGAGGAGGGAAAATTAGGTTTGGACCAACTTTCTTGGCATGGGTTTGACACTAATGAACCAGATCTTAAAGGGGACAATCCTCAAGTTAAATATAGGGAACACCTTAAATGGAATACTAATTTTCTATTATTCATAGATGAAAAAGAGGATCAAAACTAGGTACTAGAGGTTAGTCCACTTCGAAATGAGGTGTCAATTGAAGATATCCCTAATATGTTAGAACTAGAGGAAGACAAGTGTGATGTTTTGGACCTTGGTTGGTTAAATAAACCCTCATTTTCAGTTGAAAAACAAGAATAAATATTGAGTGAGGTTGATGAAGGAGACATTTCAAGTGCTCAACTGATACAATTTTAGAAATGTACCAATGAAGATCTTGAAGAGTTATGATAGCAGTTCAATGCCATAACCAAAGAGTTTGAGGAGGCTAAAAGGCATGTATTTATTCTATATAACAATGAGCATGCTTCTATAAGCATGATAAATCCTAATTTTCATAAGGAAAATGTGGAATAATATGGTCTTTTTGAGCCACCAAGTGAAAAAAATGCAGTTACTCCTAATAACCTAGATGAAGTCTTCATTGAAGGTTTTCTCAAGAGTGATGAGAAACATCAATCAAGTCTTGAGATAATAAGGTAATTTATCTAAATTGGATACATGTTTGTCCCACTTCATCCATTAGGGAACAATACAAAAGAGTCAACAATCAGGCATCCTAGTCCACATAGCATGAGCTCACAAAAGTAGGGTGCCTCTCATCCTTGTCCATTACAAATCAATGATGCTAAAAGTTTCCCATTTGACCTATGAATAAGATGATTATATGTTTCATCCTTGTATATATTAGAGTAAATTTTATGTTTTTCCTTTCCTTAAGTGCCTTAGGCATAGTGTTTTTATTTATTCTTGTCATCTTTGTTTCGTTAAGAGGAAGTTATAGAAAGGGTCAGCCTTGTATCCAGTTTCAAACTAGCTCAGTTGCAGAGGCTAATGATTCTATGCCAAATGGACTAGATAAGGCAAGTGGTCTAGGTTCTCAATCATAGTAGGCATGCTTCCCTATGAGTCACTAGAAATGTTGGCCATCTTTGGCCCACATACTAAAGCTCTTGTATGGTTTGATGAAGTAGTAGATCAAAAGGGTTTCAAGAGGATCCAAGCAGCAGTGTTCATTGACAAGCTTGAAAGATAGAAGATAAGTGAAAAATCTTTTATTCAACTAAGTCTTTACTTATTCATTCTTTTAGACTTTGCAGGGACTAAGTGTTTCTTTTATTTCAAGACCCTTTTCGGCTAAATGTTGAATTCTTTCAAAAATGTTATCTAAGACATGGTTTTTGAAGGGATAGTATTTTGGAAAAAATATCTGAAGCAAAATAGAAAGACTTTTTCAAAAATCCAAGGGAAAAAATCCAAAGTGTTTCCTTCCAGAAGAAGTGCCTAAAAAAAATCCAAAGGGAACTTTTTTTGGAAAAAAGGGACCTTTTTCAAAGTTTTGAAGGGTATCTTTTGAAGAAGTGAACCTTTGAAAAAGTCTCTAAGAATTTTATTTCAAATAAATACCCAAAGAAATTTTTTCTGAATGGTCCAATGCAAAAATTTTGAAGGGCCTTTTTCAAAACTCTGAAGGGTACCTTCCTTTCAGAAAAAGTTCATTAAAAAAACTTTGAAGGGAACTTCTCCAAAAAGGGGGTCATTTTCAAGAAGGCTGAAGGGTATTTTCCTTTTGGAAATGGAATTTCAAGTGAATAATAGGGAACTTTATAAGAAATCCAAAGGTCCATTTTTGAAGAAAATTGTTCAAGGCCAAATAAAAGGAACAAATTCTTTCAGGAGAATTGTCTACAGAAATAAGTTCCAAAAGAAAATCCCAAAAAAAAATCCATCAAAGGAATAAACCTGAAGAAAAGTCAAAGAAATTATTTTAGGTAAAAATTCCAAACAAATTCCTTCGAAGGAATAAACCCAAATAAAATTCAAATAAATTATTTCAAAAAAAGGCCGAAACAAAAAACCCTGAAAGAATTATTGTCTGAAACAAAGAAAAAAGTCTAAAGTGAATGACCTGAAAGGTTAATTCTTTTAGAAAAAATTTTCATGAGAGAATAGTCTAAAGAAATGGCCAAAAATAAAAGTTTAAAGTAATTAATGATGGGCTTACAAAATTCAAAATATGAACCCCTACAAGTAGCTATTTGGATTTATATGGACTTACATTGACATGAATGGGTATAGGAAAACCAATGTCCTTAGATTAGTTTTCCATCTATAGGAAAGATCTGGTATAGGTTTCAAGGTAGGATCTGGTAGGTGAAATTAATGGAGAGATCCTCATCCTTTGATATGGCCATCATCTCTAACAAATAGTTGTTCAATGCAGAAGCAGTATGGTTTAGTCCAAATTTAGAGATATGCAGATTTTGTCTTTATATGTGCAAGCAAAGTAAAAGATGTCATGGGAATAAAAGGTGAATATCAAGTTATTAGAAAAGGTAACTCAATCATTAAATATGTTCTTAGATAATTTCTTGTCTTCTATCATGTTTGTTAATCAATAAGGGGTTTAAAGAGATTTATGGTAATCTTAGATAGTTAATTTCATGGTCAACGTAGTTGCACACTTTTAATGAAAAAGATTTTAAGGACATAGTGGTGGTTTAAACCTTTTTGACCCCTCTCTCCATTTTCTCATGCAATCCCCCTCTTCTCTTATCCTTTTTTTCTATATATATAGGCATCTAAGCCTAAAAATAGATCCCTTGACTGGCGATAAAGTTACTCTATCAAATCACTTTATAAACACTCTCTTGAAGTAATAAGATGAATTTTTTGATCCTAGATTGAAGTCATGTATATATTATTTTAGCTTAACTTGTATGTGTATGTCCATTTTCATCATTTGTATATTTTCTACATATATTGCTTTAATTCTTTTGGTTCCTTGTAGGTTGTGTGAAGTGTTAAACAACGGTGCCTTTCTTGAAGTGTCACAAGTTTATAATGTCTCATAAAGACCTATTTATTTCTATCCTTCAAATTGCATGGTTTCCCTTTGAGCTCCACACAAAATACTTATGCTTGTGGCCTTGAGATAAGATCAGATTAGTCTGTGTCTTGGTTAGGTTCATTAGTAGTTATTAAGTTTTATAGGCTGAAAGTGGATCATTTCATATTTTGGTGCATCACCATCCTTAGCTTAGATTTCCCTTTCATGTTATCTTTTTCTCCCTTTTCCTTAGCAGTAGTTTTTAGAGTGGGAAATGAGTTGAAGTGAAGCATCTAAGGATCTAGCCTCATTAAAAAGCATAGATCTCCAACCTCATTATAGGATACCCACAGCCTAAGGTTGTTCCAATATTATATCTGGAAGTGAGAGAGCCTAAAAAAATTCTCCCACAAGGGTGAAATTCTAGTGTAGTACAATTACCATGTGTGAATGAGCTAAGGAGGATGGGTTAAATGGGTTTGATCATGTTAGTCCCAAGAATAATTACACAAAGCTTCAGGCTATGCTTTGTAGTGTGTTGAGAGATATGAGCCTTTAAAGTAGGATCCTAAGAAAAAATCTAGCACATTCCCATACTTATAAAATTTTTAAAGGGTCCAAATAGAGCTAAATGAACATGTTAATAAGTTAATATTTTTTACACACGATAGTTTCAGGTAAAAGTGACCACATGGGTTTATTCATTTTGGAGCCTAGTTCATATGCGCCAAGTTGTAACTCACATGGTGAAGCACGATATGATATATGCATGGGAAAATTTGTCTCTTGATGTATAAATTATTAATTTTCCATACTTATCCATTTTGGACTAGACCATCATCAAACATCATGTGTGATCACATAGACTAGTCAACTTTAACATTTTATAGAAGACACATAGAATGATCAAATGGCTAGTAGATAAAATGGGTTTGTTCATTTCAGTGTTGATTTCATTCCCTATAAGATTGGTGCCCCCATAATCCTTGTGCCTCAATATTTAAAATTATAGAGTTGGTTAAAAAATGAAAAATGTCCATACAAATGTCAATTTTAAGCTTTGTAAAATAGGCATTAGAATTTAAAAGTGGGCCTAGGTAAATTAAATGGTGTGGATTTAATCATACCAAGTAGATATATGATGTGATCAAGGGTCAAATAATTAGTGAATCCTAGGGACCAATGAGAAACTAAGATCAAGGTATTAAGTAAAAAGATCTATGATCTACATTTAATCAGATCTTAGAACTGATTGGGCAAGATGGAGTTAACAAGCATCAATGATATGAGGTATTTTTGATAGCCAATAGAAAAGAAGACTAAGTTGGGATATTTTTTACTAGGGTTGAATGAAGTATATTGACCCAAGTTAGTACAAGCAAAAGGACTTAAGCTTGGGTTGAACCCAAGCTAGCAAAAACATAGAACCAAGATCAAATGAAGATCTAGGGTTAATAATTTAGTAATCAGATGGGATAAAGAATAGAGAAATGTGTTATATTTATATACAAAATTATAATAAAACCAATATCCTTAGATTGGTTTTCATCTATAGTTAATTTTGGCCTAAGATTTAAAGCACAGGGTAGATATGTGATTAATGAAAGGATCCCTCAGACTATACCCTCAAAAAATCACCATTTATATAATACATGGCATGTCCCTGATAACTAGAAGATCTAAGGATTTTGTCCTCATAATGAAGCCAAGCAGGAGATGATTTGGAAGATGGAGCATTCATTTCACATAGGGTTTCTTTCATCAATGTAAATTATGGTGCATCATCATTCAAAGAAAAATCTTGTCTTCTAGTGCATTCCACATTCTAATGAGAATATTCAAGATCACTAGGGCTAATATAAGATAGTATGTTCAAAATGAATAAGCATTGATAGGATTAAATGATGGTGGGGCATTCATTGGAAAAATGTGGTGGCTCAACCAATGATCTTGGATAGCTTATAGATAAATGTAGGACTCTCTCTTCTCTTTTTCTCTATATAATACCACTCTTTGCCTTTTGAAAGGGTTCTTAGATCTATAAATTTTTGATAAACTACTCTCTCTCATATTTTAGAAGCAAACTCTTTCAATTATGATTGTGACTCTTTCTCAAGTCTTGAAGAGTAGAGACTCTCATTTGATAAGGCTATACCCTATCAAAATTGTATGAAAAGACTCTTGAATTAATAAATATTTCCCTTACCTATCTTTCCTCTTTGAATTGTGTTTATTAAAGTATGTGCACAATTGCATTATGAAGGATAATCTTCCATCCCTTGGATCCTTATTTCTTGCTCATTCCTAAGTGTCTTGAATATAGTTATAGGTCTAAGCTAGTGTTCTTTTTCCATTAATTTAAGATCTTAGTGAGTCTTATAACTCCTCTTTACTTTCATTTATGACTCCCTAGACCTAGCTTATAAAATACTAATGTAACTAGCTAGTTTTACGAGATTGTGTGCACTAGTATATTCTCATGCTTCTTCAGTGTTTACTCCATGTATATTAGAGCCTCATTTAAATTTGGTGTATCACCCTTTTATCCCTCTTAGGTGAGCTTATCAACCCTTTCTAACCCTTTTACTTATGCAAAAATTAGTCTAGGTTAGCATCGAAGAGGAAGTCATCCTTCTCTAGAGGTTCAACCCCATTATAGGTGACCCACAACTTGGGGTTGTCCAAATTTTATATTTTAGCTATAAGGAGATTGAAAAAACTCCTTCTGAGGGTGTAAATTAAACTTGTGATAGTTTCTAGCACACCTAGTGGGACACACACCAAAAATACATTGAAAAAGATTGATCAGGTTTGATGTTGGTTTGGTCAATTTACAATGGTGACATCTACATGTAATCATTTTTATCATGCCCACTGGAACACACCATAAATACATTAAAAAATATTGATTAGGTTTGATGCTAGTTTGGTCAATTTGTAGTGGTGACATCTACAAATAATAGTATGTGGTGACTCTGAGCTAAAGGGACTCCAAAAGGAAGATTCAACATTTTGGTATTAGAACAATAACTTCATCTCATGCCAAAGGTGACAACAAGTTTAGATTCAAGAGGTATTCCCTTTGAATTTTTTGAACTACCTTTAAATTCAACTAAGAGGTTAAGGTTTGCTAATACTCTCCCATATGTGGAAAACCCTTTTCCTAGACCAATTTCAAGGCCTAACTCTAAAAATAGACCTTTGTTACCCCTTTTTAATACCATGATTCCCCAAAGAGCTTTCCCATTCATGGATTTTAATGGATAAAGTCCTTTGAACCTACCAAAATATGACCCTATGCTAGTAACATCCCTCAAAAGTGTTTTGTACTTCACATGAGACCAAGCTACAACTCCTACTGAGCACCTCATGGACATAGATATTTTTTTTAATATCCATAATGTCATGGTGGAAAATATATCCATAAGATTGCTAGTTGTATCTTTTAAAGATAAATCTTTAGACTAGTATAGAGGCCTACCTATAAATTCTATCAAGTCATGAGACTAATTAGAGGCAGCCTTATGTAAAATATTTATGGACAAAAGTGACCATTTATCACTTCTAAAGAATTTGAATACAATAAAAAGGGCTCCTCATGAAGTCATGAAAAACTTTAACACAAGGTTCTAAAAGAATTAAGATAGAATCCTAGCTTCTATTAGACCAAATCCTAGTTTTAGCCTCTTATACTATTTAAAGGATTTAAATAATGATATAGCAATGATGATTAAATCCATGGGAGAGAGTGTATTTCCAAATGCTTATGAGGTGGCCATTAAGGCAAAAAATTATCTAGTTCAAGTTGAAAATATTATGCCTAGACCCCCAATGCCTCTATTCCCAAAAATGAGACTACCTCCTATCACTATTCCTCCATTGGATGTTATTCTTCTTACAACAACAATTTCTACTATACCTTCACCTAAATAAGAGAAGGCTTCCACTAGTGGATTCAATAATGCCTTAGACAACAAGGAACTTCAATACCTTAAAATCATGTCCCAATCCTTTGGGAATGAATTGGTCAATTGAAAAGGTAGTAGTCCCAATATAATAGGCCTTATCAAGGTTTGTATCAACCTTAACAACAATATTTTAAAGTAAATAAACCACCATATAGAGGGAACTACCAAGGCCAAAGATAGGGTCAAAACCAAGGACAAGGGAAACATGGCTAAAATAGGTAGAATAATTATAATCTTAATGTTGTGAGTACATCTAAGACCTTGGTCCCAGTTCAAAATAATATGGCTCAAGAAGCTAAAGGTATCATGCCTTGGAACTAGTATTTTGGGAAATCTATTGTCCGAACCACTGATTTCACCCAAGCTTTCAATGATCAATGATAAAAATATATCAATTGTGGGTACAACCAAGCTCTCATGGCCTAAAAAATAGAGGTAGCTATGATGATCAAACTAGAAGAGCCTCAATAAGGTCAAAACCCTAATCAAAGACTAGGCTATTTGGGTGATACAATGGTAAACTATGAGAAAGAAGAGTGTTATGCACTCAACCAATAGGATAGTTCTATCTAGGATTATGTTCTAGTAGCTACAAACACAAGATTCAAAAGAAAGAACACAGATGTGAACCAAGAACCAAGAACCAAGTAAGAAACTACCTACCATTAATCCTTCAATATTCAAGCTAGTGTACTCAATGCCATTCCAAAGACCCCAGTAGTTCCAAAGAATCAGAATTAGAAGGATCTCTTAGTCCCTCATAGTTCATAAGTTCAACTGACAATAGTGGTATCTCCCAAAGTAAAATAAAAATTTGGTGGTTCACCCATCAACATTATTCAATAGATAAAGAAATATAATGTGAGTGTGATAATATGGTATGTGTTGTTAATGCCTAGCTAGGTGGACATTCTTCAGGAAGGTTTGTCTAAATCAATTTTATATTTTTAGACAAACCACCAAGAAAGGTGAATGAATTTCTCACCAATACAACTAAAGGCCCTATTAGAGGACAATAAGGTAAAGTAGTCTATCATCCCCCTTATTTATTTCAGTGATCATTGGTAACTTTTTCATTCACAATTTATTAGTGGATAGTGGGGATAGTACCGTAGTAATGCCAAATTCCATAGCTAATCAACTTGGACTAAAATATGAGCCTTAGTCCAAAAAAGTGTTGCAACTTGATGGTTCTTCTATTAATCCATCTGGTATAATAAAAGACCTAAATTTGACCCTACATGCTTGTCTTAGTGTCTCAGCAATATAAAATGTGTTGATCTTGGATGTGCCCCCTCATTTTTCACTATGTCTATCTAGAGCATTCATAACAAATCTTAGTGGCTATCTTGTATTATATTGGTCACACATGACATTCAGGACTAGTTATGGGACTAGAGTATCAATCAAAGCTAAAACCATTGCATAATTACACATAGAGCCCTATGAGCCAGATAATGTCAACATAAATTACACCATCATTGATGAAGATGAATTTGCAATGGGGAAGGAGCTAAACACTCATCCAGAAGAGGTACCAAACATGTTCTTAGATGAACTATAGAATGATAGCCAATCGATAAACCCCTTAGATAGTGTCAAAGAAAGGGGCTTAGGAGTCTATCTACTGCATGAGGAAAACCAATCCATGCCATCACTCATGAAGGCTCAAGAATATCCTAGTGGTCTATGGAAGTTGTTCTTTGATGGTTTAAGGAGAAAACATGGAGTGGGTATAGGTGTCATGCTAGTGTCCCTTTCAAATGATAATTACGTCTCTTCATATCAGTTCCAATTCTAATACTTCTACATTATAGTATAATTTGAGGGAGGGTCTTATTCATGGCATCTAATGGAATAATAAGAGAAGGATCAAGTGATTAAAAGTATATGGGGATATTAAACTAATACTAAACTAGGTTAGAGGCTAGAATGATGCTAAAAACCCTTTAATGAAGTCCTACAAACATAAAGTGTGGGACCTAATTGAGGACTTTGAAGCATTTAAAATATAATATATGCCAAGGGCATAAAATCAACATGCTGATTGTACACACCTAAAACTGGCCACCGATAACCTCCAACCTAGATTTTGGCCTCCACCCAAAATGCACAATTTGGCCTAAAAACACTAAAACATATAAAAAGATGTGAAAATGATATATTCAAGTGGCAATTTTAGCCAGGGTATCCCTAAATGGGCTAATGTAATTATGGGATAGCTAACTTTGATCAAATCATTTTAAGTCAAAATGCCAAATTTGCACCCACATGCTATAGATTGATCTTTCCTATCAAATCTCTTGCACAAGACTTGTGCCTTTGTTATTTGTTGTTGGCAACATCCTAAATGGGAACACACATCCAATGAATTAGACAATGACTTCCAATTCTAATCTACTCAAATTTAGGACCTATTAATAACAAGGCATTTTGATCAATTAAAGTAATTTGTGCATAAAGTGTATAATCTTGATTAAGATCTAATTAACCTAAATCAAGGCTTAATCAAAAATTCCATGGCAACTTGTTGAAAAATTATTTTTGGAAATGAATATGGAATATCTGCATCATCAAGTGACCTCATTTCTTAGGAAGACATTCCTAGGCCATAAATGCCATAAATATCAGGATTCATGCCCCTCCCCCATGCCTCATCAATGCCTTCCATGATACCCTCCATGCCTCTTAATTTCCCCTTATTCCAATGCCAAGATGAGGATAATTATAAACTTAATTCCAAAAATTGAATTAATCCTCAACCACACATCTTAATCTCAAAATGAATGGTTGAGGTTGATTCTAATCAAATATAAAAATCTATAAATAAGAGGCCTCACAAAATCATTTAATAATACTTTTGATGCAAATTTATAATGCCAAATTGGTTCCAAAATATTCAATCAATTAGTGTTACCATACCATATTGATTCCAATCCAAGCCAAGCCACAAATCCATAAGGTGCCAAGGAGAGATGGAGGTAGCCAAGCTTCCATTGCTAAGGACTTCATGAGCACAAGTCAAGCAAGCCACTACTACAAAGGCATTTGGAGCATCCAAGGAAGGTGAATGAGTTATTATGTTTTCATTCCTTGCTTTTTATTTGTGTTTGTCATTTGCTTTTGTTAAGTAAGCTCTCCCTAGTGTCTAGGCTTAGAGATGTTATGTTATTAGTGTGTTTATTTCATTTTGTTTTCATTTTGGAAATAACACCATACTAAACATCCTCTCTTGAGTCAAATTCCTAGATCACGTTGATAGGCTAGCAGTTATGGGGGCTCATTTTGATATCCATAGTGATCTAAAAAAGACCAAGATGTAGCCACATTTGAAATTGGTAATAATTCCATCAGTACTAGATAAAAAACTCACTAGTAGGTTTTTAAAAATGATGAATAATTTTCATGTTTCTTATAATAAGAAGCAAAGTTCTCCCTTAATCAAGGAAAATTAAAACATTTATATGGGAATTCTATTATTCAATCAAGGTCCAACAAGCTTCCTAAAGGGCCAGTCACCTTAGAAGCTCTCTTTCATGAAGGGGACCATATGAGAAGGATAGAGTAGTGATGTCAACTAATGAAGAGAACTATGTGAGAGTTATTATCCTTAAAGATAAGCTCCTAAATCTTGGAAAGGTAATCACTAAATCTAAAAGGCATACTTTTATAGATCTTTGTAAGGAATATATAGACATCTTTGCTTGGAAATATAGTGACCTAAGAGGCTTTGATCCTAAATTGGCCTAACATACTATAGATATAGAGGCTAATGCCAAGCTTGTGAGGTAAAATAAAAGGCCCATTAACCCTAAAATAGAAGATATTATGAGGAAAGAATTGACTAAGCTGATTGAATTCAAGATCATCTTTCCAATCAAGCACTCTCCTCATGGATAACTAATCTAGTACCTATCAAGAAGAAGAATGGGAAAATTAGGTTATTTGTGGAATTTAAATATCCTAATAGGGTCTATTTAAAAGATCATTACCCTCTACCATCCATGGAGAAAATCATACAAATGGTTTCTAGTTTAGATCACTTTTCTCTCTTGGATGGGTATTCAGGTTACAACTAGGTGCTAGTGAGAGAGGAAGATCAATACAAGACTACCTTCACCACCAAGTGGGGCATATTTACTTACCAGAAGATGCCTTTTAGATTATTTAATACCATGAAATTTTTTCAAAGACAAATAGATATGGCCTTCTAAGGGATACTAAATCAAATGGTACTGGTCTACTTAGATGATATCATAGTCTTCTCTAAGAAAGCCAGTGAGCACATGGACCATCTAAGGATGATATTATAAAGATGTAGAGAGTATGGGATCTATTTAAATCCCAAGAAATGTGTTTTCTTTGTGCATGAGGGTAAGTTGTTAGGTCACATTATTTCAAAAAGACTATCCATTGACCCTAATAGATTAAGTGTTATCTTAGACTTATCCTTGCTAATGCACAATAAAGGGATTCAAAGCTTCCTCAAGAAGATTAAATTTTTTAAAAGGTTCATACCTATATTTTCAAACCTGGTCAAACTTATCACCACCATACTAAAGAAGAGCCAATTGTTTGCCTGGTAAGATGATGGAAAGGGAACTTTTAAATCCATCAAGCAAGCCATTACACAGGTCCCCTCTCTCATAAACCCTAACTTCTCTAAGGAAATAATCTTGTACACATTTTCCAATGTTGACAACATATTAACTATGGTGATGCAAAAGAATGGTGAGGGAATGGAGTAGCCAATTGTCTTTTTTAGTCAAGGGATGGAAGGATATGAGGTGAGGTATACCTTTATTGAAAAACAAGTTCTTCTATCCCTAAGGAGTCTTAAGAAGTTCATAACAATGCTCTCCAATATTAGGATTCATCTTATGGTCTCTCACCTTAGAGTTAGAGATTTCCTCCTTTACAAATATTTGAGCGAGAAGAGAGCAGGTTGGTTCACCAAGGTCATAGAATATGATGTAGATACTAAAGTCACGAAGTTGGTTAGGGGTAAGAGATTATAAGATCATATGGTAAATAACCTCAAAGAAGACAAGGAAGCTATTTTGGTGACCCAAAATAACTTACAAGCAGAGGTACCTCAACCTCAAAGGAGTTGGCTTCAAGATATGGTTCACTTCTTGACAATAGGAGAATGCCCCCAAGGTTTGGAAAGAGACAAAAGAAGGTATTTTAGGCTTCAATCCATACCTTATGCATTGATTAATCATTTTTTTAGGAAGGACCTCAATGAAGTACTCCTTAGGTGCATAGATGATGACCAGATGACCAAACTCTTAGAGTAGTTCCATGATAGACCTACAAGATGCCACTTTACACATAGAACCATTGCAGCAAAGGTAATGAGGGATGGTTATTATTGGCCTAATATCTTCAAGGATGTTCATGCATAGGTCAAAAAATTCTAGAAGTGTGCTCTCTTTGTAGGAAACCAAAAATTAGTAGCTCTTCAACTCAATCCAATGTAGGTGGAATAACCCTTTATGCAATGGGGGTTAGACTTCATAGGGATGATCAATCTACCATAAGGTATAGGGAATAAATGGGTGCTCAATGTAAATAATTACTTCACCAGGTGGGTAGAAGCCATTGTCTTAAAAAATGTTAATAAGGCCATAGTTTTAGACTTTTATGATAACATTGTGACCAAGTTTGGTGTCTCAACTACCATAATTTCTAATAATGCATTGGCATTCCTTGGTATCAATAAAATTTAGTGGGCTCTTAAAATTAGCATCTACCTTAGCACCTTTTCCAACTAATATCTTCAAGGAAATGGACTGGTAGAGTTCATAAATAATTTCCTTTTAAGAATCATTAAGAGGACCATGGAAGAGAATCAAAGAGCATGGCACACCAATCTAAGGATAACCTTATGGGATGACATAGTGACTCCTAAAGCTACAATTAGAAATTATCCATATGTCCTTGTATATATAAGGGAATCCAAATTTCCTATCTCCCTTAAGCTACCTACACTAGAATTATCCCATCAATTAGAATTGATGGAGGATGAATCTATAGAAGTGAGAATGATAGAGCTTATGGAACTAGAAGAAACTAGAGCCCTTGCTATGAAAACACTAGTCTCACCAAAATTAGGTTAAAAAGGCCTTTGAAAAAATATCTATAGCAAGGAAATTTAAATAAGGGGACATAGTCCTCAAATGGGACTCAAATAACACCAATCTAGGCAACCATACCGAGTTTGATAGCTTGTAGAGTGGTCCTTATTTTATCCACAGATGCAAGGAACATAATGATTTTCATCTTACCCAACTAGATGGAGAGGTATTAACCATCCCAGTCAATTACATTTATTTGAAGCCTTGATATTAGAAAAATTCCATCCATTTTAATGTATTGTGCATTGCTATATTAACTTTTCATGCTTTCATATAAGTGCCTTGTGCATTTTTCTTTTCTATTGTGTGTTTCCTTTTAGTACTTTAGGTACTTTGTTCATTTTATTCTCTTTGTTCTCATTGATTAATGAGAGGTTCCAAAAGGATAGAATTGTATCAATTTTAGTCTAGTTGGGAGAAATACTATGACTCTATATGACCAAAGGATCAGTTCAAGGCAACCAGTCTCTTGCTTACCAAGCATGCAACCCCAGGATGTTGCTAGAAATGTTGTCAAATTTTTGACCTACATACTTTACTTAAAGTGTAATTTTTAAATTTATAAGGACATTTTTTTAGTTTTAGAGACCCTATGGAGTGTCAAGGGTGCTTGAAACATGTGTGTAAATACAAGAGAGCATCAGGTTCTTTATTGTGTTCACCTAAACATCTTTATTATAGTGGTAGAATTTATGAGTAGGCACCTTGCTGGAATCACCATTACCATGTGTGAATGAGTCAAGGAGTATGGGTCATATGGGTTTTATCATGTTAGTCTCAATAATAATTGTGCCAATATTTATTTCATGCGCTGGAACACATTGTGAGATATGATCCTTCAAAGTGGGCTCCCAGGATAAAATCTGCCAAATTCCCATACATAGCCAATTTTCAAAAGGCCCAAATAGAGCCAAATGATCATGTTGACAAGGTCATATTTCATGCACATAATAGTTTTATGGAAAAATGACCACATGGGTTTATTCATTTTGAAGCCTAGTTCATATGTGTCAAGTTATAGCTCATGCAATAAAACATGATGGGAGATATGCATGGGCAAAGTTGACTGTTGATGCATAAATTACTAAGTTTTCATACTTAGCCATTTTGGACCAGATCATCATCAAACATCATGTGAGATCACATGGACTAATCAACTTCAACATTTATAAAAGGCACATATAAATCTTAAATGGCCAATGGATCAAATGGGTTTGTTCTTTTCAGTGTTAAGTTTATTCCCTACAAAATTGGTGACCCCATAATCCTTGTGCCTCAAGATATAAAATTGCAGAGTTGGTCAAAAAATGGAAAATGTCCATGTGTACATCAATTTTAAGTTTCATAAAATAGTTGTTGAAATTTAAAAGTGGACCCATGCAAATCAAATAGTGTGCATTTCATCATACCAAGCATATTTATGGTGTGAGCTAGGGTCAAATACTTAGTGAATCTCATGGACCAATGATAAACTAAGCTCAAGGTAGTATGTCCCAAGTTCCATGGTCTATGTTCAATAAGATATTAGAACTAATGGGGCAAAATGGAGTTAACAAGGGTCAATGAGTTGAGGTAGTTTCAATATTCAATAGAAAATAACACTAAGTTGAGTTGTTTTTGACTAGGGTCGAATGAAGTAGATTGACCTGAGCTAGCGCAAGTGAAAAGACCCAAGCTTGGATTGAACCTAAGCTAGCAGAAATATGTAACCAAGATCGAATGAAGATCCAAGGTTGATAATTTATTGATCAAATGTGTCTAGGAATCAAGCAGAATGTTATATATTAAAAAAAACTATAGGAAAAGCAATATCCTTAGATTGGTTTTCATTTAAAGTTAATTGTGACCGAAGATCTAAAACATAGGGTAAATATGTGATTAATGAAAGGAGACCCCCAGATCATACCCTCGATAAATCACTACTTATAGAAAACATGGTGTGTCCTTGGTAGTTTAAAGATCTAAGGATTTTGTCCTCATAATCAAGTTGAGTGGGAGATGACATGGAATATGGATGAGATCAAAGAAATTGGAACATTCATTTCTTTTAGGGTTTCCTTCATCAACAAAAATCAAGGTGCATCATCATGCAAGGAAAACTCATCTTCTAGTTCATTTTTCATACTAATTAGAATATTTAAGAACACTAGGGGTAATACGAGATAGCTTGTTTAAAATGAATAAGCATTGATAGGATTAAATGATGGTGGGACATTCATTGGAAAAAGGTGGTGGCTCAACCAATGATCTTAAATATATTATAGACATATGCATAATTCTCTCTCTTCCTTTTTCTCTATATAATCCCACTCTTTTCCTTTTGTAAGGGTTCTTATATTTATAATTTTTTGAGAAACTACTCTCTCTTAAATTTTAGAAGTAGACTCTTTCACTTATGATTGTGACTCTCTCTCTCTCAAGTCTTGATGAGTAGAGACTCTCATTTAATAAGGTGAGACACTATCAATATTTTATGAAAAACCTCTTGAATCAATAAATATTTTCTTTACCTATCTTGCCTCTTTAAATTGTGTTTAGTAAAGTATATGTACTATTTCATTATGAAGGACAATCTTCCATGCTTTTGGTCCTTATTTCTTTCTCATTTCTAAGCGTCTTGAATCTAGTTTTAGGTTTAATCTAGTGTTCTTTTTGCCATTGATGTAAGCTCTTAGTGAGTTTTAGAACTCCTCTTTGCCTTCATTTATGACTCCCTAGACCTATCTTATGAAATACTAATGCAGCTGGCTAGTTTTGTGAGATTGTATGAACTAATATTGTCTCATGCTTATTTAGTGTTTACTCTATGCATATGAGAGCCTAATTTAGATTTGGTGTATCACCATTTTATCCCTCTTAGGATCCCTTGTCAGCATTTATAACCATTTTCCTTATGCAAAAATTAGTATAGGTGACCATCAAAGAGGAATTTGGCCTTCTCTAGAGGTTGAACCCCACTATAGGTGACCCATAGCTGGGGGTTATCCTAATTTTATGAATTAATTAGAGGGAGATTTAGAAAACTCCTTCTGAGGGTACAGATTAAGCCTGTAAAAAGTACCTTTGGGACATCAATGAAACTTGATTACCTTTAACATCAATCACAACATAATGTCTTAACATACCAATAGGAACATACCTCAACAATCTCCCCCTTTTTCATTGATGGAAAACACTCTAACAAAGCTGATCAATCTCATCTCCTCAAGCTATATCTCCCCTAAATTGGTCTTTCTCTAAATAAAGATTTATCCCCCTTTGACATTAATGAAAAAGGGTCTCTACAACTATCACCTTATCTTTTCACTCTAACTCAACAATGCTACTATAGAAAATTGACCAAATACTTACCTTAGAATGATTAAAATGATATCTCTCAACTTAAAATATTTCTCAACAACTTGACACATGTTTTTCATGACTCCACAAACCTTCCTTGTATCTCATCATCTACTCTTGATCTTACCTAAACCCATTCATCTCTTCATTTGATGTACTCTTCAAAGTTATACTTTATATTACTTGAAAATACTTGAAAAAATATCCTTCATACCCTACTACCTGATCCTTGGACCTGAACTTGATGATTACCTTCTCAAAGATCTCTTGAAGCAATACATGAGATACATTTTACTTCACTCTCATCATAATCCATAGTATTTGACAAGTAGACCTAAAACTCAAAGAAATCTTCTTGATAACCCATAGATCCTCAACATCTACCCTTTTTTTAGGCTGATATCCACTAAAGTAGCCAACTTCTTAACACAAAGTTATAAAGCTCCCGTTAAGACCATGTTTTCCTTTCAAGTTTGCCCAAACCATCATAGGTCTTCATGCACATGAACATCACTCTTATTTATTGATATCTAGTAACACATAAAGATGGAACTCCATTTTTGACAAAGAATCTTATTGGAACCATTTTTAATTAGTTATTATAGAGACCTACATACATTAGGTCTCTATATAAATAATAGCACTATTCTAAAGAACAATCTTAGTCATCTATACACAAACATATTCATTGTCTATATGTCATATCAAATTATTCTTCATGAAATATTATATCCCCTTTATGTTTCACAAGCCATCATGGCTCAAACCTGCTCAAAATAAATTCCATGTAGCAAATTGATAGTTAGGTTTATGAGACATCAATCTTTGTGGCATACCTGTATCAAACAATCATCAAACTCTATCAAGACTGTTATGGCATATAGTGATAATTTTCTACTTCAAACACTTTTTCAAGGTCCTCATACACTATCCACATGAATTACATGATCCTATTGTCACTTTGACATTCATAAAAATCACTCAACTCTACATGGTTCATTTTAAGACATTCCATATGATGTTTATTGAAATTCACTAATCTTTACAAGTTTACTCACTTCATGAAATCTCTTGTAGGTTATGGAGTCATGAAACCCTCAGTCATTTCATATGCTTCAAACACTTGTATCATTATCCAAATTGAACTTTTCTACCAATGATTATTCCCATAAGGTACAAACATCTTATTAGGTCTTTATATACTAAGATACATCTTTAGAAACTATAAATACTAAATTTAACAAAGTAAACATATAACAAGATCCACCTTTTTTCTTATACTTGATACCCTCATAATAAAAATCAAAACATTCAACCCAAACTTACTAAGCATATAGGAGACTTCACAATCTTGGATAATCAAACACCTTAGCTATGTATCACCTAATCATGGCCTACCTCATCAACATACTTAGGTCTCTTAACATACCTTTATTTATCTATGATAGATTCATAGACTCAACTCAGATCCTCTAACTTGATGATCAACCCATTATTCACTTGTAGACCTCTAAATTTATAGATATTTATGACTTACTTGTAGATCTCTTTGTGATGTTTCAACATTGATACAAATCACATGATCATATGTCATGGCATAGATCACTTCATAGCATCTTCATGGAAAAACAAGGTCTAACATAATCTTTAGATCTTCTCTAGTCCTTGAATATTATGGAAAATACCTTTACCAAGAATGACATTGGTCTTATATACCAATCATCAAATTTTCATGAGCCTCTACTTGCTTTCTTTACTAAGATACTTGTACATAACTTCTTATAAGGCCTTAAATAAGGTTCTACAATACACCTTGATGTCTTAACTTGATTTTTCCATGTTATGACCTCAGTATAAGATTAATCAAATAAGGTTTAACCTGTACCTTTCAACATGTCTTCAAAGTCCTTAGGTTTGATTTTTGACATGGATTAAATATAATTATTATTCTTCTTAGTTAATCTTACTAGTATCATCATGCAGTCCTCTATGCAAACCTCAAACATTACCTTCACAAGCTTATCCATCTTATGCTTCTAGGATCACCTTCAAGCTATAAATCCTCATCCAAAGGACCTACTTTGATACCAATTTTTGGAATAATAACCATTGAGAAGGGGGGTGAATTAGTGTATAAATTTTTATTTCAATTCCTTATATCATTCATTAACCCTTCAAATAAATATAGTGATCTAGAAATACATAGAGAAATAATCACATAAAAATGAAGAAAGCTATCAACACATGAACACAAGAGATATGTGAGAAACCCTCATGGGAGATAAAACCCATTGAAACATTTCTTGGACTATATATTATAAGCAATCGATCAACATTTAGTGAAGCACCAACCCCACAAGGAGCACTAACCCCTCACTAGTCAAGCACCAACTCAACTAGTCCTTTAACAAGATCCAAATTGAAGTAGACACCCACTATTGGAAGTACATATAGTGATAGGGGGTGAATTAGTGTATTATAATATTCCTTTAATTTCACTTAATATTCATGAAGCATTCAATCACTTACATACACCAATTAATGCATACTCAAGCATCTATGAAATGAAACACCAAAAAAACATAAAATATATGTTGGAAACCCTCTAGGTTAATAAAAAACATAGATTCACAACTTGTAATACTATCCTATAAGTAATGAGTCAAACTTTTAGTGAGGCATCAACCCCTTACTAGTCAAGCACCGACTCAACTAGTGTTTAGCAAGCTTCAACTTGAAAGGAGAATTTAATCCCCTAAGAAACAAAGAAACAACTAATATAATTTAAATATTATATCACCATTAGACACTTATTTATTATTCAATTTATTATTACCTCCTTTTTTTTCTTTTCTCACACTTCTTTCTCACTCAAACAACCTATTATGCCTTCTCACTTAATTAGCCCTCTCCTTGGTAGAATTAGGTCAAATGACCTTTATAAACACCTATAAAACCATATTTAGATACTCATGGAACATTAATATCATCTATTTTATTATATTAAATATCTAAACCTATTCTCCAAAACACTATATCCTTCACTCACCTGTTCAATTCTTTAACTAGTCAAAATAAGCTTATTAGGCCTTAACTTTATACTTGATTCATTCTTATAACCATATTTGTCAAAAAAATCATCACCATACTTTGATTATTATTTAAATATATCAATAAACACGTTAATAAGTGACAAAAACATTTCATAGGTTGGTTATTACCCTCAAGGGTTAAAACTACCATTAGACCTAATAGAGACCTAATGCAATTAGTCCTTCCCTAAGCACATCTTTCACTTAGACCTCCTTAAAATACCTTGAGACTCAAAAAATGGATGAAAAAATTCATATAAAACTTATATATACCCATCTTAATATCTCCCTACTTCCCCAACACCATTTTATTCATTTCACACCTTGAACCATCTAATTAAGTCTACTCATGTTTAGGCCTTCTCACTGCCATAAAGTCCATCTTGAAATTTTGAACCATATACAAAAATTTGACACATAAAACACATATAAAATAAATTAATATGATATTTATTAAATAAAATACTTCAAAATATGCTTTGGTCTTCACCACACAGGCTAAAAGGCCTTATGAACACTCTTGCAAAAGGCTTACTCAGAAACACCAAACACTTTCAATAAACAATCAAAATTATCTGACTCTCTAAACTTTAAAATGGAATTATAATGAATAAAAATGAATTAAAATTTTCCTATGATATTTTTTTAACACCTTAAATATTATTGGATCCTTTAACTTAGTGAAAAATGACTCAAAAACATCATTTTCACACACACAGAAAGTTACTTGTAGCATCAAAAACAAAGTCAAG
Organism: Torreya grandis; assembly: GCA_037957365.1. Lineage (NCBI taxonomy): Eukaryota > Viridiplantae > Streptophyta > Pinopsida > Cupressales > Taxaceae > Torreya > Torreya grandis. The sequence continues at coordinate 397,964 of JARHVA010006104.1, forward strand.
AAAATCAACTCTTAGAACACATGCGACAAAAATTATTTGATATTAAAATGGTTTTTTATGAAACTTTTTCATCCTTATATAATCTTTTAAAATATATATTTCATGATCATATATCAATATTGGTCTTATAGACCAATCTCACTACTTCACTCTACATAGACTTCACTACGTTAGACAAGCTAGTTTGATGACAAGTTTTTGATTGAGTATAATCATAATCAACACATATTAACAAAGGATATAGTATTAATAGGTATTAAATAATTACCAAATTCATTAATATCCATCCTATTCCTCTATAACCAATCCCTAAACTCATTCTCATTCTCATCTAGTTTTCTCACTATTTTTCACAATAGGTCTGTTTAACAATAGACCAAATTCCATGACTAGTTTAGCACATTTTTGACCTTAAAAATACTCATAAAATTTCATGGTAATAAAATATATGTCTTACACATCATCCTCTAACTATTTTCATGCTTTGACCTGGTCAAACCTACCTATAACATCAAATTCTTTAAAAATAAGGGGTTTTCCATAGCTTCTACTCACTATCATGATAAAAAAAACATATGAGCAGATATTTAAGATTCATTTACATGTTAAAAACATAAAAATATATCAAAATTTCCATTATAATACATAACCAAGTATATATTTCTAATCGGGTCATTATAAGGGTTCTGAGAGAGTTTTGATTAGTTTCACTTCTTAGCAATCATTCATAAAGGATTGCCCCTCATCTCCAAAACCAATGAAAGGAAAAATAATATAAGGACCTTGAAAAAATTATATGAAATTATAAATATCTCATTAAAATTTTTCACATGCCAATGAGTACAATAAATATCTTCTTAAGTTTGTAACACCCCATTTTGTACACACAGGGAACCTTATCATAGGTTTTCATGCTTTATCCTTCAGGTATTAACTTAAAAAATTTTCCACACACTTAAAATGACATATCACACCTATATAAATTATTTTAATATCTATTACACCTTTTTAAATGATCTTGACCCCTCATTAGGCTACTATAGGTTACTTTTCATACTAGGCCTTACACTACTAGTCATGTTTAGAATATGATCATGCCTTGAAACCTCTTCAACTATCTTCAACACTCTAAACTAATGTCATGTGAACTCATATCCTAATAATACATTTATAACCTTGTTCACATAGGTCTCAAATGGATCAACTCATCATACTACTAGGTCTAAGCCATTTCATTAGGTCTTTCAAATAAAGATTATGCCTCAACACTAAATCTTGACATTCATTAGTAAGATTATTTGTCTCTTGTTCATAGTTAACATATATTAGGACAATTTCTCATGCCTATACTGACCCAAATCACAAATATTTACTATGCATCATGTATACATATACTTCACAAAGTTAAACTAGACTACTCAAGATACCTAGTACCTAGAGTTTGGACACAAACAAGTTATCTTCTCAATGAAATCATTCTTCAAACATGATTCTCTAAAGACAAAGCTCTTATCAATCGACTTATGAACTTTGTCACACCACAACATTGTACCAAGATGTCATATATAATACAATAACTTGTTAACCCATGTGCTTACCTTATATGTTCCTGAGTACTTAGAGATCAAATAAGATGTTTCCCTTATACCTTGAACATGATTTTGACATGTCATCAAACCTCAGAAAGAATAAAAAGTTTCATTAAAATTTTCTCTCAATAGATAAACCAAGCTTATTTATCACAAATCACCTTAAAAAATCATGACATCAACTCTAACCTTTTACATGAAGGCCATCCAACATAAATTTAACATTAATGGCAACATTAATGCCTTATTAACAACACTAGGAACATACCTCAACAATATCCACCTTTGTCATTAAAGGAAAAAACTCTTAATCATAGCATATCATTCTCTTTCCTTAAAGATAGATCTTCAATACTTTATTTCAAGAACTTTCTCCCCCTTTGATGTTAATGACAAAGGTTCATCTTCTCAACAACTATTTGATCCTTGGACCTGGGAAACATACCTTTTATTTCAAAAAAAATCATCAATCCTTTCTATCAAAAACTTTAGCATAGACCAATATCACATAACTACTCATGAGACATGATTGAATCCCTTTATCTCCATGAAAATTAAATACATTTTCAAAACTATGACTTGGTTTGATCAATTCATCATACAAACGTTTTGTGACTTGTCTCTTGTGATCACACATGTAGTAAAATTCTTTGACTAAAAATTGAATCTGAAAGTCTCCTAAGATCACAAAATCCCCCTATGACCAAGCATCCTTCATGCTTCCATATTTCTAGTTGAGTGTCTCCATGAAGCCTAATAGAGTCACCTCTGCTCTAGAGAACTAGAATAGCATAATTCAAGGAGATTCCTAGATCTCCATGTCCTTATAGGATTGAACTTCCTTCATGATCTTTTTATTCATGATTTGTCCTTTTGGCTTGATCTCCTCAATATTTATTTGAGAAATACTCTAGCTTGATCTATTGGTCTTGACTACTTCATTAACAAACTAATTTGATAGAGAAAATTCTTAGCACTCCTTTGCATCTTGATTTTGTTCTGCTATGGTAGATATTCCACTTGGAATTTTAGACTGGTTATCAACCTTAGGTTTTCACTTGATGTTTTATCTTCTTTTTTGTGTTATAAAAGCCTCAAATTTCTTGTCTTGTCTTGAGAAGTCATGATTATAGTAATTTGAAATGTGACCAACCTTATGAAAATTGAAACATATTATCCCTCTAAATGGAAACAAACCATGATCCATACCTCTTGGATGATGGTTATCCTCATAGTTTCATTCAAAGTCATCTTTGAGGGGAGTTTTGCAATGCCTTGCTCTATGACTAAATTGATTACATGAATAACAATATCCATTGAAGTGATTAACATGCCTTATGTTATTATATTCCTGATAGCATTGACCTTTGTTTTATCAACATTCTCATTTTTTGGTTGATCTTTGACCTTTTTTATCACATTAGTGTCCTCTTGATCTCCAGTGAAGCTAATCTCTATTTTGTCATTAGCAATCTTTTGACTACTTAGAAGGTTGTATAGATCATTAGTACTCTTTTAAAACCTCAAAAAGTAATTTAATTTATTTTATTCTTGTTTTAATTCATCTCTCAAGGAGCTCACTTTAGATACATACCTTTCACATTCTTCTTCTTTTGCTTCTAGACCTGTAGTCACAATTTCAAGTTGACTCTCCACCTATTTGACTATTTCCTCTTATTCCTTGGAGTTGTTGTTTAGTATGGCTTCAAAGAAGATGATTTTATCTTAATAATAATCGATAATATATCTCACCACCCTATTATTCTTATTTAAAATCTTTAATTATTCTAGAGTATTCATCAACTCAGCCTCAAGATCCATCTCATCTCCTTCATCTGAATCACCAACAACACCTCCAATCAATATAGATTATTCTATATTTGAGAAACTTGCTTCTTCAGCCATGAATAGAACCTCATTGACATCACGACCATCACCTTCATGATCACTCTCTAAAATTATTATCTCATTCTCATTAGATGAACTACAATCTTCCTTGGTGTAAAGACTCTTGTTTTTGAAGATTTTTTTCTTGTTTTCATATATTCTGAAGTTTTTATTGATATTATCAAATTTATAAGAATTTTTATAATAATCATGATCTTCATCATGATCTCCATCATCATTTATCTTATTATTATGAGTATGTTTATTGGAAAAATTTCCAACCTCTCCAAAATTGTAGCATTTAAAAATCAGCTTGTTCTTGTATTTACCTAAACTTGTCTTCAATTTTCTTGCAAACATATTTATCAACTCATCATCATCAATATCAAATTCATCATTATATTTTTATTTATTACCTTGTGACTTATTCTCTTTTTTATTATTTTTTTCCTTGAATGCAACTTCTATCTTTTTAGGTCTTCCTTCACTTGTCCTCATCTCATAGACTGTTAGGGTTCAATGAAGTCCATCCATCTCTAGCTTGTCTAGATCTTGAATTTATTCAATATCACACACCTTGGAATCAATTTTGGTATTTAGAGATCTTAAAACATTTTGAATAATAGTGGTCTCTTTTAAATATTATTCTAGACCTCTAATGATTGTTGACCACCTCATCAAACCTCAATAAGTAGGCTATAATGGTCTCATCTTCATTCATTTTTAGAATTTTAAATTGTCTTCTATGGGTTTGTAACTTGTAAATATTGACCTTGGAGTCTCCCTCATGAATTATTTTAAAATTATCCCACATTTAATTATAATATATGTAGTTCATTAACTTCATAATTTCTACATCTAATAGGCCACACATAATACCATTCATTACTTTTGAGTTATTGTCACTAGCCTTCTTATTTGTTGCATCCATATGAGGAATAAGGGGTAAAATATATAATTAAAAAATATATTTAAAAACATCATGACATTGATAAATTATATATGTCCTCATACTAACACTATAAAAGGCATAGCTATATCCATTAAACAATGGAGCTTTGCTTGTATAAAAACCACCTTGTCTTTGACTAGCCATCTTAGCTTGTTTAGAATCTCCTTTAGGTTATAATACCTATTTTTAAAGTATATGATATAGTACCAAATGTTTTAAGTATAGATAATGATAGGGGTGGGTGTGAATCAATGTATTAAAACATTCCTTCAATTTCATGTAATATTCATGAAGCATTCGTTCACTTACATACACCAATTAATGCATACTCAAGCCTCTATGAAATCAAACACCATAAAGACATGAAATATATGTGGGAAACCCTATAGGGGAATAAAACAAATTGATTCAAAAAATTTAATACTATAATATAATAAATGAATCAAAATTTTAGTGAGACACCAACCCCACAAAGAGTTACAACACCTTACTAGTCAAGCACCCACTCAACTAGTCTTTAGCAAGCTTCAACCTACAAGGAGGTTCCAAACCCTTAAGAAAGAAACCAAAAAATTAGATACCTTGAATATTATATCACCCTTGGAAATATTATTATTATTTAAATTATGATGACCTCCTTTGTTTTCTCTTTTCACACTTCTTTCTCACTCAAATAACCTATTAGGCATTCTCACTCAATTAGTCCTCTCTTTGGCATAATTAGGTCAAATATCCTTACTAAAAACATAAAGAAACATATCTATATAGTAATTTAATATTAAAATCAACTCTATAATATTTTTAATCTCTCAAACTCTTCTCCAAAACACTATATCCTTTGTTTACTTGCTCAATTCTCTAACTAGTCAAAATAGGTTTATTAGGCCTTGACTTTACACTTGATTCTTTCTCATAGCCATCTTAGTCAGATAAAATACTCAAAATACTTGGATTATTATTTAAATATATCACTAAACACTTTTAATAAGTGAGAAAAACATTTCATAGGTTAGACATTACCCTTAAGGGCTAAAACCACCATTAGGCCTAATACAAACCTAAGGCAATTAGGCCTTCCCTAAGGACATGTTTCATTTAGAATTCCTTAGAATACCTTAAACCTCCAAAAAATGATGAAAATTTTAATATAAAACTCTAATATACCCTTGATAATATTTACTTGGGGTCCCCAATGCCATTTTATTTATTTCACACCTTGAACCATCCAATTAGGTCTACTCGTCTTTAGGCCTTCTTACTGCTAGAAAGTTTATCTTGAAAATTTGAACCATATACATTTTACACATAACCCACACATAAAATTATATTAATAATATATTTATGACTTAAAATACCTCCACATATTATTTTTTCTTCATCACATAGGCTAAAATACCTTAGGAACACTCCTACAAAAGGCTTACTCATAAACACCAAACACTATCAACAAAAAATCAAAATCATTTGAGTCTCCAAACTTGAATAGGGACTTCCAATGAAGATAAATGCATTAAAATGGTCATATGAAAGTTTTATAACATCTTAAATAGTATTTTAACCTTTAAATTATTGAAAATGACTCAAAAAATATCATTTTCACACACACACACACACACACACACACACACACACACACACACACACACACACACACACACACACACACACACACACACACACACACACACACACACACACACACACACACACACACACACACACACACAAACACACACACACACACACACACACACACACACACACACACAAACAAAGTTGCTTGTAGCATCAAAAACACAATCAAGAAAATCATCTCTTAGAAAACCTATGAAAACAAATATGTGATATTAAAATGGGATTTTGTAAAATTTAAAATCCTCACATCATCTTTTAAAATATATATTGAATTATCATATATCAATATTAGTCTTAAAACCCAACCTCAATACTTCACTCTACACAAACTTCACTGTGTTAGACATACCAGTTTGATGACAAATTTTTGTTTGAGTATAGGCATCATAAAAAAATACACAAAAAAGGGATAGGAGGAATAGGTATTTAATAATGACACCACGAATTAATATACATCTTTATTCCTTTATAACCAATCCCTAATCGCATTCTCATTCTTGCCTAGTTTTCTCATTATTTTGCACATTAGGCCTGCTAAGCAATAGGCCAACTTTCATGACCAGTTTAGCACAATTTTGACCTGAAACATGCTCAAAAACTTTAATGGGAATAAAATATAATTCTTACACATCATCTTCCAATAATTTTCATGCTTTGATCTAATTAACCCTACTTGTAACATCAAATTATTCATCAATATGGGGTTTTATGTAGCTTCTACTCACTTTCATGAGAAAAAAAAACCATATAAGGAGACCTTGAAGAGTCCTTTACATGTTCCAAACATAAAACTAGGTCGATAGGAACATTTTGAGCCATAACTAACTAGATAATTCTTATTAGGTCATTTACAAAAATAATTCTAGGAAAAATAAATAAATTAAATTACCCAACTTCCATTAAGTGATCAAGATCTCATGAAAAATTTTCACATGCCAATGAGTACAAGAAATATCTTCTTAGGTCTACAATACCCCATTTTGTGCACACAAGGAACCTTATCATAGGTTTTCATGTTTTCTTCTTTATGTATTGACTTAAAATTTTGTCCACACACTTAACATTACCTATCACACCTTTGTCAATGATTTAAATAGATATTACACCTTTGGAAATTATCTTTACCCCTCATTAGGTCACTATAGGTTACTGTTCATACTAGGCCTTACACTGCCAGTCATGCTTAGACAATGATCATGCCTTAAAACCTCTTAAAATATCTTCAACACTCTAAATTAATTTCATGTGACCTCATATCCTACTCATACATTTCCAACCTTTCTAACATAGGTCTCAAATGGCCCAAATCATCATGTTACTAGGCCTAAGCCATTTCACTAGGTCTTTCAAGTAAAGATTAGGCCTCAACACTAGACCATAAAATTCATCACTAATATTATTTAACGTTTGTTCATATTTAACATATATTAGTACACTTTATAATTCCTTTACTGACCCAAATCAAAAATCTTTATCATGCATCATGTATACATATTCTTCATAAAGCTAGACTATGTTACTCAAGATACTTAGTACTTAGAGTTTGGACATAAATAAGCTAGATTCTCAATGATATAATTATTCAAAAATTATTATTTGAAGAAAAAGATATTATAAATATAATTATGAAAAATTTAAAATCACAACCTTGTACCAAGACCTCAAATAGAATACAATAACTTGTTGACCCATGTGCTTACCTTATATGCTCTTCAGTACTTAGATCTCAAATAAGATACTTCCCTTGTACCTTAAAACTAATTTTAACATGTCATCAAACCTCAATATAATACCATGTCAACTTAAAATTTTATATCAATAGAGAGGCCAATATTATTTTTCACACATCACTTTACCAAGTATGACATCAACTCTAAGTTTTGACATGAAGTAAATTCAACTTAACTTTGACATCAATGACAACATTGATGACTTAATACCAACACTACGAACATACCTCAACAAACCCCATAAGTGACTCAATACCAACTCATCCACTTAAAGGAAAATTATTCAAGCTCAAATAATATAAGACATCTCCCACTCCCTCTTGAATAAGCACCAACTGAGACAAGACAAACCTGATCACCTTCACAACACCTCCTTGGTCAATCAATAGATGGTGACTTCTTTAGATTTGTATCCTCTTTATCTAAATACCAATAATTTTAATACATTAGGAACACGTATATGATTCATATCTGATATTATCTCACAATATAGTTAACTCATTCATCTCTTATCAACCTTTTAATCCTCTCAAAATAGCCTTTAGGCTTCTTTGCTCAAACATGCCTCTTAATAGGCTTATTAGGTTAAATGACCTTGTTATCTACAAGAAGAACTTATAATGGATGTTCATGAATTATTATATAATTAAATTTTATGTTATACATTACCTTCATATTCTCCTCCATTATCTCTTCACTTCACTTATTCTCTCATCCCTTCAACTAGCCCAAATAGGCATATTATGCCTTATATAAATACAAGACTCTTGCTTGCACCCTCCTTGGTCAGAAACAAATATTTCCATACTTAGATCACCATTAAAATATATACATAAATTTTTTTTACACAAGAATAGTATCACCATTAGGTCATCCAAACTCATTTATACCACCTTCTCTTTTTAGACTTATTTAGAGACCTAATGGATTAGGTTTATATCAAGTAACACGTTATACCTTGAATCACTATGGCCCATATGGCCCTCACCAAAGTACTAAAACCTTTTAAAAACTTTATTTACAACATAAAATTACATCTTACACACTAAATAAGTTACACATTATTCACACACCTCATGAAGGCTCTATTAGGCCTTAAAGACCTATTAGGCCTAATTACCCCAAAAACATAGTCTTCAAAGATGAAGCTAAAACCACCTATAAAAATAAATTAGAGGAAAAATAAAAATATTTAAGGAAAATTAATTACCTATATGCCATCATAAAATCCATTATTCATCTTATATCAGGCTCAAAACATTCATAAACACTTCTACAAAAGGCTCACTTTGTTGTACCAGAAAGCTCCAAAACATAGTTAAGAATATTTGACCAGCAACATCTAAATATGCACTTTAAAAAACTAAATATTAATGTATAATATCTTATGTAATATATAAAATGTCTCCACATGCATTTTACACTTCCAAAATTATCAAAAATACACAAGAACATCAAACTCACTCATACATAGCAAATTGCATGTAGCTCAAAAAACACAATCAAGAAGAATGTTGTCTTTGGCTCCTGTAAGGACACTTAAAATACTTATAACTAAAATTAATAGTTATTATATGAAATAAATATCATCCTAATATATATATATATATATATATATATATATATATATATATATATATATATATATCTCAATATCTAATGTCAACCATTGGTCTTGCAGACCACTTTCTTGAGCTTATTTCTCATAGTCTTTACACAACTAGATAAGCCATTTTGGATTTCATATTTCAAATCCTTAAAGTGACTCTCAATATTAAATAAATAATGGATAGGTATTATAAATCCAAAAATATATCAAAACTTTCATTTGATAAACTTACTCTTATCATAGAGTCTCAAAATCTTCACTTCATCTTGCATACCCAGAACTATAATTTTGTCTTGAGAACCAGTCATGGTGAACTTGTATTCTGACATCTGTGTAGATACAGGAAAGAAGTAATGATGAATGATTATTATCCTTATAAAAATTTATAACATATAAAATAACAAATTTATAGATTTATATTGTAAAATATATAACATATAGATCAAACTCTAAACCTTACTCCATTATCTCATCTTCACTAGAGATGACATCTTGTGAACAACATTTACAACATTTTAAATGAATTCCAAAAAAAATAAAAAATATTAATATTTTTTATAGTTATTGATAAAAAACCTCAATAAATTATATCATTTCCTAATCCAATACAACATATACCTAAACACATTCTCACTCTTGCCTTATTTTTCTCACTGTCTTCACTATTAGGATTTTTGGTGATAGGATAACTTATATGATTCATTTAGAAAATTTTAATTATATAAATTGATCATAAATCATCATGGTAATTAATTAAAAATCTCAAAAATTTTCCTCTAATTATTTTCATTCTTTCACTTGGTCAACCCTTCTTGTTGTACCAATTTTTTGAGAAATAAGGGTTTTTCTATAGCTGTCACTCACTCTCTTACACACTCAATACCACGTGGAGGTACCTATAATAGTATTATACATCATAAAACAATAAAAATATAATTAATAATACATTATGGTCACTCAAAAACAAAATCCTCACCATTGAACCACTATAAGGGTTGTATAAGGTTTTAGACCAGTTTCCATTCTTAACATTTGTTCATACAACTTTGTCCCTAAAACCACCTCCTAATGCTTGGAAAAAAATTTAGGAATATTTTCCATTTCTTCCCAAGATCTAATCTTCTGATGAAATATTAAAATGTGATAACAATCAAGGGATAGTTCTTCTCAGGTGTGAAACTTTTCCTTTTAGCACTAGAGAGACCTAAAGACCCACTTTTCATGCTTTTTCCTTTGATTAAAGACCTAAAACTTCACCAACATGATTTAAAAAAAATTTAAAACCTCAAATAATGATCACATGAGCTCAAAATCCTCTAAAACTGATCATGAAACCTCATTATGCCACCTATGGTCTTAAGGCAAGGTCTATGAGAAGACTACTAATGAAGAGCATACCCCTTTGGCTCACTCTGAGAGTCATGTGACTACCGCCACACCTCTCTCTCATTATCTAACAATTAATTTCATAGATTAAATCTCATACACATATTCTCACAAGCCTTAATTCACTTAATCCACCAAGCTTCACTAATCATGCCTTCACCAAGACAAGACTAGGCTTTATGAATATTGATTTAACTTTTTGGGGAATAATAGAATTGTATTCCTATTTTAGTTAAGGGTCTGGATTAATAAAATAGTAAAAAAATATAGAAAATAAATACAATCTTGATTTGTATTTTTCACCTTTCTAAAATATCAATAAATAAAAAGAAATATAACTTAGCTAGAAACAGACTGAGACAGCTAATACAAAGGATAAAAATAGTTGTACAAGATTGGGAAGGTGTCATAAACTTGAATCTAGATTTCATTTAGTGGAAGGATAAAATAATTTAAAAGAGGATTCTTTGGTTTTAATTTTTTTTTATATATTCCTAATTCTATTGTCCAAACTAATCATAGAGACTTAAAACTTTTTGGGTAGTTTCACAGTGCCTGTGTATGAAAAATTGAGCATTGGTTGTCAGTGGAACTCACTACAGAGCTGATTTTGTCTGCAAACCCTAACCCTCCATCATGCTTGATAAAATTATATTTGATCCACTTAATAATGAGGGGAGGTTAGTGTGTAATATTTACTAAATGTGAAATCCACATTCCTTGTGTGGGCACACTGCCTACATACCAATACTCTAAAGAGGGATCAATCCATATATAATCTTCCCACCTAAAGTGCTTTGTGAAATAGTGTGATGTATATGGAAATACCAATTTTATAGTGTTTGAGGTGTCTAGGGATTGGTATGAGCGTTTGATTATGTTTTTTTCTATGTTGGGTGACTTTATGTAAATAATAGGGAATGTTTCCTTAGTTCTTTATTTGTATTCTTGCTTGATTTGTAAGTTTTGTCACCTCCTTTATAAATGAGATTTGAGTGGGATTTTATAAGGAATAGTTGGTCATGGATCAGATGTATTCATGCTAGGCTAACATAATTAAGTATAAGGATTGGATGAAAATGACCATTGGGGCTCAAAGTTCAAAAGGATAGGATTACCAAAAATGGGACACTTTGGTGCCTAGCGTTATAGTCTAAATGGGGTACTCCTATCCTATAGGCTTGGGACTTAAGATAACAATATTAGCATAGGGAATACTATCTAACTAAGGTAGAATTAGGGTTTATAAGGTTCTAAATGACTGGTAATGATAAAAAGGTGTCTATAAGGGTCACAAGAGTATGCAAAAAGGACTTATGGATGGGGTGTCACAAGCCACATTCAAACTACCAATTTGGACATTTTATATGACTACATTCCCCCTGCCTCCCACCCCCACCCTTTATTCTAGTGATGTAACAAAGTGAATTAACAGGATAAAGGAAAAATAGAAAATATACTTGAGCTTACCTGTAAGGGTGAAATCCATGAAGATGTGTGATGCTAAGTGTGCATAGAGAGAGCACAGTGTGAAGTGTAAATATGCAAGTGAAAATAAGGAGTAGTTCAGTTCTCATTAAACATGATATGTCTAAGACAAGAATGTATAAAGGTTGGGTAAAATAAAGAGGAAGAGAAAGGAATTAATACACCTCACCAAGTATGAAAACCAATACAAAACTTATTGTGATGTTGAGTGATTTTAAGTGATGTTGAGTGATGTCAGGTATATATTATACCAAGAGTAATATCATAAATGGAGTTGAGTACTAAATTCCGCAAGGGTGGCTCAAGAATACAAAGGCTATCCATTTGGATCCATCATCACCCATTATGTAGTGAAGTTATATGATCATGCTTGTGTTAATCGATGTTTAGACTATGTGTCTAATCCCTTTAAGTAGGTGGCTCAAGAATACAAAGGCTAGATAGTCCTTTGAATCCATCATTACCCACTAAGTGTGAACTATGAATTGATACTATTATGAATGTGTGTCATATGAGATGGATCCTAAATACCATGAATAGTTTATAGTGTGATAACGTGGAATGAATAGTCAAATGCGTACTAATAACTAGGCCAATCTTGGCCACTCCAAAAGATGGAGATTAAGCTTCTATAAAATCCATTCTAAAAATGAGAACTAGGCTTATATGAAAGCCACTTCAAAATGATGCCAAACACCTATAGATGGAATAAGGCATGAAAATTCTAAGAATACCTAGGTAATATAAAGAACTGGAAAGAAAAGAAGGAAAATGTGTTATGCACATTGCCCCAAATCATTGGTGTTTAAAACTTGGATTATGATTTAGAAGTTATTCCAATTGCCCAATCTAAAATTGGAAGTGAGAGCCATAATTCCATGCATGATGCCCCATATATCTATATAATCTAAGTAAAATTGTATAGAAATTGCCAATTCTAAACTGAATTATATGTGACAAAACTATAATTGAACTTACCTTTCTATCTATTTATAAAAATTTTGTGTTTTTGGCTATTTGGATAGGAGCACCAAAAAGTAGACACTTTTCTATCCAATGTTGTAGTACAAATATGGTGCTCTTGTCCTTATTTATTTCTAATGATTGTTCTATATTTATCACTATTTTTTGGGTCTATTCTCTATGTTTTGAATTTTGATTATTGTTCTGAGTGTTTTAAAAACTAAATTTGACTGGTAGAAGGCTTTGATCTCTATGATAAAACCCTTGTTTGTTTCCCCCTCTTTTAAGGGTAGGAATGAAGACCCTGTAATGACTTCTCTCAAAAGAAAAACCCCTACAAGTGTGTTATCATATGGAATACATGATATAGCAATGATAATCCAAAATATGTCTCAAGATATAGCATAGTTTATATTGGATATTATTAGATCAATAAAGGTATGCCTAGATAGATGTTAAAATGTAATAACATGTGAAATATACTAAACAAAAACTAGAAATGTGGTTAGTTTTTAGTTTTAAAGGAGGGATGGAGCATGATTTCCATCATGGAATCCAAAAAGGAAATATAATGCATGATGTAGATCATAAAATTGTAAACAACTAAGAAGTAAACAAGCACACAAAGTAAGAAACAAGAAGCATAAAAAAGAGGCCAATGAGCCAAAAAAACAAGCTACATGGAAACATGTCACTCAAAATAGGAAAGCAAGCATAAAAGGTATGTTCAAATTCCCACGTACACATACAATTACAAAAAATCAAGATTGGCATGAGGACCATAAACACATACAAGAGTGCAATCAAAGGACATTGGCAAATGTCCCACACAAGTAACAAAATAGGAATCGAGAAATGAAATAACTTATAGCTATTCAAAGCAAGAAAGGAAGGCATGTAAATGCTGTAAATACTATCACATTTAACTAATCAAAGAAAGAAGTGAAAGTATGCAAAACATGTAGTACAAGAATAGGTAGATGCAAAGAAATACACAAGTGTTATATACTAGTGAGTATTGATAGTATAATATGTGTAAGATAGTAAGTAACATACATCAACATGATAAATAGAGTTTGTGGTATAGGAATGACATAGCCTAGATGGTGTATTCATGTTGAATATGCCCCTAGTGGGTAGATATGTCTATATATGTCTCAAATGTAGAAGTAGGATGCCCTCTCAATGGGTATAGTGAAGTAATCAAGGATATGGGTTTCACTGCATACACTCAAAGAAGATCAAGTAAATCATGGTAATGTAGATAAATTGACAAATGATAGTATAGAACAACAAAATGTAAGTCTAGAATGTTATTAGAAATGTAAAGCATGGATAATGCATAAAGTTAAAAAGTGTTTTTAGTGTTTTGATTCATTTGAATGTTTTTTTATATTGACATGTTATATTATTATTAGTATTTTGAAATGTTGTATTGTCTTTGGTATTTTGACATGTTATATTTTTTTTGGTATTTTGGCATGTTATATTATTTTTGTTATTTTGAAATAAGATATGTATAAGTAAGAAAAAATACAATATATACAAGGAAGTAAGATTATAAATTATGTACAATAAAGGAAAAATAAACTATGTACAAGTAAGCTGAGAAAATATGTACAAGTAGAAAGAAACTATGTACAAGAAAGACTGAGAAGAAATGAAACTAACCGATGAGTCTCATAAGTGACTCCCTATAATGGTGTCCTATATCAAGGAGAGGGATTGTGTGTGATCATGAAGAATGATGGAATGGATAAGACTGTGACTCTAAAAGCTATGTATGTTATAAGTACTCTAAATTTTTTGTAATGGAAATTGACTATGGGGTCCCCCTATAACTTTGAGAAGTGGATGTAACTATGGGTTTTTTAAAGACCCATCTAGTAGTAGAAGAAGATCTCTAAAAATGTGCTTAGTGTGTAGAGGCATGAGACCTCAATGATACTATGCTAGGTGTGAATACTATAGCTAAAAGCTATCTAGAGTCCTAAAAATATCATTGATGTAGTGGTTACTCTTAGAGAGGCCTCCATGAAAGTGTATGAATTCTCTATGCTAGCAATCGAGGCCTTAGCTATGTTTGAATCTCTACTAAAGGAAGAATTGTAACTAGTGGAGGAGATGAAACTAGTGACTAAAGAATATGAGATATATATAAATTGGGGAGTGGTAAATCATATGAAAATCCACCAATTATAACAATCTAATTGTCATGAATATATTTCACACATCTATGACTGTGGAAGGTACTGCATGAAGTTTTTGGATCCATGGTCAACCAAGAAATATGTTTTAAACTCCTACACTAGGAACAATAGTAAATGGTGTGGCCACATGTGTTGGACCAACCTATAGAGGAAGTACAATCTCACTTAATGAAATCTATATGTTCCCATTGAATCTAGTGATAACTATGTCCATCAGGGTGATATCTTGCTCTAAATATTCCAAATGCTAAAGTAATGTCATAGTGTACATGCTCACACTAGATCCATTATCTATGACAACACTATGAATGGGATGGTAATAAATATAGGCTCTCATAAAGAGTGCATAGTAATTTTAATCATCCTCAACTATCTCCTTCTCTAAAAAGGAGATTGAATGTTTAGCTAGAACTCTAGAATTATATACGCCAATCATGTTTCTCAAAGGATGTGGCTCAACTGAAGGTGTTTGGTATGTATCTAGTGGAGGATGTGCATGACATGTATGGTGAACACATTATGTTCCTTTTTTCTTCTATTTATAATGTTGTGGGAAAGGATCTAAGAAAATTTTTAGAGCTTTATCTTATGGTTACTTTGCCTGAGGAGGCTCAACTAGAGTGTCAACATCAATAAGGTTATCCTCTATCAAGTTCTATATCTTGTGTTGAAAAATGATGCATCTCTTTGTTGTGTGTCCTGGTGCCCTATTGAAATCATAGAATGCATTATGATCATATCCTCATGGAAGAGGCTTTGTCTTATCAACTTCTTGAATAAGAGGGAGAGATATGATATTGCATTTTAATAGTTATTGTAAGACTTTGGCTAGAGATACTAGTAGATTGGTAAAGTCTCACTGAGGAGGTGATGACAAAACCACTCACTGAGGGGGATATAAAGCCACATTTATTGTAGGTTGATTTTGAATTTTTATATCATTAACCTTTACTTTGTATGAGACTTTATTGTTACTCTTGTTTCTTGTTTCTAATATGCTTGTGTACTTGTGTTTGCCCATTAAAAGTAATTTGATTTCCCTTTCCTTTAGTGTATGACATAACTCAGTGAAAGAAGAATTTTTTTTGAACATTATTGACTCATGTAAAGATAGTAGAAGACTCTGTTTGAAGAGATCTTTTAATTCTTGATCGGCCAGGGGGCTAGTCATTTTAGCCAAGATAATCTTATATCTAAGAACATAATCTATGCGATGCTCATTTAACCTTTGTTTCTATTATGAAAATTGGTCATAAGAAACCTTATCACATATGTTAATGCTAAAATGAGGTAGGAACATGTCATATAAAATATTTAATGCTTTGACTGATTGATTTGCTAGATTATAAAACCACTATATAGAATAATCCTTTAATCTCCATGAAAACAGATTGGTTAATAACTAGTCATTTGGCACATACTCCAAGCATGCTACATGAAAATATCTCAAGTGTGTCTCTAGATCACCCTTTCCATCATATAGAGTGAGCTTGGGTTGAATAAAACCTAGTGAAAAGGGTGTAGAAATAATATGGCATGTCAATGGTGTATGAAGTAGAGCAAAAGAGTCCAAAATCCTATATTGGTCTAGAGGCACCTTGCTCAATATGTATCACCTAAGATTTAAGATATTTAGTCTCTTGCATAAGGGTAGCTACATTAGGAGGCAAAGATGTACTATCTATACCTAGCGGTGCCACATAGGAAGGTTGGGCTACTATAGGGGGTTGTTGAGACATAGTTGCCCCATAGTGTCATTTGTAATTGGTTGTTCTATGGTTTGAGAGGACTAACCATTGTTTAATTTTTTTTGTTATTATTTTATTATTTTAAGCATATCGTCTTGCATATCAATATTTTTAGTTAAAAGGTCTTGAATTTCAATCTTATCAGTTTCATCAAAGTGGGTATATTGGGCCATTGTTAAATTAGGAAAACAAAGTGAAAGTGGATTGAATTTTTTTTGCAATAAGTTATAATAATAAAAATGTGATGGAAGGAAAGTAATGAATAAAGGAAATGTAAATTCCTAAAAATAACAAACTGGAATATGCATAAAAAGGATACGAATCTCTCTAACATGTAAGGTGATACCTCTAAAGTATAGGGACCTAGTATATTCAACTAAGGTTTGAAATAAATGATTTTAAAAAATTACTATGGTGAATTTTAAAAATTTACTATGAAATTATGATTTATATATGTAGGAAAAATTAAAATAATATTGCTAAAATCAGCAAGGAATTTTCCCTGAGGTTTCTAAGGTTTTTTCATGTAAACCAAGTAAGTGAGGTTCACCAAATGATTTAACTCTTTTGGGAATAATGGAATTTTATTCCTATTTTAGTTAAGGATCTGGATTAATAAATTAGTATAGAAATATAGAAAATAAATGTAGTCCTAATTTATATTTTTTACCTTTCTAAAAATATCAATAAATGGGAAGAAATATAAATTAACTATAAATAGATTAAGACAACTGATATAGAGGCTAAAAATGGTTATCTAGGACTAGGAAGGTATCATAAACCTGAATCTATATTTTGTTTGGTGAAAGGACTAAAGTTTTGAAAAGTGGACACTTTAGTGCCTGGCATTATTTTTTTATTCCTGCCACTATTTTCCAAACTAATCACAGAGACTTGAAACTTTCTATGTAGTTGTGTTGTGCCTTTATGAGCCTGCCTATGAAAAATCAAGCATTGGTTATCGTTGAAACTTGTTGTAGATCTGATTTCAAATTCAAAACTTAACCCTCCATCATACTTGATAAAATTATATTTGATACATTTGATAAAGAGGGGGGGTTAGTGTGTAATATGTACTAAATGTGCAATCCACATCCCTTATATTGGTATACTACCTACATACCAATTCTCTAAAGAGGGATCAAGCCATATGTAGTTCTCCCACCTAATGTACTTTGTGTAATAGTGTGATGTGGATGAAAATTCCAATTTGATAGTGTTTGAGGTGGATAAGGACTAGTATGAGGGTTTGAGTATGTTTTCTACTATGTTGGGTGACTGTATGCAAAGAATAGGGAAATTTGCCTTAGTTATTTGTTTATATTCTTGCATGATTTATAAATTTTATCACCTCCTTTATAAATGAACTTTGAGTGGGATTTTATAAGGAATAGTTTGTCATGGGCAGATGTATTCATGCTAGGCCAACATAATTAAGGATAAAGACCAGATGAAAATGACCATTGGGGATCAATTTGAAAAAGGACAGGAGTATGAAAAATGGGACACTTTGGTGCCTAACACTATAGTCCAAATGGGGTGCTCTTATCCTAAAAGCTTGGGACCTGGGGAAATAGGATTGGTATAGGAAATACTATTTGGCTGAGGTGTAATCAGGGTTTAGAAGGTTCTAAATGACTAGTAATGAGTATAAAGGTGTCTAGTAGGATCACAAGAGCATGCAAAAATGACCTATGGATGGGGTGTCACAAGCCACACTCAAACTACAAATTTGGACATTTCATATGCCTATAAATACCGTGTCCATAAAGACTTGCTTCTTATGAACTTGGTCAATCAATGACCTTATCAAAAAAATTAGTTCAACATAACCAATACTCTATTTCTAATGATCTCTCATAGAAATACCAAGCCGTCACTACTCATAATCTTGTCATATCATAACCTTGTACCAAGACCTTATGTAGAACTCAAGAACCTACTAGATCATGTTTAAGTCATCAAAATCACTTACCAAGCAACTTAACAAGAGTACCTCTAGGACATCAATGAAACTTGATTACCATTGACATCAATTAAAACATCAATGTCTCAACATACCTATAGGAACATACCTCAACATTCATCTCTATTTTGTTTTATCTTGTTTATTGTGTTATGCACCCCCTAGTTCTTAGGAAAGAGTGTTTAGTCTTAGTGAATTGTTATGATTGATGTTTTATAATTTGGACTAACCAAAAATAATCTACATATTTTTTATTCTTCAAACTCCTAAGGTACATAATGGCATGCCTGGTGGCACCAATCATCCTGTATAGCCAAGGAGATCGGTATGCTAGCTTTAGTTTTTCTAATTGATGCATTTAAAACTTAAAGTTTAAATTTTTAGCTTTGAATTTTATGTATTTTTTTAACAAGATTGTAGGGATCGATGATTATTGAGAAAATATTTTCCAATTGTAGGGATCGACCACAATATTCACATCAAAAATATAGAAATCTATGAACATAGTGAAAACTGGTTTTTCTTGCCTTCATTTTATGCTTAATGATCTGTTTATTTTTTTTGTAACTTTTCTCTTTAAAAGGTGTGACAAATTTGGGTTTTAAACTTGTCTATTAACCATTTTTCATTTGAAACACATTTAATTTTTTTTTCAAGAAACGTCAACATACTGACTGAATCAATGTAAATTTTATGAATCAAAATCAATCTCTATGGTAATTAGTGATGATTTATCTGAGATAGAAAATAAAATAAAAATAGAAACCTAAGAGCTCAAATTAAATTATTTTTTTACTCCCTTACTTTTGGGCTTATAATAAAGAAAACCACCTAACAATTTGTAAGACCTAAGTTAAAGAGGAAAATTTAAACATAAATAAAATATCACATACATTTTGTTTGGTGCTTAAAATCCACTTAGTTGTATTTGTCTTTTAGTTATATTTGAATTATTTTTACAAGTGAAAAGAATGCCAAGGGGCCAAAATTTCAATCACACCTCGATTTAGTAATATTGAAAATAAAATATATATTAGTTAGAGCTATTAAGATATTTTTCACTTTCTATTTTTTTTAATCTATCCAACCTACACCCTAAAAGGAGGTTATTCATGCCTACCTTCAAGGCTGGACCAACATAGGAATAGCCCAAGGCTTTGGGTCACCTATGACTAGCGTAGACCTATAGATTATGGGGATAGCTCCATTGATGCATATATTTGGATAATTTTACTAAGACCTACTGATTTGGGGTGAAAAGGGATAGAGAATATGCATGATGAAAACCTACTCTAAAGGTGATGATGCACCAATATGATCATTCATCCACTCAAAATGACCTCTAACAACACTAGTGGACTAGACAAGCAATTGAACAACCATCTTCAAAATATCATATGCAAAAGTGTTTTATATGGAGGTTGTGTTAGGTGATAGAAAATGAGGTCAATGATAAGAAGGTCTAGTCTAAGACCCTTACCAGTGAGGTTCCACTACAAATTCAATCACTTAACACTTCTACACACCACATAACCTGCATAAAACACCTTATTTGTATCTAAGTGAGGTAAGGCCCTACATAAGAAGAGAAATATATCACATATGAAAATTAAAAAAATCATATATATATATATATATATATTAACATGAAGGATATGCAATAGTTTATTTATCTGTCCAAGAGGATTACAAAGTGCCAATCTAGGTAGAGTCACCTCATACCCAAGTGAGGGATACAAATTAAGGCCTTAATGAATGAATATATAGTAGAATGAGAAGGTAAAGAGAGTAAAAATGGAGTGGAGGTGAGAGGTAGAGGTCATAATTACCATATCAAACTTCATCATTAGTTACATTAACCATAACAGTCCTCACAAATCCCTCTTCATGTGTTGTTCTCTTGATTGGTAGTATTCAATGGGATCTTAGGTATTAAGGTGGAGTGGTGGAGACCATAGTTCAATTATTAAAGGAATTTCCATGCCAAAAATGGTTAATTATTATATATATGATATTTAAAAAGCATAAATAGGGTGTAATTAGGCCTGCATGAGGCATTGAGTAACCCATCACCCTCTATGCGTGTTGACTAGTCTTGAAACTACCTCCTCCATTATGATTATGAAATGCAATTGTTAGTCTTTATGATGGTAGTTAAAATATGGTGATGTTACCTTGAATTTATCTCCTATCATACCCTCTAAATTATTATACAACTATCCTTGTTGACTAAGTAGGTATATTATGCTTATTAGGCACAATTTCTTGACTATATGTGTTTTGAATGTCCATGAAACCTAAAAAAGCCCCTCATGTCATGTGGATAGGTGTTTTCCAAGTCTAAATAAACATTTATTAACATAATATAATCCTATATAATTATTAGACACCCAAAACTCTACCTTTCCTAGTTGAATATGCCACTTCTCTTTAGCATCTACACACTGGCTATTTGGTGTGGACTTATAGAGGCATTTTTAGGTAGATTTTTGGATATATTATGATTTTAGAAGATGAAACCATTCTAAAACCACCATATCCAATGATTTGAAAATTATAAAATAGATATACACCCTTTTATCTACCTAATTCCTTTAAAAAGTACCATTTTCTAACAATTTGGTACAATGTCTATACAAAAAATTACCATGATCAGGTTCTCTTCTGAGTGGGATAGGTGATCCAAGTGCTGATAAGGTCAATTAGAAGTTTTTAGTTGCCAAAATATCAATTTTTCCCAAGTTAGGCTAGCCTTAGGGTTCATGTAGGGTTTTGGAGGTCTACCATCTTAACGATGGTTCATAAATATCATACCTCTAATCCCAAACTTATTTCATGGATGTTTAGTCCATACAACCCCCTAAAACTCCTAAAATATTAGGGTTCCATGAATATTGTGTGGAGAGATATGAGTGTAATTTATCTAATATTTTTCTTTTTTTAGGCCTTCTAGACATAGTAGTAGCCTTAGCCTTCATTCATACTGCTGGAAGATGTAAGCAATTAAAAGTGTAGTTTGAGAAGATAGTCTAGGACCATGTAACTCAAGTTATGATTAAAGACCCAATTCAATATTTTGATTTAATTATCATATGTTAAAAAAAAATTATGACATATACCAACATCTTATATCTCTTCATGATGTCAAATCTACTTAGGAGGGTCTGAGTGTGCTTCAATGTGATGTGTGGTTTCTAGGCCTTAACAATGACTTTTAGGCCTAGAAGGCTTGAACCAAGTCTCATAAATATGAGGTACCTTTAGGTGTTTATGGATTTAAAATAATCATAATACCTTATTTTTCACTTATTTCCAACCTTATGAAACTATCTCTAGCTACTTCAACTCCGATTTTGTCTCCTTTTCTCATGTAACAACCTGTAGGTCTCACTAATAGCCTAAGTACTTGATAGTGGTATGGGGTCTAACTGGGATAATTCTATGTATATTAAAAATATTATGGATTTTAAAACCAATATATCATTTTTCTAGGTTTAACAACATCCATGGGGTCAAATCCTTTCATCAATTTGTCCTCTGTGCATTCTCATTGTTTGCCAAGGGTTTATGTACAATAAGGCTTGTGTAACCCTTAGGCTTGAATGAGTGTTTTCCAAATTTAATTTTGGATTTGAGAATTTTATAGACTCTGTTAATATTATTCACACTCCTTCCTTATATTTTTAATACTCCCAAAATACCCTTAAACATGCTACTACCTTCAACTCCTCAATACATGTCTGTGTGTATTAGTTTAGGCCTAATAAGTCTAATGGGATATTAATCTCCCTTTATTTTGTAAGTATAAGAATATTATCAGTTTTAAAACACAAATTAATATTACCCACTTTATAATCATTTTTTAAAAACATTTAACCAATATTAAATCAATCAAAATGTCTTTAAATTATATGCACAGGTTTGCGTTAGGTCTGTCTAGGCCTAATAAGTCTGATAGGCCATTAGAATCTTTTGTTTATTAAACCTAGGTTATAATAACCTGTGAACCTTAGCATATCTTCCTCACTCACATTATTATGTTTCTTAATCCTTATAATAACCACTTAGACCTATAGATGTCCTTCACTTGCATCATTAGGTTTGTAGCTACCTAGTTTAGGTCTAAAAGAGCTAAATTGTGAAGGATCTTGTTTCATTCAATGGGTCAAGAAAATAAGGGATGTTATAAATTTTAGAGACAATTTAAAAACCTCTACTTATATGTTTTTCAATTTATTCACCAATTATTCTCCATCATGTTTCATAATAAAACCCAAGATCCTACTTCCTGGATTGTAGTTTTGTACCCTTAATTATATGTAGGTGAGAGGTAAGATATTATCCTTTATAGTCAACTCTCCTAGATTATAAAATATTAATAATACTTATCATGGTGTTTATCAGTCCTTAATACACTCCCTTCACCTTTAAATCATCCTAAATAGGGTCGATGCTCAATTTGCTTTCACCTACACTCAGGCCTGCAGGTATTGAGATGAAGGTACTAAGCTGTGTGAGCTCATTGGAAGATGAATTCTTCTATTGAATGTAATTTATTCACCTATAAACACTTATTTATTTTAATATTATTTATATAATCTTAACCATCCTATTTCCTTGAATCTACCCATCTTTACAACTAAAACCCTACCTCCTCATCACTAGTCTGTAGGATGTAGTTCTTGATTATTTGAAGGAGGTTCATTTAAGAGATGGATTGATGTTTATTTGAATACTTGGATGATGTAAATATGATTGTGATCCTACATTATTATTTTTTACCTCCTAAATATTATTTAAAATGTTTTCACTATTAGTATCTCTTCAATCTCACCACTATAACCTTGTGTGTACTCTGAGGTCTTTAACTAAGCTTGCCTTCTCTTTAAGTGAGTTTAGTGTCTTGGTATCTATTTGGATCATGTTATTTTAATTTAAATTATTATAATATTATTATATTATTTGTCATGGGTTTTCAATGTATCTAAGACTTCAAATCAATAGTGGCTTCTCATCTCTTAGTGTACATAATAGGCTTGATGACTGTGAGGGCTTAACCTCTGCATATTTGGGTGAGGTAAAGGGTTGATATATGTTAAACCTTATTAACCTTATCTCTAGTTTCACTCCAAAAACTATTATGACTTATTAGGATCCTCAAGTATCCTTAAAATCTTCTAAGTCTCATCTCAATAGTCCTTCATTTTACTAGTCTACCTTAGGCATGTATATAGCTGAATAAAGGTCAATTTCTTAAGGATTGATAGTGAGAGTGGCTTGAGTAGAGGTTAGTGAGTAAGAGATAGTGGGGATAATAGTATATATGGTGAATAAACATTAATCACATGTATTTATTTCAAAATAATGTTGATTTTTCCATAAAGTTCATTGCTTACACTTGCAAAGAATAAAACATTATGCACATAACAATCTCATTAGGGTAAGACTTAAGAGATCCAATTGATAATATGATGCTTAAGATAAGTTTGAGAGATATATTAGGATTTAAAATATTCAATGGATATATCAAATAACTTAAATATCATCAACACTTCAATCCTATGGACCAAAGACCCTGCAAACTAAGAAACTCAATATGTAGTCTGTAAAATGGATAAAACATAAAGTTTTGATTAGTCCCACACCCCCACATGTGTGAACCAATATAGGGAACTGTATATGGTCTATGAGGACCTAAATAACACACAAAAAGTGTTTATTTTCAAAAAATATTCAAAAATGCACCAAAACCATTACTATTTCAACCCCGTACACAGATGAAGGAGATCACTAGAGTGCCTAAATGGTTAGATATTGCTCATATATCATAGATAATTAATGAGTATACAAATTAAATTAATGATAAGGTAAATATACCCCCTTACTCTTCCCAAATTCTTAGAACTTGATCTCCTTTCTCCTATATGGAATGAGTTAAAACCTAAAATCTTGTTTGGACTGCCAAGGAGCTCAATCAAGAGAAAGGAATAGTTTTAGGCCTATTTTGCATCCTTTGACCATGAAACTCCTATCAGACACTTGAAATGATGTATTGTGCAAAATTATGACCTCTTTATATGGAACTAGCTGTACATGTCTATATAACCTAAAAAAACACACCTAAAACCCCTATCTTTTTTGCATTTCTTCAAAATTGTTGACCTTGGGATGCCATTTTAGGGAAAAGGGAGGGAAAACACAAGTAAAATTTTCTTCTAATAAAGTAAAAAGGAGTTAAGGATAATTTTTTAAATTGTCTCTAAAATTTATAAACTCCCTTAGTTATTTGACCTATTGAATGGACTTTAATGGATATGAAATACTATAAAAGTGACAATATGGAAAAAGTGGGACTATTTGGGATCACTTTAGGCAAATTAACATAAAAATATTCCCCCCTTTTCAAATTTTATAAGTCAAAATAGACTCATGTGAGGTATTTTAGGGTCATTTGGGGGATTTTAAGGGTGGATTAAGGTTGTATTAGTCTTGGATAAGTATATCATGAATAATGACCTTAACACATCATTGTACCTCATGCCAAGAATTCAAGCAAGATTCAGACACTCTTAAATCCCTTTGGCAAATCTTTACATTGTTGAAATGTCTTAGATAGCCCTAAAATCATAATAATTAGAAACCTTAATCTTGTCAAACTACCTTAATTTCTTCTAGGAGACTTTAATCTTGTCAAAAATTATTTAGACCATCCTTATAGGCCTCCAAAACATTTTTTCATTGTATTGATCACTCAAGGGTCATCGTGAGGACCTAATACATCAAATAAAGGACTCAAATCATATAAGGCATATGATGATCTCTACAATTTCTAAAAAAAATGTGACATTTTTAAAAATAATAAACACTTTTAAGAGACATTCATAAGACCATGATAAGTTTAGATACTATAGATAAGCTTAGAGGGCTTCTCATGCAAGTATTTGATTTTATGGGTTGTAATTTATCCTTTGAGGCAAACAAAAATAGAATTTTTGGTGACATTAATGGGTTGACCAACCTCCTAGTCAAGAAAACCCACTAACTCTTCATGACAATGACAAGATTCATACATAACATCATGGTTGGAATGACTAGTCTCTTGGACTATAGACAAATAAAACTTTATGACACCTCTTAGTAATAAAAAACTCACAAGACATAAAAGTAAAACCAAATAAATAAGAACTAATCCTAAGAACAAGCAACTAAGACACCAAAACAACTAAGGAAACTAACTATAGACTTGTACATGACACACTTATTGAAACAAGATATCAAACACTATAAAAAACTAAATTGAGGTTAAATTCTTTTATCCTTCAATATCAAATGGAAAAATTATTTGATCACTATGGAATCATGATTTATAATTTCCATGTCTTGATTTGAGTCCAATTAGGCAATGCTCACTATATAAGGACTCCCACTTGCAGTTGGATGTATTGGCATGTTCATGACTTTTTAGGAGAGTAGCTGGACCTTTTGGCTCTACCCCTAGGTACATGGGTTGCCTATATGAGTCAAGAAACCACTCATAATAATTACACACTTGTATTACTTGCATGATGAATGCCAATTATACCTTAGTCATGGCTAATCCTAATTTATCATGTTCTCATAAAGTTATTGCCTTGACAACTCAATTTGTAGACCTAGATTAGTGTCTTCATTATGATCTACTTGAGATGGTGTTTTGTCAAGGCATTAAACTTCTTTATAGGTGTACAAGTATAGATACCAAATTTCATTAGTCTCTCCTTGATTTGACCTATGAGACTCAAAATGATAAAATGTTATAGTGTTCTTTCCAAGACCCTTCTCAAACTTATCATGGGGTAGAGGTGGGTTATCTAAACTTGAAAAAAATTTCCCCAAGTCCTCCCAAAATTACATCTATTCGTGATTAATTGAAAATACATGGGTTTTACTATCATCCTTACCATTTAATTTTGAAGCACTATGCTGATCAAATATATCTAATTCTTCCATGGAGTCATAAATAGACTCATGTTCTACTGTAATTTGGTCATCCTCACCTTTTATGGATAATGGGAGCTCATCAATCCTTCCAATATCTATCTCATCTTGTATTGGTTTTTCAAAACCTACATTTCCTTCTTCAATATTCAAAACATTAGTGGTATCTTCATTTAAACTTCAAACTACTATGCTATTCCACCATTCCAGGATATCATGTTGAGTTATTCAATCTCACTTAAGAATTCATGGTATAACTACTGCGAAGGATTAACTAACTCACTTGAAATGTTCTCAACTTCAATAATGATCTCATGTAGGTTGTATCCATGACTATTTCTTATAGAAGTTATTTTTTCTTCATCCTCATCAAATTCACTATCATGCCATTATGACTGCTCCACATCATGTAACTCTCCTTCATGCTCAAATTTTGATTTGCTAGTATGAATGGGGCTACCAATAGGGATCTCCTAATTATAGTTGTTTTAATTATCCTCTTAAAAGTGTTCTTAAAACTTATTTATAGTTGTAACATGATCAATCTCTTGAAGAAATGCCACCACAATAATTAACCTTGAAAAATTGTTCCATATACTTAGATGTTAAATTTATACCTTTAATGTATCTAGTTTATATTCACAAGAGTAGTAGGGCAAGATACCTCATTATATTTCTTAATAACTATTAAAGTGATCTTATAACTTGGAGTCTTAGGAGTATTAACCTTGGACACTATATTTTTCTTCTTACATTATTCAATTACCTTGTCAAATTGGGATATACCTTGATCCTCATGAAGGGATTCAATATGGATAAATCATGGGGGACTTATAAAACTTGAGACATATCTTGAACTAGACTCCATAAATTTCTCATCTTAGTGAATTTGAATATGCACAAGAGAGGGTTCTCTTTAAAGGACATGCATAACACAATATAGGGTTCTAGTCCATGAAGGACTCCAAGCTGAAGTTATTATAGGCTCTTAAGAAGGCATGGGTGGATATTGAAGGGGAGCTCGAACACATGGAGGCTGATTAGGGGTAGGATGTGTATTAAAATATATAATTGAGATGTTTTATGTGTAAGGATCAACATGAAACTTGGAGAGTGGTCTAGATCTAATTTTGACTCCGATACCATACCCAACCCTAAAAACCATATAAGAAAAATCAAAAGATAATTTCCCACTAATCTTATCCATAAATTCAGTAGATAAACATAGAGCAAAATAGGGTGGTAAATCTACAAAAAATAATGGCTTGTGTAATTGAGATCTTGGGGTAAGCATGAAGGGTAAGTTTTAAGTTTTTGATGAGGCCAAATGTCCTTGTAGTTGACTCATTTCATTGTAATTCAAATTTGGAGGTAGGTTCAAACATCAAATTCAAGTTGTCA
Organism: Torreya grandis; assembly: GCA_037957365.1. Lineage (NCBI taxonomy): Eukaryota > Viridiplantae > Streptophyta > Pinopsida > Cupressales > Taxaceae > Torreya > Torreya grandis. Next base: position 426,505 of record JARHVA010006104.1, read on the forward strand.
TCCACTAGCTTAGAGATAAAATAACTACTTTCTCTATCATCAAATAAGTAATTATTCACCAAAAAGTCTCCAATGATCACATAAGTAACAAAAGGAGATGGTATGGTTGCCTTGGCTAGTTGCTCTTGGTTTGTAAGGACTTTTACTGATAGATAAAGTCTCAATGTTTAACTTCCTTCTACTTCCTAAGACATTCCTTCAATCTATATCTTTCCTCCTTTAGCTTCTCAATTTCTAAGCTCAAATCATAATTACTTTGATTATGATGATTATATGGGACACCATGATGCTTTCATGATTGATTAGGAGGATAAAAAAGGTACTAAGGAGGTGAATAGGACTCATAAGGGGGGTAGGGTTCAAGAGGTTTTTGGTGATAAGCATCATAAGGATGGTAAGGGTGATATGGATACTGATAAGGAGAGGTGTAAAAAAATATTTCCCCATATGTAACCATAGCTCTTCATGGATCATATGCACAACAATGTGAATTATGAAAAAGAACCTTCCTTATCCCTAGAATTATGACATTGTGACACCTTCCATTATGAATTATGACAAAAAATATGTTTCCAAAATACTTGAATCTCTCTAATATGACTGATAGGCTTCAATTGGGTGCTCCAATTCTTGAATCTAGTCCCCCTGGGAAATCCAGAACTATAAGCTCTTTTAGGCCTAAATTAGGCAACTACAAACCTAATGATACAAGTGAAGGACATCTATAGTTCTACATGGTTATTATAAGGATAAATAATCCTAATAAGGTGAGTGAGGAATATATACTAAGGGTCTTAAGTGATGATAACCCAGGATCAAGAATAAAAAGAGTCTAATGGCTTATTAGACTTATTAGGCCTAGACAGACCTAACACATGACTATGATTATAATTTAAATACTTTTTCTTACTTTAATATTGGTTTAGACTTATTAGGCCTAGACAGACCTAAAGCATGACTATGCTTATAATTTAAACACTTTTTCTTACTTTAATATTGGTTAAAGATTGAATAAACCTAATTATAAATTAGGGAAGATTAATTAGGGTTTTAAAATTGATAATAATCTCAAAATTAGAAAATAAATGGAGATTAATAGCCTATTAGACCTATTAGGCCAAAACTAGTACACAAAGGCCTATACTAAGGAGTTGATGCAGTAGCATGCTTAAGGATATTTTAAAAGTTGGAAAAATATGAGGAAGGAGTGGTAAGAATATTAAAAGAGTCTCAATTTTTTTAATCCACAAGTAAATTAGGAAAGCACTCAGTCAAGCCCACAAGTTACATAGGCCTAACTGTGGCTAAACCCCTAGCAAAATATGAGAATGCACAGAGGATAGAATTGATGAAAGGATTTGACTCTAGGGATTTTTTTTAAACATAGAAACATGTTATATAGGTTTTAAAATCCATAATATCTATAATGGAGAGATGTAGAGACTACTTATACCCTATACCATTTTCAAGCACTTATGCTGGTAGTGAGACCTAAAGGCAGTCACATGAGAAAAGGAGACAAAATTAGAGTTCAAACATCTAGATATAGTTTTAGAAGGTTGATAAATAGGGTATTATGATGATTTTTAATCCAAAAAAACCTATAGGTACCTTATATTCATGTGACTCAGATTAATCCTTCTAGGCCTAAAACTCATTCTCAAGGCCTAAAAACCTGACATCACATTGAAGCACACTCAGATCCTCCTAAGCAGAGTTGACATCATAAAGAGATATAAAATGTTGGTATAGGTCAAAAAAGTTTTTTTAAGACATGATAATTCAATCAAAAGTTCAAATTGGGTCTTTAATCCTAAGTTGAGTTACCAAGCCCTAAACTACCATCTCAAACTACACTTTCAATTGCTCACATCTTTCATCATAGAGGGATTCAAGGGAAAAGATCCTATGGGAAGTTGGTAACCCATTTGTAATCAAGATCCATGAAGGATTAAATTGTATTTAGGGTCCAAACTCTATGAAAAAATGCTAAGGTTATGACCATGTCTAAAAGGCTTGAAAAGATTTCAAGGTTCACTAAATTACACTCATATCTCTCCTTACAAGATGCATGGGACCCTAATATTTTCAAGATGTTTTTGGGGGTCTATGGAATAAAAATCCATGACCATAAGTTTGGGATTGAAGGTATGATATTTATGAACCATCGTAAATATGGTATACCTCCCAAACCTTGCTTAAACCCTAAGATAGACATGACTTGGGGAAAAAATGATATTTTTACAACCAAACACACCTAATTGACCTAATAAACACTTGGATCACCTAGGCCACTCAAAGGAAAACATGATCATGGTATGGGTCTATACAAATACTATATAGAATTATTAGAAATGGTATTTTTTAATTAATTAGTCAAAGAATAGGGTGAAAAGCTATTTGAGAAGTTTCCAATCATTATAGAGGGTGTTTTGAGACTAGTTTCATCTTATCAAATCATAATATGTCCCAAAATCTTCTTGGAAATACCTCTGCAAGTCCACATCAAATAACCAATTTGTAGATGCTAAAGGGAAGTGGCCTAGTTAACTAGGTTAGGTAAAGTTGTAAGTGTGTACTACTTAGAAAACCTACATCATGGTAATGGATATTGATTCAGACCTAAGAAACACCTATCCACTTGATCTGAGGGTTATTTTTAGGTTTCATGGCCATTCAAACACACATAGTCAAGAAATTAGGCTTAATTGGTCAACAAGGAGAGTTGTAAAATAGCGTAAATGGGATGCTAGGAGATTAGTATAGGGTCACATCACCATATTTTAACTACCATCATGAAGACAAATAGATGCACTTAATAGTGATAATGGAGGAAGAGGTAGTTTCAATACTAGTTGACATGCATAGAGGATGATGGGTTGCTCAATGCCTCATGTAGGCCTAATTACACCCTATTTACACTTTGTAACTATCATAGAGAGTGATTGAACAATTTTTGTGTAGACATGCCTTGAAGAAGTAAACTACAACCTCCACCACTCCACCTCAATTCCTAAGGGCCCATTAAAGACTACCAATCAAGAGAGCAATGCATAGAGAGGGACTTATGAGGAATGTTATAGTTAATGTGACTACGTCTAGAGTTTAATATGGTAATTATGACCTATATCTCTCACCTCCATACCATTATCCCTCTCTTTCCATTTTCATTATACTATATATTCAGACCTTAAGGCTTTAATTTTTATCCTCACCCAAGTATGAAGAGACTCTACCTAGATTAGCATTTTGTAAACCTTTTGGATATATAAATAAATTGTTTCAACTCATTAATGTTGATGTATATCATGTTTATAATTGTTTTGATTTTCATATGTGATACATTTCTCTTATTTTATAGGTGCTTGCCTCACCTAGATACAAATAGGGTGTATTATGCAAGTTATGTGGTGTGTATAAGTGTTAAGTGATTGAATTTATAGTAAAACCTGACTGGTAATTGCCTTATACCAAAACTTATTTTCATGGCCCTCATGTTATAGCACCTAACACAACCTCCATATGAAACACATTTTCATAGGAGATTTTTGAAGATTGTTGCTTAGTTGCTTGTCTAGTCCACTAGTGTTGTTAGAGAATAATTTTGAGTAGATGAATGATCAAATTGGTGCATCACTACATTTATATTAGATTTTTATTATGAATATTATCTATCCATTTTTAACCCAAATTAGTGGGTCTTAGTAAACTAAGACAAATAGATGTACTAGGGGAGCTAGTCCCCTAACCTAGAGGTCTATCCTAGTCATAGGTCACCCACAACCTTGATTTATTCCTATGTTAGTCCATATTTGAAGGTCGGCCTAAACACTCTCCTACTAGGGTATAGGTTGGAGAGCTAATAGTTTTTTTTTTATTATTAGATAAATTTCAAAATTCATTAGACGAGTTTCTTTATTTGTAATGATAAAGAGAGAGAGAGAGAGAGAGAGAGAGAGAGAGAGAGAGAGAGAGAGAGAGAGAGAGAGAGAGAGAGAGAGAGAGAGAGAGAGAGAGAGAGAGAGAGAGATTAGAAGCTATTGCATGTATGCTCTCCCCCATTCCCTTTAGGGAACTTGAGTCACCAAAAGCACTTAGTTTATTTTCATTGTTTGGAAATTTATGTCATAAATAATATCATGTATGCTCTCCCCAAGATTTGAGTGACTTGGGTGACCCAAAAATGGCCTCTAAAGTCTTTCTTTTTTTCATTTATTTCTTTTATGTTTTTGGCTTGTAGGTGGGAGTTCATCACATCACATTATTTATCTAGGGGTCTGTTGACCTAGGGTTTCATCTCCCATCATCATACCAAACCCACTCCATGGTGGGTTATATAAATTGGGCAAACCATGCGATGGGATAGTGGTGAGCAATTAGCCTATCCATCCTAATAGGTACCTAGGACATATGATAGCAAGACATGGGATTCTACTGAGTAGTACATATATGGAGTTGATATGTAAAAGAATAAACATTTTCATAGTAATTTAGGTGATTTGGATTTATTTGATGTGATTTCACCCTTGTGTTAGCCACACTTGGGACCATCTAGTGCATTTGAGATTTGTAAATTTTAGTCAAAACCCCACTTACCATGGAATTTATTAAAAAATGTTGAGTGCTCCTCACTCTAATATAATTTAATGTATCAATGTTTGAGATAAAAATTGGGGCATAAAAACTATACCTACACTTGTACTTTAATTTGTGGATTAACACTTAATTCCTCACAAGCATTGGTATATCGATGGAAACTTTAACAAAAGCTATACACACCTTTGTCAGTTCTAGAGATAAGATGAGCCATTAGTGTTAATTATATTTTTATTTGATTTACATGTGTTTTTTTCAACTAAAACTATTTTTTTGTGTTTTCACATCAAAACAAGTCCAAAACTATCTCATTATTTTTACACCCCTTTAGCCTAAGGGGTGTTACTTTTTATATTTATGTCACACTTTGTGTATTGGATTTTTATTCCAAAACCATTTTTGTGTCTCTTATTAAACAAGATATCGTTATTCTTCCCATTTTATCACAATATTTTGCCTTAGATATTTTAGTCCAAAACCATTTACCATGACATTTGTTTGAAGGAACATTGTTATGCTTCCTAATTTATTCCAATCTCTTATTACTTTTGAAACCAATTTCCAAAACATTTTTATACCTCTCTTATTTCAAATATGTGGTTACACTACCCATTTTGGTCTAGCCATTTTTGCCTTATAAAATTTGAGTCTTTTCACATTAAATATGAAATTCACCCTTTTAAACTGTAAATCCTAAACTAATCTATTTTACATTAAAGCCTTGTATAATTTGGGCTTAGGTTGTCTACCTTTTGTGTTTGGATTGTTTTTCTTATGTTGATTTCCTATTTTATCTAAAAGATCCTTTGGGTAGACCTAAAAATTTTTGTTTATTTTGTGCCTTGTTTAGAGTATCCTTTTTTAGCCAAGTTATTGCCATGTACTTTGTTGAAAATTTTTTATGCTAAATAGTTTGAGTGTCTTAGTTCCTTTATTTGAATAGCTTTTTAAGCCAAATATCGAGTCTTAAATGAACCAATTTCTGAGTGTCATATAATCCAATTACCTTAGTTTAGTTTTAGTTTGAGTTCTTGTTTGAGTTTTTGTGTTTCCAAGTCTATCCTTATTTTTAGAATGATTATAAACACCTTGCAAGTCATTACTATCTTGTGATCCTAGTTCATAATTTTTCTACTTTATTTAGACACTTTTATCAATGATTATAACCACCTTTGGGTAAATCATTACTTTAGCCATAAAAGAGTTTGACCCTTTGTGTTACTTCTGTCATTGATTGTAACTACATTTAGGACAATCAATATCATTTTATTAGACTAGTCTCACATTTTTTTGTTCTAACTTTTCCTAGTTTAGTTGTTGATCCTTTGTGCCTTTTTTACAGAGCCAAAAGTCTTTTGTTTTTAGACCTCAGTTATTTATTACCTTTGGAACCTTTATTTTCCATGTGACTTATCCATGGATCTAAACTTGCCTTGTTACACACATAGTGGGATTACGTATAATCTTGGCTATGGGAAGTTTGGGACCAATGACCCTTTTATTCAAGAGTTGTGCAAAGATGTAGTGTATGAGATAGATCCTGATATATCTTATAACATTCCATACATTGAATAAAGGCATGCCCCTTTTGTTCAAGAGTCATATAATGATATAGCTCATGATATGGATCCCTATCCATATTATAGAATTACATAAATTAAACCATGGAATGAACCTTTAATTTAGTATTTGGTGACACCACCTTCTTATCTAGGTCATTATCCTTCAGCCTGCATTAGCAACCAAGCTCTATAGTGTCCCAAAATTACCATTTTAGGCCCTTATCCTTCAGTCTACATTAGCAACCAAGATCTATAATACCTAAGGATTAGCATTCCATGCCATCATCCTTTAGCCTACATTATCAACCAAACTCTATAGTTCCCATTCATTACCAATCATGCCTTTATAAATCTAGTAGCTCATTATCCCAACAAGGTTACATAGTTGTGACTAGACAAAGAATTATTACCATCCTATACCTATATTTAATATTTGTTAATCCCATATTATATGAGCTTATTTACAAAGAGATCATTATTCAACCATCGATCATTTTTCATCCATTTCAACCCTCCCCCACTTTATAAAATCTAAGTCAGTCTTCAAACCATAATAGATTCAATCATTACCTCTCTAAGAGCCATCATTCAAAGACCAAGATGTGTCCAAATATAAGGTTTTGTAGCCAAGTTTAATCCAAGGCCAAGGAAACCAACCAATCCATTATTATTTTTTGAATAACCTATTTGTGTTGATTTAATCTATGTTGAATTACCCTTTGAACCTTGCCTTATTTTTAAAGAGCCTCACTTTGACAATATAGTCTCTTTGGGGTTACCTATTGACCCTTTCCTTTTAGTTGAGGATTCTCACTTTGACAATTCAGTCTCTGTGCAATCACCCCTAATGATTATAACCACCTTTCATAAAATGACTATGTCGACCATTGATCTATTTTTAAGGAGCCTTACTTTGACAAGCCAATCTCTATGGAGTTACCTATTGACTATTTTATTTTTGTTGAGAAGCCTGACTTTGACAAGCTAATATTTATGGAGTCCTTCTTAGTTGAGCCTATTTATGAAGATCCTATTGTTCAACTACAGACCATTACTTGTCTAGTATCAAACATTCAACATAACATCTTTCTTTTTGCACTAGATGAAAAATTAACATCAAAGTTAGGTTTTATTTTTGAATTGATATTATATTTAGCATCAAAATTAGAATCTACTTTAGTCTCAACATTGGATTTAGGGTCCTTTGAGTTAGACTCAACTTCAAAATCAAAATACATTCATAGATATTACAACATTGGTTACACATGCCTTGTAGATCCATTTTAATATATTTATGATACATTGGTTTTTAAAGATGATTACATCAACATCGACACAAAGTTCTATTATCTTATACAAAGATTATGTTGGCTCTTCCCATTCCATTGCCATTCCATTTTCCATTAACACCAACAAACTTAACCATTATATTGACATTCTTCCTCCCATAAGAGTCAATTGAGACCTACAAAATCACACATTATTGAACTACAGCCATGGTGATATACCAGTTGCATAATATCAGGGGGATCAAGACCACATTCATGTAGAAGAAGAACAATCTCCTAGTGAAACATTATTAAAGGTAATAGAAGGAAATCAAAGTCCAAAATCAACATATTCTAGTGAACCCTTGTTTAAGGAGCTAAAAGATAATCAAAGTCAAATGTCAACATTCCTTAGTGAAACATTTTCAAAGGCACTATTGGACAATCAAGACAACTTTAATGGTGAAAACCTATTCAAGGCACAAATCACTTAGCAAAATAGTTTTTCACTGCTTAATGAAGAATTATCAAAGATAACATCATTATAGATTCCATTCTATAGTATAATAAAATGGTGGCATCTCCTAGGCCCAAACAACATAAAAATATGGTGCTCCTATCGAGAGTATATTAATAAGTATTTGGGCTTGTCAAAAATAAATTATGTCATATCTAGAATTAGAAACATTCTATGTGCCTAAAAATCTTGATCTACATTTGTTTCTCAACCATTATACATTCTATTATAATCCATATATTCATTCAAGACCTATATTACATTACCAAATCAGACCTTTTAGCCAATGTTTATTCCTATTTACCATCTTTGGCTACACTTTCCTTTATAGAGGTTATGAATACATCCTATCTCAAAGTTTAGAGGAAATATTATCAATGACCAAAAAATATCATAAAAACATTATTGGAGTCTAAATCAGTAATAGATTCTTGATAGAGCACTTATTCAGAAGGGGTATTGGCTATAAATTTAAATATTTGACCATTTTATTTGTATCATATGTTGATCAAGAAGTGCATCTCCACATTAGTGGGAATAATAAAATAATTCACTTTATCATTATTGTTATTTCATATTGTATCATTCACATTACCTTTTCATTTGGGGGAAAATCTATTACCATTATAGCTTATTGTCCATTTTAATTGTATCATATGTTAATTAGGACATGCATCTCCACATCAGTAAGAATAATAGAATAATTAACTATTCCTTATACTTTGCCTTGCCATTTTCCTTTCCTTTTAATCCTTTTTATTCTATCAGACCCTTAACCCTTCACCAACTAGTTATTTTTACCTAACCCTACCTACCATGTTTGGCCTTAGTTTTGATTCATTTTTACTTAAGGAATTTTTAGTGGTTGCCGACATATTCTATTTTATTAGTTATTTTAGAATTACATGTTTGAATGGAAGTATCTGAAAGAAGTATGATAGTGGTTTTGGAAATTGCATCTTCATTTTTCTTACATTTGAATGGTGCCACTGATTATAACTATCTTTGGGTAAATCAGTGTCCCACCTTATGTTACTAATTATAACCACCTATATGAGAATTAGTACCATTGATCCTTTACTATTATTTCATAATTATAAATACCTATGGTAAAATTAGGGACAACATCTTTACCATGCATTACCACATCACCTTAACATTATTTTTATCATTTACCTTGTCATTTGCCTTTTGCTTGAACTTATTGGTACTTAATTGGACACCTTTTGTGTAGGTAAAAATATAGTGACTTGAGGTTCAACAAGACTATGTAGGAAACATTCAATTCACATTGAGGTCAACTTAATCACCCCTTTACCATGATCTCATCATTTTACACAAATTTTAAGTTTGAACAATCTTGCCATTTTGCAAGCAACCTAAGCAACACTCTCTCCATTTTATGAGTTGGAACATTCTATGTCTCATAATTCTCAATTGAGTTGAGATGCCTAGAAAATTTTAAAAACATTTGACACAGTTGTAAAACCCCTAAACAATTCATTATTCACTTTATTATTATTGGTGTTTTGTTTACCTATTTTATCATTTTATTTGTTTATTATTACTTTTGTTTGTTTATATTTTATTTATTTTTATATGTTTTTTTAATTTTTTTTGTGTTTATTTTATATGTTTGTTTTTACTTTATCTTTTATTCCTTAGTTGCCATAAAATTATTACATTTTTTACTCTTCAATATTGATTATCCATATCATGTACTTTGGTTGTGATTTTTTGTATTTAGTCTTACACTTGATTTATTTTTTATATTTACACTTGGGATTTGATTATACATATATTATTCCTAAGTTATTTATAATTATATTTAAATTAAGTTTTCCATATTTAGGATATGAATTGCCATTTTAGTTATCCATAAATATCATATATAATATCACAGACAAAAGTAAAACCATGGTCACACAGTCTATTCTGGTAGTGAAACAATAAAATATCTCTAATATATTAAAAACTAGCCAAGTGATGTAGGAGCATCATTACTTCAATGTATATGTTAATCAATTTGTCATATTTTAAGCCTTTGACAAGTTGTTCTAGTCTTTTTAGGTCTCTAAAAAATATTTTGAGGTGTTGAGTTTTGCGTCAATTTAAATTGGACCCTTATCATGGGCCATTGGTCACACTTGTATAGACAATTCATTTTGTTGATTGTGCCAAGATGAAAATATTCTTGTTAGTAATCATTAATAGGAAGTTGAAAGAGTTAGTTATAACTAATTTTGGAGTGTTTAGTAAAGGTAAATGTTTATTTTAAATAGGAATTCAATGTAGGAGAGAAGGTGAAGGGGTTAGAGTTTGAAGGAAGTTTATAATAACCCCAAGAAGATAAATATATGCTACCCTATTTGAAAGAAAATTTTGTTCATAAACTTGTCAATTTTGTGTTTATTCTAATAAGGAATGTATAGATATTGAAAGGGTAGATTATTTTCATTGAAGAGATATTTTGAAGTATTGGTAAGTTGGACCCCTATGATTCTTTGAGTTATTATAGCCTATGAAGTGATTTTTTTATATTTAGAGTGTGAAAGGATAGATTGCATTCTTTATTTGGATAAGGTTTTATCTTTTAGATTGAGTTTTTATTTAATGGTAAAATTAAAGCATAGTTGGTTTAATCATTTCTATCCTTATTGATAAATATAATGGTAATAGTCTCAAAGTGAGCTTGAGCCATTCTATTGTTTTTTAAACATGTCTTCCTTGAAGATTACATGACAAAGCCTATGGAGTTCTGTGTCTAAATTCACAATCAAAGAATACCTTGTGAGATTAAAAAAAAAAGATTCCAAGAAATAAAAAAAATAAAGTTTTAATGTTTTGAAAAAGGAAGTATAGGTCCTATCCTCTACATGTAGGTTATAAAGAATGACTATATGAATGGAATATGGACACTATAATGCCTAGTCAAAATTCATTTTCTTTATTCTCTTGAACACATACAATCCTAAGTCATAACACAGTTAAGGGAATAACTTGTAGTAAGTGTCTAACATAATTGCCAAAAGGAATTTCAATATGGACAAGATGCATAACAAAGTTGCATGTGTATATAATATTAATAAATTTAAGTTTTTATTTTATTAATAGGTTGGAGAGTAGGCATATATTTGTGTTGGATGTAACATGCAAGTAGAAGTCCTAAGCATGCACCTATGAGCAAATATTTGTGCATTTATTGGAATGGGGCAATCGAGATACTAATAGTGAGTCATATTCACCACATTATGAAGTTTAGTAATATAACTAAGGTGAATGGAAGACACTCACAAATAGTGTTTAGTAGATTACCATACTTCTACACCCACTCAACCTGAGTTCTCTATGGAATGATTCAGTAGAGGATAATAAATGATCAAGTTAGAATGAAAGTATTTTTGAAACAAAAATTCCCAATGAATTCATTCTTGGGTTTGTAGACACCAAGAAATTGTTAATGCATTTTTTAGAAGGTGTGTTGACTGAGGTTGTTCATAGCAATAAGATAAAATATCAAAATTATGTATGTGACCTCCGACACTAGAGAATCCATTGATTATTTTATATAAAAGTATGTGACCCTGATTATATAAGATAGTCCAAGAATTCTATTAGAAAATGGATTATAGAGGTTTTGAATCATCTCTATATGTTTTCATACATAGACAGTCGACCATGTATTGAAAATGAAAATAGTGACCTATTAACCCTAACCCAAGTGCAATAAAAGAGTTATTAAATGAAATTTCATACAAAGTTGAATTAAGATAAAAGGTACCTAAATCATTAATATTTTTCCCAAAGTATGATATATATATTTGTACAAGCCCTAAGTTGTTTAAAAAAATAGGTTACAAAAGTGTTCCTAAGATAAAGTAAGTAATGAAGGTGTGTGATAAGATTAATTTAAAAGGTTTTTAGGGTGACAAATGAGTATTTTTAAGCATGATATAATAGTAATCATAAAGGAAAATAAAACCAAAGATAGTTTTGTTTCAATTTATTGTGTGTATAAATCAACAATTAGGAGAGATAGAGACTCCAAAGGCAAAGGATAAACAAAGACACATAATTTGATAAGCCAAGATATCAAAGCTCAATGGAAAATAGGTAGATGTAAGGTAAGAGGTAAGTGAGTATCTTATTTTCAAGCCATTAAGACAAACTTATATAAGCCTTCTGAATCATTTTGGTATCAAAGCAGGAAGAGAGTGTGGACAAGGTATATTTTGAGTTTTGTTTACAAGAATTGATTTAGTCTATGAATACATTGTGTTGAGTATATGTTGAATATTGTGTTGAGAAGATGCTATTGTGAAGAAGATAAATAAGGTTGTAGATATATAAAGTTAAGATGATGTAAGTATTCAAGGAGAATTAGAAGTATAAATAATATAGGTGGCATAGCACTTAGCCAAGAAGGCTTAAAGAATAAAGAGAAGAGTTGTTAAAAAGATCAAGAGAGGATCTCATATGTGAGTTTGAAAGAGGTAGGACAAAATAAAAGAATAGTCCCAGGAGAGGATAAAAGAAGAGTGAGAGACAAAATGAATGGTCATGATGACAAGATGGAAGGATTGTCAAGAAGATAAGAGATAGTGAGAATGATGAAGGGCTTGATGTGTAAAGAATTCTAAAAGAAAAATATAGACAAGAAGAAGATGGAAGAAAAACAAAGATGGTTAGAGAGAGAGAGAAGGGGATAGTAGAAATGAAATAGGTAATGGAAAGGCTAGAGAAGATCTTGGAATTGTTGATACCAACATCTAATGTATGCATAAAGAGTAATGTGAGATGGTCTCTAAAACAATTGATGAAAAGGAGAAGAATACAAGAGATGAATAAGTTAATAGGGCAGCCAAGAATGAGAAACAAGGGGTTAAGTGAGCCTCAAAATATATTGACTAATGAACTATTTGAATTTATAATAAGGATTGAATCATGAACATCATGATAATGATGAGGAGATTGACTAAGAAGTAGAGTATGGAGACACAATATTTTGTTACCTTGAAGAATGTGAGTCATTAGATGAAGACAAGGGAGAAAGATAAGTTACAATAGAATCATGACTCATGATGAGTAAGAAAGAGGAATATTTTAGTCTAGGAAGCATTGAGGAAAGAAAAGAGGCATCAAATATTCATTTCCATGTTTTTTATGATGAATATCATGATGTGAATATTGATGAAGATGTGTTTTATGAGACCACAATGAAACTAATTAAATTTTTGATAGAACTAAAGGAAGGTGAAATACTACCAAATGAGGTGTTTGACACAAGCAAAGGTGCAATAGTAGAGAAGGAAGGAGAAACACATGAGGAAGTGCATGTATAGGTTGTGTTTTTTTTAATTCTAATGAAAGCTAAAGATGATGAGGTTGAGTACAAAATAGAAGAAAAAGAGATATGGAAACATATGATGGAAGAGATAGGTGATTTGAGTCTTATATGAGACTAAGAGAGAATCATAGCAACTAAGTTGGCATTAGAGAGAATCTTGAGCCAAGAGGAAGAAGAATTGTAAGAAATGAACAAGGAAAATGCTAAGCAAGCAAGCAGGAGGTGATTTTTATTGCCATGTTTGTTCTATGTTTAGATCATTTGGGGAAAAGAATGAAAATTAACTACCAAATATTTGGAAGATGCAAAGCAATAGGAAAATCAAGAGGATGAGTGAAAGAAAAAAGAATAAAGGAAGATCCATCAAGAGAAAGCGTCACAAAGTCATGTATGTTTTAAAGAGGTCTTGGGATCCAAATGGGCATGATCTTGGAAGAAATATGCTAAAAATAACATGATTGCTAGATCATTTATAACTTTTAGGGAAAATTTTTATTTCTCTTTGGTAGTATGATGCAAGAAAATCACTACCTCAATGTATATATTAATCAATTTGTCATATTTTGAGCCTTTGTAATATTGTTTTAGTCTTGTTAGGTCTCTAGGAAATATTTTGAGGTTTTAAGTTTTGTGTCATTTTAAATTGGACCTTTATCATGGACCATTGGTAACACTTTTATGGACAATCCATTTTATTGATTGTGCCAAGATGAAAGTGTTCTTGTTAGAAACCATTAATAGGAAGTTAAAAGAGTTAGTTATAACCAATTTTTGAGTCTTTAGTATAGGTAAGGGTTTGTTGTCAATAGGCATTCATTGTATGAAAGAAGGTGAGGGGTTTAGAATTAAAATTAATATTGTAAGAACCCCAAGAAGATGAATATATGTTACCCTATTTGAAAGAAAATTATGTTCATAAACTTGTCAATTTTGTGTTTGTTCTAATGAGGAAAGTATAGATATTAAATGGGAAGAGTATTTTAATTGAAGATATATTATGATGTATTGTTAAGTTGGACCCTTATGTATTCTTTGATTTCTTATATCCTATGAAGTGATTTTCTTATATTTAGAGTGTGAAAATATACACTACATACTATGTTGGATAAGGTTTTGTCTTCTAGACTGAGTTTTTCTTTAATGGAAAAATAAAAGTATAGTTGGTTTAATCATTCTATCATTGTTGATAAATATAATGGAAATAGTCTCAAAGTGAATCCAAGGCATTCTATTGTGTTATAAAAATGTCTTCATTGAATATTAGATGATAAAACTTGTAGTGTTTTATGTCTAAATTCATAATCAAAGAATAGCCTATGAGATAAAAAATGATTCCAAGAAATAAGAAAAAATAAGTTTTAATTTTTTTTAAAAGGATGTTAAAGTCTTGTCCTCTACATTTAGGTTATAAATAAATACTATATGAATGGAATATGGAGCATAGAATGCCTAGTCAAAATTCATTTTCTTTATTCTCTTAAACACATACAATCCTAAGGCATAACACAATCAAGGCACCAACTTGTAGTAAGTGTCAAACATAATTTTCAATATTACTCTGAACATGGTCAAGAGGCATAAGAGATTTGCATGTGTAGATAATATTAATAAAGATATGTTTGGATTTTATTAATATGTTGGAGAATAGGCATAGATTCATGTTGGTTGTAATATGCAAGTGGAAGTCCTGAGCATGCACTTATGAGCAAAGATTTGTGCATGTATTGGAATGGGGTAATATAAATACTAATGGTGAGTCATATTCACCACATTATGAATTTTATTTCTATAACTAAGGTGATTGGAAGACACTCACAAATAGTGTTCAGACCTATAGATTACCTTATTTCTACACCCCAGTCAACCCAAGTTCTTTGTGGAACAGTTTAGTAGAGGATAATAAATGGTAAAGATAGTGCGAAATCCATTTTGAAACAAAAAATTCCAAAAAAATCATTCTCAGGCCTAAAAACACCAAGAAACGGTTAATGCATTTGTTATAATGTGTGTAGACTGAGGTTGTTCATAGCAACAAGACAATGTATCAAAATTATGTATGTGACCTCTAACACTAGAGAAGCTAGTGATTGTTTTGTACAAAATTATGTGACCCTATTTATACCAAAAAGTCCAATAATTCTATTAGAAAATGGATTATAGAGGTTTTGAATCATTTATGTATGTTTTCATATAAAGATAGTCGATTGTGTATTAAAAAAGCAAATAGTGACCTATTAGCCCTAACCTAAGTGCAAGAAAAGAGTTGTCAAATGGAATTTCATACAAATGTGTATTAAGATAAAAGGTATCTAAATCATTATTAGTTTTCCCATAGCATGGTATATAAGTTCGTACAAGCCCAAAAGTGTTTTAAAAAAAAGAGGTTACAAAAGTGTGCTTGTGAGAAAGTAAGTAGTGAAGGTATGTGATAAGAGTAATTTAAAAGTTTTGTATTGTGACAAATGAGTCTTGTTTAGCATGATATGATAGGAATAATAAAGGAAGAGACAACTAAATAATATTTTTTTAAAGTTATTATGTGTATAAATGAACAATCAAGAGAGATAGAGACTCCAAAGATAAAGGATAGATAGAGACAAAATTTGATAAGCCAAGAGATTAAAGATCATTGGAAAATAGGTAGAGGTAAGGTAAGAGGTGAGTGATTGTCTTATCTTCAATCCATTAATACAAACTTATATAATCCCTTTGCATCATTTTGGTATCAGAGTGGGAAGAGAGTGTGGACAAGGTACATTTTGGGTTTTGTTTGCAAGAATTTATTTAGTCTATGAATAAATTGTGCTAAGTATATGCTAAATATTATGTTGTGAAGATGTTATTGTGAAGAAGATAAAGAAGGTTTTAGATTTATAAAGTGAAGAGGCTATAGGTATGAAAGGAGAGGTATAAGTATAAAGAAGATAGGTGGCATAACACTTAGCTAAGAAGGCTTAAAGGAGAAAGATAAGCATTGTTGAGAAGCTCAAGAGATGAGTTCATAGGTGGGCTTAAAAGAGTCCTATAGGTAGGAAAAAATAAATGAATAGTCATATTTAAGGACAAAATAAGAGTGATAGACAAAATGAATGGTCATGAGAACAAGATGGAAGGCTTTTCAAGATCAAAAGAGATATTGAGAATGATGAAGGGATTGATGTGTGAAAAATGCCATAAGAATAAGATAGACAATAAGAAGATGGAAGTAAATCAATGATGGTTAAATAGATGGAGATAGTATAAATGAAAGAGGCAATGGAAAGGATAGATAATATCTTGGAAATGTTGAGACCAAGATTTAGTGTATGTATAAAGAAGAATGTGAGATGGCCTCTCAAAAAATTGATGAAAAGGAGAAGAAGACAAGAGATGAAGAAGTTAGAAGGGAAGCCAAGAAGGAGAAATAAGAGGGTAAGTGAGCCTCAAATGTTATTGAATAATTAAGTCTTTGAATTTATACATACAGGTGAAGAGTTTCAAGAAGGATTGAAGCATGACTATCATGCTAATGATGAGGCAATTGACTGGAGAGAAGAGTATGGGGACACATTCTTGTGTTACCCTATAGAATGTGAGTTATTGTATGAAGATAAGGGAGAAAGAGAAGTTAAAGTAGAAAAATACCTCATAATGAGAAAGAAAGAGGAATATCTTAATTGAAGAAGCATTGAGGAAAGCAAAGAGGCATCAGGTATTCATTTTCATGTTATTTATGATTAATATGATGATGTGAATATTGATGAAGATGCATTATATGAGAGCAAAATGAAACTAATGAACTTGTTGATAGAACTAAAGGAAGGTGAAATACTACCAAATGAGGTGTTTGACACAAGCAAAAGTGAAATAGTAGATAAGGAAGGATAATCACATGAGGAAGTGCTTGTATGGTTGTGCTTTGTTTGGCACCAATGGAATAAAAAGATGATGAGGTTGAGTACACATTAGAAGAAGAAGAGATATGGTAAAATATTACTGAAGACAAAATTGATTTCAGTCTCATAGGAGACCAAGAGAGCATCATGGTAGCTGAGTTATCATTGGAGATAATATTGAGCCAAGAGGAAGAATAATTGGCAAGCAATGAACAAGGAGAACACTGAGAGGGAAAGTAGGAGGTGATTTTGATTGACATGTTTGTTCCATGTGAAGGTAATTTGAGGAAAAATAATGAATAGTAGTTTCCAAAGATTGGGAAGATGAAAAATAGGAGGAATGAGAGAATAAATAATAAAGGAGGATCCATCATGAGAATGCATCCCAAAGCATTGTATGTTTTAAAGAGGCCTTGAGATCCATGTGAACATGAGATTGGAAGAAATATGTTGTAAATAAAATGATTGTTAGATCATTTATAACTTTTAAGGAAAGTTTTTATTTCTCCTTAGTAGTATGATGAGGAGAATCACTACCTTCATGTATATATTAATCAATTTGTCGTATGTTGAGCCTTTGGCAAGTTGTTTTAGTCTTGTTAGGTCTCTAGGAAATATTTTGAGGTGTTAATTTTCATGTCATTTTAAATTGGACTCTTATCATGGGAAATTAGTCACACTTGTATGGATAATCCATTTTGTTGATTGTGTGAAAATGAAGTGTTCTTGTTAGTAACCATTAATAGGAATTTAAAAGAGTTAGTTATAACTAGTTTTGGAGACTTTAGTATAGGTAAGTGTTTATTATCAATAGGCATTCTATCTATGAGAGAAGGTGAAGGGGTTAGAGTTCAAAGGAAGATTGTAAGAACCCCAAGAATATGAATATATATTACCATATGTATTCATATAAAATGTCCAAATTGGTAGTTTGAAATTTGATTATGACATCCTATCCATAGTTCCTTTTTGCATGCTCTTGTGACCCTTAAAGACACCTTTTCACTTATTATCAATCATCCAAAACCTTCTGAATGGTCATTCCACCTCAACCAGGTTATTTTTCCCAAGCCAAAACTAATTTCCTATGTCTCAATCCTATAGGATAGGAGTGCCATACTTGTGCTATAGCACTAAACTCTAGGGTGTCCTATTTTTAGTGCTCATATCCATTTTTATTTTGAGACCCAACAGTCATTTTCATCTGATCCCTATCCTTCATTATGTTAGCCTAGCATGAATACATCTAACCCATGACTAATGGTTCCCTATAAAATCCTATCCAAATCTCATTTATAAAAGGATGCGGAAAATATTACAAATCAAGAAAGAATACAAACAAAACACTAAGGAAAACCTCCCTATTCTCTACATACATTCACCCAACATAGCTACAAACATACTCAAACCTTCATACTAGTCCCTATCCACTTCAAGAAATCTCAATTTGGGATTTTTGCATCTACATCAGACTATTTAATAAAGAACATTAAGTGGGAGAACTACTTGTGGCTTGATCCCTATTTGGATTATTGGTATGTAGGCATCATGCCCACATAAGGGGTGTGGATTACACATTTAGTGCATCTTACAGACTAACCCCCCTTTCTCAAGCGATTCAAACATTATTTTATCAAGCATGATGGAGGGTTAGGGTTTGAATATTAAATAATATTTATAGTGATTTTTGCCAAAAATCAACACGCAAATTTTCATATGTAGGCTCACATAAGAACATCACAAAAACCTAGAAATTTTCAGGTCTCTATGACCAGTTTGGACAATAGCGGTAGGAGTGGACAATAGTGTTAGACCCTAAAGTGTCCTATTTTCAATGATATTATCCTTTCACCAAATTAAATCTAGATATAGGTTCATGAAACTATCCCAATCCCACATAACCAATTGTAGCCTTTGTATCATGTATCTCAGTCTAGTTTCATGCTAATTTATATTTCACCTTATTTATTACTATTTTTAGAAATGTAAAAAAAGAAGAAGAAACTATAAAAATTAGGAATATATTTATTGATTTATTAATCTATACCCTTAACTAAAATAAGAATAAAACTCCATTATTCCAAAAAAAGTTAAATCATTTGGTGAAGCCAACTTACTTCATTTGCACACAAAAACCCTAGGGAAAATTCCTTATTGATTTTTCTAGTATTTTTATGATTTTTCTTGCATATATAAATTAGAATCTCCATTTAATTTTAAAATTTACCATATTAATTTTTAAAAATCATTTATTTTAAACCTTATTTGTACTATACTAAGTCCCTTTACTTCTTGATTTATCACCTTACATGTTTGTGAGGTTCGTATCCTTTTTATACATATTCTAGTTTGCTATTTTTCAAATCCTAGATTACATTTATTTAATATTCTCTTTTATTTTTCAAGTTATCTTCCATATGCCACCTAAGTTCCTTAAATCTCTTAATTTGAGATGAAGTGTAAGACTTAGTGGCAACCATCGTAAATTCACCTAAATTCCTCCAACCCATCCATACACCATGGATAAAAAACCAACTTAGTTTCCTATTATAGATCTTACACATCCAGATTACACTAATTTTCATGAGAATAATGTCAAAAATGAGAAATATGAGAATAAAAATGATGATACACACACTGATGTTCATGACCCACCACATCGAGCTCTTGATCCACTTTATCTATTGTTGATAGTGATGTGATCATCAACTAAGATTTGATTCTACAAATGTTAGAGTCTCAAGGAAAAAACCCGAGATCATGCCCTTATCTTATAATCTATCATGGAAATTAAAAATTCTAAGCAAGTTGAGTCTTCCATTCCCACAGAAAAACTAGTTGTAAATGACACTATTGGGACAAATTTATCTCATCAACCCCCTATAACATCCCAACCTTCTTATGAAGCACCACCATTTATGACTAGTATATCCTTGTCTCTCTATGTGGTTGCCATTATGCAAGAGATAAAATCTCTTCAATACAAGGTGATACATCTTGAGTAAGGTGCCTCTAGAATAACACATGATTTGAATTCTTTTGTTCTACTTCATACACCACTAGCACATCATATTGCTTCTACACCCTTTCCACCAAGTTTTGTTCAACCCAAGCTCACTCTATATGATGGCAAAGGTGGTCTAGAGATACACTTGAGAGATTTTCACATAGCATGCTTGGACTACGTGCCAAATGACTAGTTATTAACCAAGATATTTCCATGGAGTTTAAAGGATTATGCTCTAAAATGGTACTATAGTCTATCAAATTATTTAGTTAATGCATTCAATCCTTTATTCAACATGTTCCTAACTCATTTTAGCATTAACATAGGTGACAATGTTTCTTATATGCAAGTTGCACCGTAAAAACAAAGGTCAAATGAACATCTAATAGATTATGTTGTTAGATATAAGACTATCTTAGCTAAAGTGATTATCCCCATGGTCGATAAGAAATTAGAGGATCTCTTCAAAAAAAATCTTTTACCAATTTTGCATGAGTCAACAATGTTCAAAAGGTTATCTTACTTCACTAAGTTATGTCATACACTAAAGGAAAGGGAAGTCAAATTAATTTAAATTGGCAAACTCAAGTACACAAGCATATCATAAATGACAAACAAGAGTAACAACAAAGTCCCATATAAAGTAAAGGTTAATGATACAAAAATTTAAAATCAACCTATATTTAATGTGGCTTTAGAGCCCCCTTAGTGAGTAGTTTTATCATCACCTCCTCGGAGAGCCTTTACCAATTTACCAATATCTCTAGCTAGAGCCTTACAGTAGTTATTGGAATGCAATATCATATCTCTCCCTCCTATTTGGGAAGTTGATACAAAAAATCCTCTTCAACGTGAATATGATCAGAATGCATTTTGTGACTTTCATAGGGCACTAGGACACATTAAAAAAATGGATCAATTTGTGAGACAAGATACATGAATTGATAAATGGAAACCTTATTGATCTTGGCATTCCCATTGAGCCTCCTCAGGAAAAGAAAACATAAGACAAGGATCTAAAAAAATTATTAGAGCCTTTCCAATAGCATTCTAAATAATTGATAGGGGATACATTAGGTGTTTACCATACATATCATGCACACCCTCTACCAACTATATATCAAGCACCTTTAGTTGAGTCACATCCTTTGAAAAATATGATTGGTGTGTATAATTCTAGAGTTCCAAGTAGATCTTTGATATCCTTCTCAAAGTAAGAGATAGTTGAGGATGATTTGGATTATCATGCACTTTTTATCAAAGCCTAGATTAATCATCATCCCATTCATAGTGTTCTCATAGACAATGGATCTATTGTAAACATGTGAACTATGACATTAATTTATCATTTGGTATATTTAGAGTAAGATGTTACCCTAATGGACAGAGCTATCAATAGATTTAGTGGACATATATAGATTTCATTAAGGGAGATTTTACTTCCTCTATAGGTTTGTCCAACACATGTGGCCACACCATTTACTATTATTCCCAATGTAGGATTCTTTGATATGTTTTTTGGTCAACCATGGATCAAAAATCTTTGTACAATACCTTCTACAGTTTATATATGCATGAAATTCATTCATGCTAATCACTTTTTTATAGTTAGTGGAGTTTTGTATGACTTATCATTCCCCACTTTAGATCCATCTCCTAATTTTTAGTCACTAGTTTTATATCTTCCACCAATTATAGCATTCCTCTAGTTAAGATTCATACATATCCAAGGTCTCCCTTGCCATCATGGAGAGTTCATACACTTCTATGGAGGCCTCTCTTAGAGAGACCCCTACATCAGTGATAGTTTCAAAACACTAGATAATTTCTAGCTACAATATTCACACCCAAAGTAGTATCATTGAGGTCTCATTCCTCTAGACATAGAACACATTTTTAGAGAACTTATTCTACTACCAAATGGGTCCTTAAGATCCCCATAGTTGCATCCACTTCTTAGAGTTATAGGGGGACCCATAGTTAGTTTTCACTATAGATTTTCATAGCACATACAACATACACAATTTTCAAAGCCATAGTCTCATCCCTTCCATCATAATTTTTATTATGCATGATCCCTCTCCTTGATAAAATACACCATGATAGGGAGTCTCTCATGAGACTCATCAGATAGTATCATTTCTTCTCAGTCTTTCTTGTACATAGATTCTTTCTAAATTCTTGTACGTAACTTTTCTACTTACTTGTACATAGCTTCTTTTTAATTTCTTGTACATCATTTTATTATGATTGATTGTACATAACTTATTTCAAAAATACCAAAAATAATATAACATGTCAAAATATGAAAACATTCCAATGACTTAAAATACCAAAAACATTTCAAATGTATTCATTATCCATGCTTTACAATTCTACTACCATGTTAGACTTACATTTTGCTATTCTATGTTATTTTTTGTCGATTTATCTACATTACCATGCTTCACTTAATATTTTTTAAGTGTGTGTAGTGACACCTAGATCCTTGATTTCTTCACTCTACCCATTGAGGGGGCATCCCACTTCTACATTCGAGACATAGATCGACATATCTACCCACTAGGGTATCTTCTACATGGCTACCCCATCCAAGTTATGTCATTCACCACACACTCTAGTTTTCATTTTGATGTACATTACTTACTATATTACATAGATTACTCTATAAAAACTCACTAGTATATAGCAGTTGTGTATTTCTTAGCATCTACCTAGTCTTGTACTCCATGGTTTACATACTTTCACTTCTTGCTTTGACTAGTTAGATGTTATAGTATTTCCAACATTTACATTCTTTCCTTTCTTGCTTTGAGTAGCTAGATGTGATTGCATTTATTAGTTCCTATTTTATCACTTGTGTGTGCCTTAGGAAATTTGATAATGTCCTTTGCTTGTACTTTTATATGTTCTTATGGCCCTCATGCCAACCTTACTTGTTTTCAATTATATGTGTATGTGGGATTTTGAACATGCCTTGTATGCTTATTTTCCTAGTTTGAGTGACATGTACCCATGTCCCTTGTTTACTTATCCCATTGGCCTATATTTTATATTTATTACTTCTTATCTTTTGTGATTGTTTGATTTTTTTCTTCTCTATTGTTTGCAATGCCATGATCCACATCATGCATTATCTTTCATTTTTGGATGCCATGATGAACATCATGCTCCATCCCTACTTGAAAACTAACAACTAACCGTATTTCCAATTTTAGTTTATTATAAATCACATGATATTACATTGATTACATATATCTAGGTATACCCCTATTGATCTAACATTCTCTGATACAAACTATGTTATATCTTGAAACATCTTTTCAATTATCATTTCTATATCATGTATTTTGTAGCATAACATACTTGTAGGGCTCTTTATTCTGAGGGAAGTCATTACAGGGTATCCATTCTTACCCTCAAAAGAGGGGGCAACAAATAGGGGTTTTGTCATAGAGATTAAAGCCTTCTACTAGTCAAAGATTAGTTTTCAAAACCATCAGACCAACATTCAAAATTCAAACCAAGTAGAGCAAACCAAAAAGATAGTGATGAATATAGAATAGTGATAAAAATAGTAAATGAAAAGAGAGAAATAATTGGAGTACAATGCTAGCTAACAAAGTTTCCTATTTTTAGCACTCTTATCCAAATAATAGAAAACCTAAATTTTCCATAAATATATTTAAAAAGTAAGATCAATTATAGTTTTATAAACTATAGTAAAGTTTAGATTGAGCAATTTCAGAATAGTTTTTTCTCAAAGTATCTATATATAGGGGACATCATCTATGATATGATGGCTCTCACTTCTAGTTTCAAATTAGATAGTTGGTACAAATTCTAGATCATAATCCATATTATAAACACCAGTGATCAGGGGTAATGTGTGTGGCACATTTGCCTTCTTTTCTTTCCAAGTTCAATGCATTACCTAGGTATTATTAGTCGTTTCATGCCTTATTCCATCTATAGGTAGTTGGTATCATTTTGGAGTGACTTTTATATAAGCCTATTTCTTAGTTTTGGAGTGGTTTTCGTATAAGCCTAGTTATCAATTTTACAGTGGCTTTCATACAAGCTTAATCTCCACCTTCTGGAGTGGCCAAGATTGGCCTAATTATTAGTACACATTTGGATATCTATACGACATTGTCATATTATAGAACATTCATGGGATTTAATATCCATCTTATATGGCACTCATTAATACGGATATTAGTTCATATTTCAATACATAGTAGGCAATGATGGAGCCAAAGGAATAACTAGCCTTTGTATTCTTGAGCCACCTACTCAGATGGATTGGACACATAGTCCAAACATCACATAACACATGCATGATCACATAGATTCACTTAGTGGGTGATGATGGAGCCAAAGGGATAGCCTTTGTATTCTTGAGCCACTCTTGGGGATTTGAACACTCAATTCTATTCATGATATTACTTTTGGTATAGCACATACCCAATATCACTTAGAATTAGTCACCATCACTCAACATCATAATAGGTTTTGTATTGGTTCACGTACCCAATGAGGTATATTCATTCCTTTCTCTCCTATCTCTTTTACCTAGCTTTTGTATGTTCTTATTTTAGACATAGTGTGTCTAGTAAGAAATGATATACTCCTTGTTTTCTTTTATAGATTTATGCTTCACGATGTGATCTCTCTATGAACACTCATCATCACACTTATTCATGGGATTTATCCTTATAGGTAAGTTTAGGTATGATTTTTACTTTATTTTATCCTAGTATTTTGCTTTGCTACATCACTAGAATAAAGGGAGGGAAAATGTAGTCATATAAAATGTCTAAATTGGTAGTTTGAGAGTGGATTATGATACCCTATCCATATATACTTTTTTAATTCTCTTATGACCCTTATAAACACCTTTTTACTCATTACCAGTCATACACAACCTTCTAAACGGTCATTCCAAGTTAGCTAGGCTAATTCTCCTAAGCCAATCTTATTCCCATAGGTCCCAAGCCTATATAATAGGAGAACCATACTTGTACTATAAAAATGGACCCTAGGGTGTCCCCTTTTTATCACTCCTATCTATTTGCATTTTGAGGCCCAATAGTCATTTTTAGTTGATTCTTATCCTTCATTATATTGGCTTAACATGAATACATCTAACTCATAACCAATGGTTCCCTATAAAAGCCTATCTAAAGATCATTCACCAAAGGAGGTGAAAAATATTTAAAAGAAATAAAGAATATAAATAAATCACTAAGGCAAACTTGCCTATTCTCTACATATAGTCACCCAACACAATTGCAAATGTACTCAAACCTTCATACTAGTCCCTAGCCACCTCAAGAACTCTTAATTTGACATTTTTACATCTACATCACACTATTTCCCAAAACACATTAGGTGGTAAAATTACATATGGCTTGATCCATTTTCAGAGTATTGGTATGTAGGTAACATGCCCACACAAGGGGTGTGGATTACACATTTAATGAATCTTACACACTAGCCCTACCTTTCTCAAGTGATTCAAACATTGTTTTATCAAGCATGATGGAAGGTTAGGGATTAAATATTAAATCATATCTACAATGATTTATATTGACAATCAAAACTTAGGATTACATAGGAAGGCTCACACAATAATAGTGTAAAAACCCAAAAAGTTGTAGGTCTCTATGACCAGTTTGGACAACAGTGATAAGAGTGGATAATAGTGTCAAACCCTAAAGTGTCCTATTTTTGGCACTCATATCCTTTCTCTAAATGCAAGAAAGATCTAGGTTCATGACACTGCCTAAATCTTACATAGCCAATTTCAACCTCTATACCATCTGTCTTAGTCTAATTTTAAGCTATGTTATATTTCACCTTATTTATTACTATTTTTGGAAAGGTGAAAAAAGATAAATAAATTATACAAATCAGGATTGTATTTATTGAAATATTATTTTTTGATCTATTAATCCAAATACTTAACTAAATTAGAAATAATACTCCATTATTCCCAAAAAAATTAAATCATCATATTTTAAATAAAATTCTATTCATAAACTTGTCAATTCTACGTTTGTTCTAATGAGGAAAGTATAGATATTGAATGGGCAGAGTATTTTAATTAATGAGATATTCTGATGTATTGGTAAGTTGGAACCTTATGTATTCTTTGAATTATTATATCCTATGAAGTGATTTGTTGATATTTAGAGTGTGAAAGGATAGACTATGTACTCTTTTTGGCTAAGGTTTTGTCTTCTGGACTAAGTTTTTCTTTAATGGTAAAACAAAAGTATAGCTGGTTTAATAATTTATATCTTTGTTGATAAATATAATGGCAATAGTATCAAAGTGAGCTCAAGGAATTCTATTGTTTTATAAACACGTCTTCCTTGAATATTACATGATGAAACCTATAGTGTTTTGTGTCTAAATTAATAATCAAAGAATAACCTGTGAGATAAAAAAAAGATTCCAAAAAACAAGATAAAACAAGTTTTAATGTTTTGAAAGAGGAAGTAGAGGTCATGTCCTCTACATGTATGTTATAAATAATGACTATATGAATGGAATATGGAGACTAGAATGCCTAGTTGAAATTCATTTTATTTATTCTCTTGAACACATATAATCCTAAGTAGTAACATAGTCAAGGCAACAACTTATAGTAATTTTTGAATAGAATTGTTAGGACTTTCAAAGCAAGAAAGAGGCATAAGAGAGTTGCATGTGTAGATAATATTAATAAATATAAGTTTGGAGTTTATTAACAGGTTGGGGAATAGTCACATATTTATATTAGCTATAACATGAAAGAGGAAGTCCTAAGCATGCACCTATGAGTGAAGATTTGTACATGTATTGGAATGGGGAAATCGAGATACTAATGGTGATTCATCTTCACCACATTATGAATTTTATTTTTATAATTAAGGTTATTATAAGATACTCAAAAATAGTGTTCAAACCTATAGATTATGATATTTATACACCCATTCAACCTAAGTTCTCTATGGAATGGTTTAGTAGAGGATAATAAATGGTCAAGTTAGCATGAAAGTAATTTTACAATGAAAAAACCTAAAAAATTCATTCTTGAGTATTCAAACACCAAGAAATAATTAATACATTTTTTAGAAGGTGTGTAGACTGAGGTTGTTCATAGCAATAAGACAACATATCAAAATTCTTTATGTGTTATCTAACACTAGAGAAGCTCATGATTATTTTGTAAAAAAGTTTGTAACCCTATTTATACCAAATAGTCCAAGAATTCTATTGGAAAAGGGATTATAAAGGTTTTGAATCATCTTCATATGTTTTCATACAAAGATAGTTGACTATGTATTAAAAACTCAAACAGTGACCTATTAACCCTAACCTGAGTGCAACAAAAGAGTTGTTGAATGGAATTTCTTACAAAGGTGAATTAAGATAAAAGGTATCTAAATTTGTATTATTTTTCCTAGAGGGTGATATATACTTCTATATAAGCCCAAAAATGTTTAAAAAAAGAGGTTACAAAAGTGTACATATGCCAAGGTAAGTAGTGAAGGTGTGTGATAAGAGTAATTGAAAAGGTTTGTTTGGTGACAAGTGAGTCTTATTGAGCATGATATGATAGGAATAATAATTTAGAGACAACCAAAGATAGTTTTATTTCAATTTATTATGTGTATAAATGAATAATCAAGAGAGATAGAGACTCTAAAGGCAAAGGATAAATAGAGACACATAATTTGATAAGTGAAGAGATAAAATCTAGGTGGTAAAGAGGTAGAGGTAAAGTAAGAGGTGAGTGAGTACCTTATTTTCAAGCTATTATTACAAACTTATATAAGCCTTCTACATCACGAAGTGACCAAAGACATACTTGAATCCATGAGTGATAAATAATAGTAATAAATGATTCATTATGTGTTTATATAGACATGCATATATGAATAAACATACATATGAGTTAAAAAAACAAAAATAAGTGTGGATGAGATTACAAGCAATGGTACCACATAAAATTATCCTTGTTCACCTTAGTCAATCCTCCCACCCTACTTGATCAAATCAATCCATTGAACATTTTGGTTGTATTACTGCTAATAAGGAAAATAATATATACATTGGTAGGTACAACTGAATCATTCACATCGATCAATTATTATTATTATATTCTATTCCTCATTCCATTTTTTCCCACTTCTAGGGGAACTACATTAGACTGTGGTCTATTTGGACTATGTAGGTAGTTCTTGGATAATGGCGTATCTCAAGTCATCTCAATACCTTTGTTCTTCCAACCATTTATTTCATCACTTTTCACATCCTCATATGTCTAGTTGTTTATGGATTCTTTAGTCATTAGATCATCACATCTACATTTTCAATTGCTCATATTTAATCTAATTAATAGGTTATGATCTTGAGTTATGTTTGCCAATATACCTTATTAGGGCACAATAAATTTATCAAAATCAAATACACCCTATTGGGGTAAAATTAATTTTCAATCCAAGTCATCCAAATGGTTATAAACACCTTTGGGAAAATCATTATTTTGACCCATCTGCCCTACTAAGGTACATACTTGTGCCAGTGATTATAACCTACTTTGGGAAAATTAGTGTCTCAACCTTTGTTATTGATTATAACCAAATTTGGTCAAATCATTACTTTTAAATAAATTCATACAAGTTTTATCTCGATTGGATTAATCTCACCCATGGATTAATTTCATTCTTCTTATTATTTATTTTTGAGGGACCATCCATCAATAATATATGTCGACCACTTCCTTGAGGGGGCATCATAGGATTCCCAAACATTATTTGGAGTATCATCTAATCATTGTATGTATTTTTTTTTAGTCAAATAATTAATTAATTTTTAATTTTTTAAAAATATGTTACCATACATGTGTCTTTCAATGCCTTCTCAAATAGGGGCAAACTGCATATGCTTAGTTTTGGCCACTTCCATGCCTAAATCAACATTTAGTTTAATTTATAAAAAGTGATATATTTTAAGCCTAAAAATCACTTGAATTTCCCAATTTAATCTACATAATTGATTTAATTTATTATAAACATGATGAGGCTAGTTTATTTGGTGTATTACCCTATATGCATCACTAACCTAGTTCAGTTCTAACCCTAGTGAAATTATGACCTAGTAATTTGGCACTTTTTGCATGTCAATATGTTAATTCAAAACATTTAATTTTTTTTCCAAAAAATAAAAACAACTAAGAAATACTAATTATATTTCATTTCATAATTAACTTTCCTAAATCAAAATTCCAAATCAAATTAATGAATTTCATTTACTAAAAAAGGCAAATTTAGCCAAATATGAAGTTAAAAGTCAAATGAGATAATAAAGTGATTTATTATCTCATAAATATCAAAAATATGACTCAAACCTCAAAAAAATATAAATTGAGTTCTCATGCCTCACAAATATCATAAATTGGGGTGTCAAGATTTCATGAGTGCCTTAACCCCATCCATAGTTAGACTAACTCAACCTAGGCTAATTTAGACTCAACCCAAGTTAAAATTTAACCTAACCTACCTAAGGTTAGACTTAGATATTTTAGGTATAAATAAATTTCCCATACCATTATGTAATGATAAAACTCAAAATTAATATGAAATATCAAATTTGAAAATGTAACTTCGACAAATCCACCAAAAATACATCAAAATTGATGAAATTAGATAGCTAGTCTTACAATGAATTAACATCCAACATGTTAAAACTTAACCAAAATGATTTTAATTTATTTTAAAATTTAAATTTAATTTTATTTGGTCTATTTCATTGATATATAATAGAGAAACATTATATTTTCAAATAGCCAAAATCTAGGTAAAACCCACAAAAACTGTCGACACTAACAATCACCCAAATGTACCAAGAACACCATAAACTGATATTGTTTGATTCTCAAAAATAAAAGACATGAAATATATTATTATATAATTAAAATATCTTTATAAAACACCTAAAACACACATAATCAAACTACACCACCAAATCTGTACTACAAGCCAAAATACACACTCTGTATTCAAACCAACAAACCCAAAAAACAACACAACACATCCCAAAACTCCTAGATATGATATATATAACTATAAAATTAAAATGGAAAATGAAAAAAATAAATAAACATAAAAATAGCAGCACATTTGAACACTCTTGGAGCCACTGCTGTGACACACGAAGCCTTGCACATACAAACAATGGAACTGCTGAAAACTATTGAATCCTTGAAGCTCCATGCAGCCTATGGATGAAGCTAATCCTTTGTTAAGAGGTATTTAATCCTATATCCACCTGAGACTCATGATTTTTCATAAAGAATCCTTATTTCTTTAATAGCTTATCATCTATTGAAGCCATAATCTACAAATTTGCAAGTTTGAGAGAAAATATCAAATCAACAATGCTCCCAAATGATCAAAATTACATAATTTGTATCAATATTTCATGGGAGATATGTGAACCAAATATTCACATGTTTTCCTTTTATTTATTGATATTTCTAGGTATGACAGTTGTCATAATCTGTCATAAATTCCCCCCACTTGTGATTTTATAATATTTTAGAAATCTTCACGTAAATGGACACCTTTCATTACACAAAACCCAATGCCCCTTTTTGAGCCTCAAAATATTTAATTATCCTCTTGAAATAGATATTAGCTGGATAATATTAAATATTAAATATTTTTTCTTCATATACTTGTCTAATTAACCCACAAAAGAATAAAATAGGTTAATAATGACCATTAATTAATTATTTTAGAAAGGGGACATGACACATTATTTATCAAGATTTTGTGTGTAAGGTTATTCTACTAGAATACCTGCTTGAAGCCTTTGAGATTAGTTTTATAATGCCAAGATTCAAACCAAGCCACAAGTGACTATTGGAGAGATGTTACCACCATGGAAGAGTATTTATAGAAGCCTATATTGTCATAGGCCGATCACGAACATACTTATACAAATAAGTAAGAATCAAATTAAACAAAGGAGGAAATAAAATTGTATTGTATTCATATCTATTTTGTGATCTTGATTATTATTTTATGCTCCCCTTAGTTCTTATTCAAGAGTATTTAGTCTTAGTGAATTGTTATGCATGATGTTTTATAATTTGGACTAAAAATATACTAATCTACATATTGTTCACTCTTAAAACTCCTAAGGTACACAATGAAGGGTGAATTAGGAATGAGTCATGGGGAAGCTCTTAGGCATCATGCAAGGCTTTTAGGGTTCAAATCAAATAACTTTATATCTCAAAATGACTCAAGTAGGACCCTTATGAATGTTGGATCATTCATGACCTGAATGAACAACTTAAATAACATGGAATAATATTTTCATCAACGACTATCACATAGAACATTTTAAAGGATGAAACTTGATAAGATTAGTGTAGTTGTACAAAGATTCCTACTAGATTTTTCAATGTTTTATGTTATATCCCTTGTAAAACTAAGATAGCTTCCATGACCTAATAATGTGAATACATCATCCACTAGACACATTACTTAATGAAACCATGCCCAAATAGACCTATAGAGGACTCTTACAACTATGAACTCAATCATTGATTTTTTGACCTTGATTAAAGAAGAAAAAGTGTAAGGATCTCAATAAATTCAACATACCTGATCCATAGCTCACCTAGACACCATGAATATGCTTGGAAGGAACTATATTTAGCTATTTTTTAAAAAAAATAATGTATCTCCCATTTCATGCAGGCTCCCAAGGCCTATTGGTGGCTAAAATAGATAATAATTTGGTGACTTCCTAGTGTTGTTTACCTACCCAAACATTGAGACTAGATGATTGTATATATTCATTTAGCATGGAGTATTTCAAGTAATAGCATTCTAATTTGGATGCTTGAGAAATATTTAAACATGATTTTTATCCTTTAAAATATTACTAAATGTCTCCAACACACACAAAAACAAAGTAAAGGATACCCACAACATGTACCAAAGCACTCAGGAAAAGAGAAAAGCAACTAGACCTACTCAAAATAAATGTGCATCAACACTTGGAGAGAAAATAAGGCACCTAAATACTATATAAAAGGGTGAAAAATGACCTCAATATAAATTATTAAGGAATATCCCATTAATGTGGATGGATAACTCTTCACCATTTATCCTGGAGAGTTGAAAAAAATTACTTTACTTATAACTAAAAATCATTTATGGTCCACTCCACATAAACTCAAAATTGGTATGAATTTCAAGCTCGTTTTTATCTTCATCCAACTTGAGAATAAGTTTTCCCTCTTGAAAAATCCTCAAAACTTCCCTTTTGTAAAAATATCTCTTAATTTGAGCTATGTGAATCTCCATTACATGCATTATTTGGTCTCTAGTTTCTTACAACTCCATCAACTCTAAAAATCTTACTATGGAATCTTCTTCCATCATTTTTAATTGGTGTATGAGCTCTAAGGCTGGTAGTTCAAATGATATAGTTAGAATTTCCTCGCTAACATAAATAAGCATGCAATGGGATTTACCTATAGCCTTGTTAATATTGATTTTATCAGTCCATAAGGCTACCTTCAATATTGTATGCAATGACCTTTGGTTCTCTTCCATTTTCCTCTTGATAATCATGATTATATTATTATTAGTTTATTCTACCAATCCATTCCCCTAACTGTAGTATTTGGAAGATGTGATCAAGTGAATACCATGCTTG
This sequence comes from Torreya grandis, assembly GCA_037957365.1. Taxonomy (NCBI): domain Eukaryota; kingdom Viridiplantae; phylum Streptophyta; class Pinopsida; order Cupressales; family Taxaceae; genus Torreya; species Torreya grandis. The sequence continues at coordinate 459,409 of JARHVA010006104.1, forward strand.
AATTCCCAATCAGTTATCCGTGTTCCAAGGAAATACATTACATTATCAGAAATTATTGTGGAAGGAGCTCCAAACCTGGTGACTATATGCTTATAAAAATCCAACACATTAGTCACATTTAATTCCTTGAGATCCAATACTTCTACCCACCTTTTAAATTAATTAGTGTCTATTAATACCCAATTATGACCTACACTTTATGGTGTATTAATCATCCCTATGAAATATAAGCCACATTGCATTAAGGTCTACTCTACCTGAATGAGATGGAGAGGGAGGGATATTAATTTCTATTTAACCATTAATAAAACACACCTCTTACACTTATTAACCCATGCATATGTATTCCTAAACAATTTAGGCCAATAGTATCCTAATCTCATTATCTTCAAAGTTGTGGTTCTTAGATCAAAATTACCACTTGATATTCCATCATGTACATATTCTAAAACCTTATCAGTTTGACATGTTTAAACAAACCTCAAAATCACACCATTGACATCCTTTATAAATAAAATTCCATCCACTAGGACATAAGGAATAGATTGTAATATATAGTAGCTTATTTTGGCTTTATCTAGACCTTGAGGACATTCACCTATTTTGCATAAATTTAATCATATCTTCAGTCTAGCTTTTATAGAGTGTATGTGCAATTGATTATTGATCTTATTGAAACACTAGAATAAGTTTCTTGTCATCTTAAAAACCTAATCTAGTTGTTCACACAAACCCTTGTCCCTTACTAACTTTGGGAATTTAATATCCATGGCATACTCCATCACTTTTGTTATCCAACCTTCCCTCTTTTCATTTAAGTCCTTTCTAAAAAATAATTCCTTGACACTTGGGAGAGATACCATTATATGAACCTTGTTGTTAAACACCAAATGCCTAAAATTATTGATAATTATAATTATAGAAATTAATTTTTTTACACAAAGGTATACCTCACCTCATAGTCCTCCAAACTTAGAATAAATAAGGCTATTATATGCTCCAATCCTTCATTATTTTCTTTCACCAACATGGTTGAGGTAGTGTCCACACCTCTAAAGGTATATAGAGTTAATCCCTTGGTAAAATTAGGGTTTATAAGTGTAGGAGCTTAGGATATGGCATGTTTGATTACCTCAAAGTTATCTTACTTCCTTAATCTAGTTAAAATCTATATTCTTCTTCAACATAGATGTTATTGGTTTTAAAAAGTTGGAAAAATTAGGGATGAACCTCCTAAAAAATTTGATTCTTCCCAATAATGTTTGTAGCTCCTTCTTATGACTAGGCAAAGACAATTATATAATAACACTTACCCTCTCAGGATCAATTGAATCCCTCTTTTAGAGATAATATGCCCTAGTAATGTATGTTTATGAATTAAAAATATGCATTTATTAGGATTAAGTGAGACCCCAAACTACCTATATATTTATAAGACTTACTTAAGATGGGATAATTGGTCATTATCATCCTTATAAAAAAATAATATCATCAAAATAAATAATCACAATGTCATTGATTAGCCCTTGAAATTCCATATCCATGGCTCTTCAAAAATTTATTCTAACATTAAATACTCCAAAAGAAATCTTCTTATAGGAATAGGTTACCCATTTTATGGTGAAGGCTATCTTAAAATGATCCTCTTCTATAAACAATATCTAATTGTAGCTAAAATAACCATCAAGAAGAGATAAACATTCTAAACCTAAAACCATTTGAAACATTTATTCTATGGAAGGCAATGGGTAGTGATCTTTTAATGAAGCTTTATTAAGATCCCTAAAATCAATACACAACCTTATCTCCCCATTCTTATTCCTCAAAGGGACCAAGTTTGCAACCAAATATGAATGTTTAATTAGAAATATTATCTTGTCCTTTATTATCTTTCCTTCATCATTAGAGGATCTATCTTTGGGTTTATGTGTCTTTGTTTCTCTCTAACTAGTTTGGCATTATAATTTATCTCTATGGTATGTTTTGACAAACTAGGGTCAAATCCCTTAAGATCACTTTAGTCCCATATAAATATGTCCTCATATTCTTGGTAGTGTTCAATAAATTCATGCTTTTCTTCCTTAGTACATACCTTTCCAAGATGGATGGGATGAGCTTATCCTTAAAGATGGTGACTTTTTCATAGTGTTCATCCTTGATATTAATATTCACTTTTTCTCCTCTGATCTAATCATCATTACTAAATATGTTTTTAAGGGTGATCAACTATTTAGGAATCTTTATTGACCTCAATTTTATGACCTAGTCTTCATACTATTACTATAGTTTAGTTTGATTTCTTGTCAAAAACATAGGTTCTTCTTTAAAAAAGAGGGTTATTACTTGATAAAGTTCAAATACCTTCCAATTAGTGGTATTATCAAGTATAATAAGCATCAAAATCACCTTGATATGTTTTTTTACTTTGTATTTTTTTATGTCATCAAGACTATCAGACTATGCACCTATGATACCTAGCCTATTAACATGTGTGTTTTCCTCTGTTAGGACTACTTGCATGGTGTAAGCCTACAAATTATTTATAAGGTACAAAAACATATGATTATATGACTTTAAAAAGTTATTTTTAATAACATTCTATCCTCTTACCTAATTTATAATCAATTCATTATCTCCAAAGACTTGTAGATGTCTTATTCCTCTCTTTTTATCCCAGTAAAGACCGTGTATTAGCATTTCATGCTCAACTAATTTTTTTATATATCTAAACTAAAACCTAATTTATGTATATTAATTCTAATTAATGGGGGACAATAACAACACACCTACCCATACTCTATTATTGCTTCTAGATCCATCAAAAATATCTCTAGATTACTTTAATGTGCTCACTAAGATTGACTAGGTTTGGAATGACAATACCTTATTCATGAAAATAATAGATACTAATACTAGTCTACTCAAATAGATTATAAGGGTCATATTAATGGTTTTTAGTAACCTATTCATCAAGAAAAAGATTAGTAAATCCTTTAAGGAGTGTAAATGGTTCATGGTCTACCACATCTTCTTGGTATAGAATGGTGTAATTAATACTAGAAACATTTTGTGTATAAGGTTCTACATGATTAATTTCAATTTGTATATATTTAATGGTAAATTTAGTCCCATATATGTCCCTAAAAAACATATGAGACTAGTCTAAATATAGGTAGCCTCCAATTTTGGTAGTAATATATCTAGATAAACACAATATAAAGTAAGGTGGGGGATCTATGATAAATACATCCTAAGTGATTAATAAGTTGGGGAAAGCATACAAGGTGAGGATCAATTATTTGATTAATAAAACTATATTTATGGTTTTAATATCCAAATTAACTAATCCCTTAGAAAAGGGATCATACTTCAAACCTTGATTGTCACCAATTTGCTTGGGTATTATGGAGCTACTTGTAACACTATCAATCATGTAATTATCCACCAATTGATCGCCTAGATTAGTAAGTCATAAAAAGGTGGGGTTTTATCACTTATACCTAATTTACCTTCCTTATTATGAGTTGTGTTGGTGAGGAATTACCTTGTCTCTTTTGATGATTCACCTACCAGGTTGGGATTGTACAAGGTTGTTTGCAACAAGTCCTTTTGTCTAGGGATAGATAAAATTTCCCACATGGAAATATTGACATTAGTCTTATTCATATAGTCAAGGATGTTGAAATAAGTTTTTCTAACCTTTGATTGATTTTTAGGAACAATAGTAACCTCTTGAGCTTATTTGGATTGGATATGCTCATTAACTTTAACCTATCCTCTTATGGGATATTTTTATTGAGTTTCTTGAGATTTTGGAATTGAAATAGGTCTTTTATCCCCTTGAAAATATTGAGAAGAGGTTATAGGATCCCTGACATCTAATTGTTCCACCTTAATGTCCCTTTTCTTTGATATTGTATTGGTTTCTATAGAGGTAGAAGTCTTGTTTTGATCTTATGTCTTATTTACCCCACTATATTCCTCCTCTTGCCAATTTAAGAGTGTATAATTAGTTTTCACCTAACTTTGAGAAGTTTCTCCTTGAGGTGGCACTTTAACTTATGTATCCTCAAAATGTGATATCATTTTCACCATCAATACTTTATTAAGGACACCACTAAGACAAGTTATCTAATTATGTGGTTGGATGCATGGATATCCCCACTCATAATCTTGGATAAGGTTATTCTCAATATATACAATCGCGCCTTTGAAGTGATAGGACCTTATGCTTGAGAATTTCTATGGAAGGGTTGTCTATTGGGCTGGAAAGAATGATTATATGGTAGATAAGGTCTGATGTTTTACACTAGTTTCTTCTTCAAGGTAACTAGCTCATTCCCAAAAAATATGAAGTAGACTCTTCACCTCATGAAGCTCACTAGGAGGAGTTGGTCCTTGGCTAGCATGTTAACTTTTAGGCATAAGAATAGGGGACAAAGTTCATTGGGCAAGTGGTGGAGGCTATAATTTAGGAAATATAGGCATATGAGGTATTGGTGAAATATCTCCATCTTGTATGAGGTTTTCTCAACCCTAATGGCTATCTCATAATAATTTTTAATTGTTATACCACCCATATATTGTATCATAACTAAGATATCTCTATTAAATTTTCTTAGATAATAGAAAAACAAACTCAAGTGTAGGCCTTACCAACTGTTGATCCTATCCTATGTCCTCTAAAATATAAATTTAAAATTTTACATGTACTCATGACGTGCTCTCTTGATAGTTATAATTTATCAACCAGGGATACATGTTATAATTTATTTTCAAACTATTTACATAAAGATTCTCCTAGTTCATACCATGTGATGACATAATTTAGCCTCAAACCCTTATACCATTACAAGGACTTACCATTAAAGGAGGTATCTAACAAACTAATGGAAACATTTTCCTAGATAACATGATGTATAACACAAATATTTTCAACATATTTGATGTGTTTAATAGGGGTATTTGTGTCCTCTCTCATTAAAAAAGAATACTTTTGAGGGATGCCATAGGTATATCATCATTCTAGGTAAGGTTTAGTGGAATCCTCCCACTGAGTGACCAAATCTTAGTTCCTAAAGACATCCATATGAAATCTTTGAGATAGTAATGGGTTGTGTTGAGGGGAGTAAGGTAACGAGAGAAGGTCTATGATATGGATCAATCTTAGGATATATTTTTCTTCTTGCTAAATTAAATGTCAAATAAACAAAATTAGTTTATTTACCTTTAAAGGATGATCTAGTAGTTACTTTTGGAATGAAATCCAAGTTCTATTATGAAACCAAGATCTTATGAATGCCACTCAAAGTCTCCAAGTGTTATATATGGGTGTGTAATAGTTACAACTTTCTAATAACAACATCGAATCCTCAATAAATCTCCTCAATACTTTGAATAACAGGTCCCATTAGGCATGCTATAAAATAATATGAATTTAGAATGCACCCTTTGGGTGAGTGGTTTCAAGGCTCCTCCTTCTAAATGACATAATAAAAACACCCCTTATGCTATGGGTGACCATGTTTAAGGGGTGAGTCTTCGAAGAGGGTTGGTTCCTCTAGTGAATCACCTAAGGTGAACTACTCTACTACTAAAATGTTGGAAATGGAGAGAGAGAAACATAAATAAACATAAAAACAAATGGGGTAATGCACCAGTAAGTATATCTCCTTTACTTGTTCAAAATTGCATAATAAAACCTATAAGAATGAGTTATGTGCATGATATTCAAGTTCAAAATCTCTTACATTAGTGTTTCATACAAAGGATAATATCCTAGTGTGGTTTAGGAGGGAAAAGGTAATATCTAATACACACAAAAAACAAACACAACATAGTGTATTACCTACAAAAGAGTGGGTTTTGCATGGAAGTGAGGGTAGTTAGATAAAATCAAAGGACAGAATAAATTCACCATAAAGATGATCAACAATCCATAACAGGCTCACACATAATGAAAGATTTATTTAAGAAGGTAAACTCAATATTTATTAATTTTAAGGCATTTGAATTGATACAATATAACTAAAAAAGGTAGAGTCTTACTACAACCGAGTAAAGGGATCCCCAATAAGGCATTTCCATCCCATTATATAGAAAATTTGATGAGATAGAGAGGAAAAAATGATATTAGCCTACATAAAGGTAGTTGTTACAATGTAATTAAACATATTAAATGGGGGAAAAAGTCAAAATGGGGATCAATAGGCCTCATTCAACACATTTTCCTATCATATTAATGGCCTTCAATGGTGGTGTTTCCTAAAGGTAGAATAGAAGAATTATTTTTCATCAACCACCTTTATTTTATGGTTACATTGGCCTCTATGTATATTAACTATCCCACCTTATCATTTTATGCATGAAATATGCATGCTTACTCATGTATTGGTAGATAAAAACAACATTTAGCCCCCATTCATTTCTCATGTAGCCTCATATGCCATACTTGGATTATAATACCCATTGAATGCATATTCCATGCATACAGAATTAGATTTTAGGCTTAGAGTTCTCCATTATCATTTTTCCTAACCATAATATCTCTCAAACCTATAACATTTTTTTGTGTACTCTCATGTTTGACCTCGTAGTCAAGTTTTTTAGTTTATTTGTATTCTCACACACTAGAGAGTCTTTTGGAATATTCAAAAATCTTTACATTTAAACTTGAATCTTTTAGATCTATAAATTCTCCCATAGGATTGAAATAATAATTAATCTTTAAGGATGCTTCTCTTGAGGCTATTCAATTGATCCCTTAGCTAGTTTAGTCATTCACTCTGGTGTAAGACATCTCTTAAATATGATGTAAGCCTCACATATTATTATAGACATGTTAGGGATTATTAATTAGGATTGGGATTCTTAAAACATTCATCAATCATCATGATATTGAACATGTTTGATAGTATAGTACTTATAATCTTAATGAAACTTCATCCATATGCCTGCACATTAGGTTTATAGCTTATTTTGAGATTTGTAGACCATGTATCTCATTTTAAAATATTATAGGTGATCATGAAAGGTATTAATAAGATTCATAAACTCTAATTCATTCTTGATGTCCATATATAATCTAAATCCTCCATTAACAAGCTCAAACCTTGGGATGAACTCTAACCCTATCATGTTACACACTTCAAGGTTCATAATCAGCTTGATTGATTGCTTGGGAAATGTTCATCCCCATACATGTATGTATAAAAAATTGGCATCCCCAAAATTATATCCTTAGATTTAGGGTTGTAGGTAGGATTTTTTAATGGCATGTAAGACATTTTATGATGGGCTTGAGCTTGGTGAGCTCAGGATTGAGTTTGAGGAGATCGCGATCAAGCTAGAACTTAGGCTCAAGGTGGATAAACAATTCAATATTATTTAAGTCCAAAGAAAGCTCTATGATCCTAGATGTTATGCCTCAACCCATTTCCTTGTGCACATTGTTATCCCAATATTGTGCCCTCACTTTGTCAAATTGGCCTATGTAATAATAAGTAGATCTACAAATTATTAACATATAAACATTTATTTGCCTACCTACTTAGTCCATATGGGACTAATATTGTTAATGATTTATTCTTGTTGATGAGTTAATTAGGCTTAAAATCAAGGTTAGGATCAGGATTAAGGATGAAATTAGGCTTGAATTGGATGAAATAACCAATGATATCAATCCCATATTGTAGGCCCCTTTTATGAACCTTAACATGAGGTTGATACAATGTCATCTTCTCGATGCATGTGCTAACACTTAGCTTCCAAGAAAAAGTAAATGAGCTCATTCTCAATAAAAATGGTCCATGAAGAAACAAACTATTACATAATATTTTAGTATATAAAACCCCCTTCACCACTTACATAGTCCATGTGGGACTAATCTTATCAATATGCATAGTTAGGGTTTGTCCACAATGACATCTAAAAATATTTAAAACACTAGGATAATTATCCCACATACACCCTACTAGTCACTATTTAATCATAGAAATAAAACTAAGATCCTTTCTTATTTGATTGTAATACTACACTATGCTCGATGCTTGAGCGAGCTCAAGCTCGATCAAGCTTGACTCAATGTAGGGATGGTACATAAAGGCTTGATGTGTGACCTAAAACTCAATAGATGTAAACTTAAGATTGATCTTAATAATGTGACTTAGGATCGAGATCAACCAAGTAATGTGACTTAAGCTCAAGCTTGAAAAACCTTCAAAACATTAGGATTAATTATCACACATGCACCCTGTTGGACACTATCAAAGTTTTCAAATATAATCATGCTCACTATGCATTGTGATGAAAGTTTGAAGGCCCCCTCTCCTCTAAAAAAGGTGATAAAACCATATGAACATTTATAATATACAAATACACCTATCAAAGTTGAGAAATAAGGGGGAAAATAATGAGAATTCCTAGAGAGACAAGGAGAATCTCAAGCCCAAACCCTATTTTTCTATAATTTTCCCTGAAGATGGATTACAAACATATTTTTAATGTTTTTTGGTGACTTAGAACTCTATAATAGGCTCATTTAAACTCAAAAAACTACCATTATGCCTTTTTGTATGGATTATTTCTCATGTTTTACTCTTATATCATTTTCATGCCTAAAATCTCTATAAAACCTTACCACATGATCATAGTCTCATTGCACCCTATTTTAATTATTAGAGGTTTGTTTACTTGTATAAATAACCCAAAAATTCTTGTGTTATGCCTTGATATATTCAATAAGGTCTTAAAAAACTTTTTATAAACTTCCTTGGAGGTTTAGCTCATGTTTGAATGTTAAGACCCTTGATCTTGCCTATGCATACCTGAGAAGGGGTCTAAGTTTTGTATATGCTATGGAAGATTTTTACATACCTTTGAACTCTTTCTTATACTAGTATACAAACTTTTAGATGTTTTAGGAATGATAAAACACCTGTGGAGGTATTTTGGTGCTTGAAAAGGTTTTGAACTACACCTAGGACCTTTGTATTGATCTTAAAGGCCCTATAAGGACCCTAAAAACATGCCAACAACTAGTAACTTATACCATATTTTATTTATGGTTGAAAACGTTTGACAACCTCTTTCAAATACCTCTTCAACCTTAAAGGAACATCAAGATGCATATTCCTGAGTTGGGGTTTAAGAGGGGTTTAGAATTGTTTGTCATTTTATCTCAAATCCACATGATTTTAACATCCTCAACCAATCCAAGCATCATTATAAAATGCCTTAAAACCTTCTCCACCTCCCCTTAAACTCTTTATCTTCCATGAAACATCAAAACCAATGTATATTGTGAGCTTTTCATGCATGCTCAATTATAAAGACTATCCTTTTGGCTTCATCCATGAGATATATGTCTTAGTTTATCCTCCTAGGGAATGTATAAAGTTATGGAAGGCTTGGAAAATCATTTTCACATCTACATTGTGCTTGAAGACTACCTAGAGGCTCTGTAAATCCCACTTTTCACCTACAACCTATCACTTCATCTATCCTTAGGTTTCTTAACACTCATGAGAGAAAGTTTAAAACCTCTTAGAGACATGATAACTATCCACAGACCTATATAACCCTATGACAGTCATATTTCCTCATTTACCATGCTCAAAATCTATCTCTCATTAATTGAAGGATAAATATATGTTTTAACATTGTCCACCATTCTCATGCTCCAAACTAAAACCTAAGAGCACTTCTATGAACTATAACCTACAATACACTTTCTCTTATGGAAGTTTGAATGTTAGGATGAGATTAAAAAATGAAAACATGATAGGGGTATGTTTATGTATTAATATCTCTCATATAAGGCCTCTATGGGATCATGAGGGAATGAAGGGTGAATGAGGATTGAGTCATGGGGAAGTTATTGGGAATTATTCAATGTTTTTAGGGTTCAAAGTAAATAACTTTATAACTCAAAATGACTCAATCAGGACCCTTATGAATGATATATCTCTCATGACTTGAATGAGAAATTCAGATAACATGAATCAAAATTTTCATTAAGGAGTATCACAAAAACTATTTCAAAATATGAATTTTGACAAGATTAGTGTAGTTATACAAAGGCTCCTACAAGATTTTTTAATGTTTACATTATGAATACTTCAAAGATAATATGGATACTATGACCTAACAAGGTAAATACATAATCTAGTAGACACATTACTCTCTAAAACCATGCCCAAATATGAATCTAGAGGACTCTTTTAACTATGACCTCATCCAATGATTGTTACACCCTGCTTAAGGAAGTAAAAGTGTAGGGATCTCCATAAATTTAGCATACCTGATCTATGGCTCACCAAGACACCATAAATATTTTTGTAAGGAACTATATTTAACTATTTTTTTCAAATAATGTGTCTATCTTTTCATGTAGGTTCCTAAGGCCTCTTAGTGGATAAAATGGTGAATAGTGACTTTGGCACATATGGATGAAATAGACATGTTTTCACTTGTTCTATACTATTTTTTTGTTGTTTAATTTCTTACACGATAGGATAGACATTATTTTCTTATTGTTTGTCACCCTTTTCCCTATGTGTGATTTATATGTGTGAAATTTGAGTGTGTATAAT